>LQNS02278094.1:34906821-34921375 GCA_001587735.2 Parhyale hawaiensis | reverse complement strand
CCTTGAAAAGCGGACATAACTGCGCAGCCGTTGCGCAATTACTGCGGAGTTCGCGGGTGTATGTACGGCTTAAAATTGCGCAGCGCCACTGGAATGACTGCTGAAATTTTTAATAGGGAATAAAGTGGGGCGACTAATATTATTACTAGGTGGACGTATCAGTTGTAAAAACATACGTCGTTGAAAACGGTTCAAAAGTTCTAAGTTTTTTGTTCATTACAGAAAATTTTTGCCCCCACGCCCAACACACAAATTAAATTCAGTTTCAGAATGCAAAATACGTTCCCATAAATGAAGTGGGGCGACTAATATTATTACTATGTGGACGTATCAGTTGTAAAAAAAAATACGTTGTTGAAAACGGTTCAAAAGTTCTACGTTTTTTGTTCATTACAGAAAATTTTTGCTCCCACGCGCCTTTTACGTTTTCCGTATTTATTTGTGTGAATTCCATTTCCTTCGATCTTTCTATATATCGTTATCACCTTCCCCAAGATCCGACGTGCGCAATTAATGTTACGCAACTCCGACGCTCTCAAAATTGGATTATGTACCGCTGTTTTGCCACATATGTATCCCCCGATTAGCATAAAAATTTGATACTCTATCAACATCTGTGTCTTCGTAGAAAATCCGAATATAATACTGTAATAAAAGTAAATACATAAAATATATGCAGGTACTTTCATTAACAGAAACTGAAATATCCATATCTTAATTCACTGTTCACATAATTAAAGGCTTTATATATATATATATATATATATATATATATATATATATATATATATATATATATATATATATNTATATATATATATATATATATATATATATATATATATATATATATATGAAACCGCTGAAGATGAAAAATTCATAACATTATGCGGAACTTGACACTGTTTGATCATTATTTTGACTTCTAGTGTAGAAAGCCCTAAAATATAACGGATGAAGAATTTGTGATGTTTCTTGGTTGACCAAAATTCGTTATTAATTTCTCATGTAGGAAGCATTGCAACTGTCAACTTGTACACAAAAGATTAACATTCTAGGTCTGAAACTCTACTATAGCTGAGCAACGCTCCCTTTCCTTTGGTGACATGTAGATAACTAATTTTTTAGCAAGCTAGTAGTGAGCATCACTATAATTTGATCTCCGTATCATTGATACCCTATGATATCAAATAAGTCGAAGGTCTGTCGGTGATCAGGTGAAAAGCTATTTCGTCAATGCAAAATGAAAAAAAAAAAAATCAAACTGGAAAAGAATACTTGCTGCAATGAAATCCTCGTGTTCTTCGCCCGTCCGCAGTTCTCAGATCTGCAGAATATCGTACTGTACCCTTTGCTCCAGTCTTCATTTATTTACTCCATTTCAATGGGAACTCAGATTCCGCAGCTGCATGAAGTTATAGATGAGAGACGAAGAGAGTATACAAGACCAGGACGCATGAGAGTGTCACAGACAATTAAAAAAGGCACAGATACACAACTTCTATACAGCGCAATCAACTCTAATCTATCTCGGCGGCTGTGACGTCATCACCAGCAATGTAACTGCTGTAAGCTGTAAATACAATAACTATATATATTTCAAAGGTTTATTAAGCGTTTCAACAGGATTTTAATGTTTGGCATATTAAAATTCAGTTGAAACACTTAATAAACCTTCGAAATCATGAAACCTGTATGTCCGCTATTTCAACAAACAATATATATATAAATATATATGATAGATTCATACCTCATCAAATAAAACAATATAATAAACACCGTCGTGTGTTTATTTCTTTATATGTTTATATATTTGCACGTCTCGTTCCCCCTCTTAATTAACAAAATAGACAGGCGAAAAATAGGCCAGGGTTGCACATTTCGTAATTAGGTTGCGTTTCCATGGAGATCGATAACCAGGTTGTAGAATATGGTAAAAGTGGGATCCTAATATTTCCTTTATCTAAATGCACTTCTTGCTTGGAACACTTTTTGAAATCGAAATAATAACGTTTCATACGTTATTAATTACAGCTTCTCTTAGCGCGGCCATGCAGTCTTATTTTGATAACTTGCTTCATACATCGCACCATAAGTTAATGGTCTCAGTTTACCACGTACGTACAAATTCAGAAGCTAATCAACGAGGGGCGGACGAAGCGATTATTTTTCGCGGGCAGTAGACATTACTTCTATAAACTTACTACCTTGTTTTCATGGGGTACATCTCACTTCAAAACAAAATCTTCGATGTACTGAAGGCTGGTTCGGTATCATGGATAAACGGTGGCTAATTTATTTAAACTACCTGAGGCTGTACTGCTTGCTATTGCAGAATTTTTCTTTCGCATGTGACCTACATAGTGGGAACGATTGTGCTTCTTATATAAATTGAAAGAGAGAAATTGTCTCTTATCACAATTTGAGTCGGCTGTTGTAGCTTATGTTTCAGAAGCACATTAGTGACAAAGGCATATTAAATGAAGACGGGTCGTCTCAAAATCTTCGCAGTGATTTCTGCATGAAAGCGCGGGCACTCTATAGTATCCGAATAACGATTGACTTTGTTCTTCTGTTAACACCATATTGAGCAATAGCCTCAATTAACAGTTTCAAATGTTAACAAAATTTGAAGCGATAGAGTAGGCCTATATATGCATCTCCATATGCATAACAATGGTATCATGGCTATGATGTTATGACGTAAGCAAACAATTTAATGTGACGAAATCGTTGCCACAAATTTCCGTCAGTAAAAAAAAAAAGCGACGCAATTGCTGAATTCAATGAGCTGAAACTGGCTGTCGAGTGCTTTCGAGATGGCTGCATGAGCATCAAAATCAGCCCGTAAGTGTCACAGAAATAGATGGACCATGAAGCAACTTCTACAAAAACGTTGCCGTGATGCGTGCGTTGTTACCTCCCGAGACCGTATCAATAATGCTCTATTTTTCCCTAGCTAATCTTGGAAGCGAACGAATGGATCAACGATCTCTATAGAAGCTCTTTGGAATGGATGGATCAACCCGAAAACAGAATCAAATTATAAATTTTAGCTACCTATGGCTCCCATGCTCTCGCGGGGACTTCATCATATATAAAGCCAGAACCGAGTAAAATTTTACTTTTTTGCTTGAATGGCACAAACAGCTGAGCCTTCCTTCTCTTATATTTCCTCCGTGCATCATCTGCAGGCGACCTGGTTTATTTTTCACCCATCGTATTCAACAATGAAGCGTGACACGATGGCCACAATTTCCAACCTGGACTAATTTTCGCTTATCGGAATTTTCTTCAAGCGTAACAGAATGGATAAACAAATAAACCGATAAACGCTCATCGGTCTTGATTATATTATAGATACACAGTTTACTGGTTGACTCTTTGCTTAGTTGGTCTATCTCTCTGTCACAATGTTAATTAAGGATTTGAATAAGAGAAAAATCAAACAAGATGAGGATAGCAGGAAATTCGGGACCCAGAATACTAAAGCATGCTACTATTATAGTTTCGGGGATATGCTCCAGCTACTCACTTTATTTTCTAAAGCCCGTTTGGCTTCCAACAGAAGCTGGGAGTTTATTCCATTCTGTTCTTTCTATAGCGAGGTAGAGGAAGGTCAATCTGGGCTGGAGTTTCGTGCCAGCTAGTTTGTTTATATTTTCCTTAGCTGAAGTTCTTCGTGGCAGTTGAAACTTTACGTTGAGCAAAAGCCAAAGCAATTTCTATTCTTATTGCCGCCAAATTTTGAGCTTGATACTTCTATACCCAGGATATAGAAGGAACTTGGTGTTTCCCGCGATTTCTTATGATTTCTCCAAATTTCAGGCATTTCAAAGCTGATATTCACGATGAACTTGCAGGGTGGAAACTTAACTCTCCCAAATTTTAATTCATGATAGCAAAACTTACGTTGACTTGCTTGGCGGAAGATCGAGCCTACAGGTGGGAGGCATATTTTGCAGCAAATTAAACCCGTGCCGCAAGCAAAAACTAGTAAAAAGCTTCATTACAGAATCTTTACCATTATTTCGACGGCTGAATACTCTAAAGTATTAAAATACATATGTGTGCTCGCTGAATTTACACTACATGTATAGATAGTAAGCAGTGTTAGAAGAAACTGGAAGAGGGAGGGATAGGCACATATGTGCATATGCAGTATACCTACATAAATACAGTATATGGGTAGTGTGACAATAAAACATAGAAATAGGGTAGTAAGCACAGAGAACTAGCGAATAAAAAAAGAGAGAAACAAAACGAAAAACAGGAAGGACAAAGCGTGGACAAGGTAGGAGCCACAAAAAAAAAAAAAAAAAAAAAAAAAAAAAAAAAAAAAAAAAAATCTGAGACTTCGTCGAAAATTCACAGAAATGCCTAAAAACGNAAAACGAAAAACAGGAAGGACAAAGCGTGGACAAGGTAGGAGCCACAAAAAAAAAAAAAAAAAAATGCAAGAAAAAATAACTCTGAAGGCTTTGACGATGATAGTAATATGGTAGATAACCTATACGGGTTCGCTGTCCATGTATAGATGTGACATTCAAAACATTGTATATATATATATATATGGGCGAATTTCCAAATATATGCATACAACTCGACTCTGGCAAGCCTATGTACAGGACCCCTCCGCCTACACGGGCAAATACAAACAGTAAAATCGACCGAACATATGCATGATGCCAGTAACTTCCCAATTGAAAATTTTTACGCGAATATGCCCTATTATCCGCCGCCGCTCCATATACCAGCAGTGGGTATAGTGGTGAATTTATAGGGAATTAAGGATTCTGTTTACACATGCAGATTGGAGAACCGAGGAAATGAACAAGTGAAAACTTAGAGTACCGTTAACACCTAATAAAAAGGAAGATCAAACTCGGCATCAGTTGAAATTACAACTCACTATAAGGAAAGGGTGTCCCTTCGATTAGATTCTTCTAATTAAGGGGTGATTTACTCACAGGAAGGGCAAATGTTTATCTACCAAACAACCCTACATTTATACGATGGCCTACGCGTAATTAAGGTCTACTGCCTGCTGCATAACGCGCATATAAAAATGTTACTTCGGTATAAGCGGGCACGTCAGAGATGATAGTGAATTCAAAATGAATTGCATATTAATTAAAATCTCAACATGAGATAAGTTACTACATACATAATACATAGTTCTGTCTATAGTCCTTGGAAAACACTGAATACACAATAGCCGCATCTCTGTATACACATACCATGGACAAAACGGCCAGCTTAAAATGTTCAGTCTATCATATGTCTAATCAGTAATACGGAATTTCAATGACAATATGATACGGCACCCAGTGGAAACTCCACGATGAATATGTGCATTTTTGTAACAACATGGTTGCTAGCTGTATAGCTTGCTGTATGGCTGATATACTCCTATAATCTACAAATGAAGAACCAAACGGACTACCTCTACGGTAATAAATCTAATTTAGGTATACCAAACTGTTTCACATTGGTAATAACAAAAGTGATCGGTGGTTCATGCTCGTTTTTATTTAATTCATATCTGTACAATAAATTTACACAAACTTGGTTAATGTAAGCTCTTTACGATCAATTTCAGTTAAATACACCAAGCCGCGTCACCAAAATGTACAGGCTTTTGTGAATACATATTGCGCGCTTGTATATATATATATATATATATCGTTAGAGTATTTCATACACAGAAAAATATCACAATTACATCTCTCATTTATATTTTCAAAACAAATGCTATCAAATCGAGGCTTCCCGGCCGTAGCTTAATTCGATTATGCTCAGGTTGACCCCACAGATCTTTCGGCGAGCTGTCTCTGGCTAGAAACGCTTAGGGCTGCGCGTTTCCTCGCTTCTCTTCCTCTCTTCGACTTTCTCCCCCTCTGCATAGGCCCCCTCAGGAACCTCCTCCCCAAGCTGGCAATGGTGGACTCTGATGATGGCAACCAACAACAACAGGTTGATTTACATCATTTTCAAGGTATAGGCAAAGGTCGATATGTGCCAAAGTAAATAATTCGTTGACTGACAGCGATGCTTCACGTTTGCATTTAACCAAGCTACTCAAGGCCGGTCCAGTATTCACGAATACTTCGTAACCAACACGAGCTTTCTTTCATCAATCTGCTAGAAAAACTGCAAACAATTTGGCTCATTTTCTTTAAATATCTTAGCCTTTGGCAACTACACAACTGTTTCCCGCTCGATCTGATGCTTGACGTGAACTTTTCGAATGCAACCGCAACATTATGTGTATATATGTCCTTTACGATCCAAGCCAATATTTTCTAGAAAACTAATTCAGTGCATGAGCTGCTTCCATCGCACTTTCCTACTTAATAAAAATTAAATTATGATACTATACTACTGCTTCCATCCCTTCAAAGTTCAGTAAACCAATTCGCAAACGAGTAAACTTTGTTCTCAACCGTAAACGGAGAGAGTTCTTTGAGTACAGTCACATACAAAATTTCAATTTTTCAGAGTGGCGTAGCTATACATAGAGCGCTGTTTTTTTTTTTGCAACACTTGCAGGATATTTTTTTACAGATGCTGTCCAGCTCACATGGACCGGATAAGTTCTGTTGGATATGGTTTGCCAAGCAGTTTACGCAGGCATGCACAACCAAAATTTGGCCGGACATAAGGAAAAGTAAATTTCAATGCTAGTTGGAAAGAATAACATATAGATTCATGCGTATATTTTTAAAGCAAATTTAGACACGGCAAACGTACGTTGCGGGAGCAATATCAAGAATATAGAATAAAGTATAGTATTCCCTTCGGGAACTAAAACGGAGCAACAATTAAGTAACGTCACAGTCAATATATATCGCCTCCCCACCACAAGAACACCGATGTCTCCGAGAGATTCTAACTCAACTAATACGTCACCCTCGATCTTGTTTATGAAATGAGAGTACAATATTTTCTACACATTAATTGGGCACCTACATGCACTTTGCGGTACTAATTTACCCTCACGTACATTCGTCTCCAATAATCGGACATGAGGGGGCAGAACATGAAGTTTAAGTATACATAAAGCGCCTATATATAAACATAATTTTCATGGGTAAAATTTCACCCTAGATTAAAGTGACATTCAATAGTGTTTTCGGTAAAACCAAGATGGGACAAATGAGCAAAAACCAGGCTCGGGCCACTAACACACATTTTTCATACACATGGTTATATAGTGGGACTAAATGCCCGTTATAATTATAGGTACCTTATGGTTTGCATCGATTACGATGGTGAAATTCGCATAAAACGGGACAACATACACAATAATGCTATACAATCCTGAGGAATATCACATTATGTGGGGTGAGAGAGTGAGGTAATATAGGAAAAACAAATGTCAGCTAATGCAGTGAGCGTCTGTTCGGCGAGTGAATATAATTAACAAAACTCAAGCTTCATCAGAACTTTCGCGGTAGGCTGCTACTCGTCTCGACGTACGTCCTGCAACGATATTAGTTCTAGTGTCATGGTACCGCTGCGGAGTCAAGCTTTGACATTTAGCAGAACTCCACTAACAGAAAACACTCCAGAAAGAGAGACCTCAAAACTAACACAATGCAGAGAAACTTCGACTGCAGACAGCGTCATCTATTGTGAATTACAGCAATAGCCGACGCTCTATTGAGTAGGCCACAGAAAAGGTGCGGTATAATTTAATTGGCAATATATTCAAATTGTACAGCTTCCCGATTTTCTATATATGGGGTTTGCGAAAGAAACGATTTTCCGAATCTATCGGAAGTAAACATGGTGTAAAACTTGCGGTCTCCGAAATTGACATCCTCCCGAAAATGAAATCCTACTGTTGTACTGCCTGGGTTTAGTATAGCTGATCCACACCATGTAACGATGTAACGTTAGGAGCAAAGTTCCTAGTACACAGAAACAAGTTACTTACCCATAATTGACGTATAAGAATATGCAAATGTATAGGGCATATGCATATCAACACGCAAATACATCCCAACTGAAAGTATCCGGAAGAGCGAGGAAGGCGTGTGTTACGCACACAGAAACAAAGCGACGTATTCGAGACGCCTGCTCGATTGCCATGCAAGCTCGTTTTTTAAATCGATCAGGAACTTTTCGTCCCGGACAAAATGCACCCGAGCAGTGCGCGCTTCACCGCGCTTGTTCCTAGCTGCAGTGTTCGGCCTTGACCACAGTAGTAGTATACGGTGTTTCCTCGCTACTTTGTGGTTCAATTTTCACGGATTCACGACTTTGCAAAGTTGTTAATTTATATACATATATATGGAAAATATATCGCAAATTTTCTGAAAAATTCAAGCAAATCGAGACATATGAACACCCTATCTTTTAAGTGTTACAGTACCGTATAACATATGTTATACCTTACGTACTGATTTCATACTGCTTAACAGTTGTCTTTTCTTTGTTATTAACAGAGTCAAGATTGGGTTGTCAACTGTGAAGCTAGGGAGGGTTTGAAAAAGGCCAAATACACGTAAAATTATTAAATAAATACCGCATCCGAACTTCGCGGAGATTCAATTATGGCAGCCGGTCTTGGGAATGTACTCTGGCGTTAACCGATAAACAAGGTTCACTGTACTATAGCTGCTACTTTGGCTTAAAATGCACGTGTGCGACTGAGCAGTGCCGTATATAGGGCGCCTAGAGTACACCGCTTCCATTAATGGAATAATTATTCTCGACTGCGTGCATGCCCTGCGCAACTCTTGCTGATCCGAAAATTCTTAATTGGGACGAACTGTACAGTTACAGTAACGACATATACCTCTGTGACACAGCAAGCTTATATAGAGTACCCATATATGTGTACAACACCTATAGGCAATAACATCACATTTTAAGGATAGTTTTACAGTTAGCCCATGCAAGAACTAAGTGTTACAAGAAAGGAAGTGGCTTAGGAGATCCGCATACCTCGGTCACTGCGAGCTGAGTAAATCCCAAACAGCTTTCCACAATTCCCTTCTATCCGAAACAAAAAGAAAAAAAAGTCGTGTCACACACACCATTACTCTTCTCAAATATATACGTCGTTACAGACACAAGAGAATCGCAACCATTAGCAGATTTTTGCCTCTTTTCTATTAGGTTAAGCAGCTTAGAAGCTGACGTATTTGACTTGAGCTGCCTGTAGGAGATTATATAGTTAACACTAACACAGCCTGACTTCCTGCTTATCTAAACAGCAAATATGGGCCGACGGACGCTCCTCTACACTCGATATATGCGTGGAAGTTCCCAGTGACGATTGGTAAAATGAAGCGGCACATATAAGAAATACTGCACTTTTAGTTACACGATTCACTACAAAGATGGTACGAATGGTAGAAAGAACAACGGGTATAAGATTTGTGTTATGAAACGTCCGAATTAATTGCTTTGAAATAAGCTTTGGACAGAAGAAAGTAATAGTTTTTATAAAGTTTTTTAGACCCGTGGGAAAACGAAAACAGAATAAAATACAAAAAAAAACTCAAATATACAATTTCACTGTAACCCACGTATCATAATAACATCCATAACGTCGCTAGCGCCTGCCATGTTACTGCTTACGCATAATGTAAGAAATTAGTACAAGCTGTTCCGCAGTTCTTTACTGCCTTATAGGGCGAAAATAATCGAAATAATCGTTGCAGATTGACACTGTCACCAGTTAAATTCAACATCGAATGATGCCTCACCCCTATATATGGTTAGGAGAATACGGCAGGTTTTGCCATAGGCTTCACAGTTTTTACCGCACATTTTACAAACAGTATACGGTACAATGAATGCCTATTATTCCTAAATATACCGCGAGTACCATACTGATAGAATAATCAGACAATTTTGCCAATAGAATCATTCCAGTAAAGTGAATGTTTAAAAATGCGTATTCCTATTGTTTTCTACTCAAACCTCAAAGCAAAACGACTTAAATTTAGGCATTTCATTAAACAAATCGTACCCAAAAAAATTTACATAACCTTCAAGGACAAGCGTACTAATAATTATTAGCTAAGTCAGTTTTAGCCTCCCTCGCTACTGGAAAACTGTCCGCAATAGAGGACACACATAAATGTCGTGGGAAACGTGGAACGCATGCGATGTGTTCCAACTCTGGCACAACATGCATGAGAACAACAAATTGAGAAAGAAGAGGAAGATCAAATCGGAGCATGATTTAACTTTGCAGGTATGAAAATAGAAGTAGCCACAGTGGGCGCGAAGGTAGACGTCCCGAAGACCTTTCCACATAGGAAAATCATAGGGACGCAAAGCCTACCTACTGCAGCAGCAGAAAAATGTACAGTAGACTTCTGCAATCACGTACCAAACGAGGCTAACTGCTACCCTTACCCTACTACAGATGTAGACGCGAGTAATTACATCATTCGACTTGCAGCACGGCAGATACTTCGAGTGTCAACTGCCCTTAACTAATTCCAGAAACACCAAGGAGCGACACTCATCCTATTTACCTACTGTATAACAGATTACGACCGGTCGACAGCGGCTTTCGTAATCTGTATCCACGAGTGGAACGAATTTAATCCAACAAACTCCAGGGGGAAAACGACGGGAAGTTGTTTCCTGTGAAGTGGACAGCTAGCTATTACGCTGCGTAACAGGCCAGTAGACTTGAGAGCGTTAACTCATTGTTTATGCTTAACATTAGACACAAAACGACCTCAAGGCGAGGGAAAAAAAACCTTTGTGGAAATGAAGAAACCCAAAACGTAGGACTACCTGCTTTTGACCGTTGACCAAGACCGAGTAACAAGTGATGCTGCCCTATTCAACACGAATGTCAGGAACCCAACGATTTATCATCGACTCAATCAACGAAACAAAGCCTAAAAGGTAATTATAATCATCATTAATTAGCTATACCCTTCAACTAGCCAATGATTAATATTGAAGTTATAGACTCTTTGGGACGACACCGAGGAATGTTGCTCATTAAGAAGTACCAAGATGAACACCTTACCTAAGTAATGTACAACAGGCGCCAGTACGGACCGTAATTAGTTGAACAAAAGCAATTGTACGTTCTTCACGAAGAGTTTTGTTGTTTGAATTTAATAAAACACTAGCACTATTTGCGTCTGCATATAACTATACCTCATCAATTTTATCGAACCTATAAATCGATAAAAAGGCAGGAACTAGAGTCTTTCCTGAACTAGTTATTTTCAGTGGCCTCGACAGCTGTTGGATATATACTATGACCTGTCGACAAAATCTAGAGCGAAAGACAGATGGCAGAATACGGTACATAACGTTCACCAACCAATCGATGATAATTTCAGTCTACGTGCACGTAGAGTTCTTCTACTGATGGCAATGACCTAGAAAGTAAAAACCCCCTAGCTCTCACAGAATTTATGGTTGGCTCTGAAACTCCAATTGTACAACAGTTCCTGGGGCGGCCATGGACAGGACAGTTACTGTTAGGGAGACTTAGCATATCACTCTAATTAAAAGTGAGCAAGTGACTATATTGCATAATATAGAAGGCCCTGAACCATCCTTGAAAGAAACTAACTCGGGTTCCATTTAGAGAAACCAAGAGCATTGTACATATGATGTGAGAGATACTATATAGGAGCCTACATAGGTACACGAAAAATCACCAATTCTATGAAACTCAATTGTTTCATATTAAACTTGCTTTACAAATCTGAGGATGACAAGATACGGAGATATTCCTGAAGTGATGTTCCAACACCGACGCACATTTACACTTGAACGGACATACATGCAGGGCTTATACCTCACTCAGCAACGTCATACGAGGCACAGCACATTGTCTAGTAATCCTATGATCCTAAAAGATTTTTCCCCTTCTCACCTGCTATTCGTTGTCCAACTTTTACTGATAGTGCTTGTTTAGTACTTTTCGTTCCCGATTTATTCCCATGCGCGGCGTAAACTTGAAGTGCTTTTTTTTTATATACACCCGTACTAAAGTTTCCTTCGTTTATTTTCCTTTGGGGTTATAGAGCGTTCTTTCTAGTTGAATGTTTAAAAAACATTTTTTTTACGGCAGCAGGAGGTAAAATGAGAGTTAGTCAAGTTACACGTTGAATAGTTAGAAGAGTTTTCAAACGACTTGGTTAGCATACGTATATTTCCGATCAACCATGGCGCGCAACTGCTTCGTTGGATTTTTCAATCATCTATTCCACTCGCTTCATTTCAGGATATTTAGTAAGTGTTATTATCAAAACTACAGGCCCGAGGATGGGCAATACAAACTCAAGTGTAACGCTTCTCAACCGGAAAGTTATTGGGCTATTGTTTCACTAGCCCAACAATATTGGGCTAGTGGGCTACCCCCCCCCCACTCAAATCCAGTATTTTTGTTGGCATAGGCATATATAGATTAAATACAGCATTCTAGGACTGTTTTCATGAATAACGTTTCCGTCGGAAATGCTTAGTTTGCGAGATATTTGACTTTGAAGTCTGTATTATTTTTCCACGAGAAAAAAATATCTGGCGTTATTATAGACTTGCTAGCGACCCCATAGGAATCCAAACTAGAATAGGTCAGGTCAGGTTAGGTTCGGTAAGGTTTCTATGGGGACACTAGTAAGGCCATAACAACGCCGGTTATTTTTTCTTATAGAAAAACAATGGGAACTTCAGAGTCAAATATTTAGAAAACTAAGCATTTTCGAAAAAATGTTATTCCTGAAAAATGTCATCGGATAATTGCCCAATTCACGGCTGACTTGAATGCTTGAAGAAGTAGGCCCACACCAAGCAGGCAGTGATTCCCAAGCCAGCAGGTATGTACCGTTCTAGGTACCTATGGAACACAGACTTCACTGAGGAGTGTGACACCTAACGGTCGGCGGGGCTTCTAAAGCAGCACCTGCATTTCTCCCAAAGACTTTGGTAGCAGAAAAAGATCAATGTAAGAAATGTGCCATCAATACTCAATCCATTTAGAGTACATTTAGGCTGGTGTACTGTCCTTGAAATTAATAGATGTACACATTGCTGAAGCAGTACCGATAGAGGCACACACAATCCACATAACATAATCTCGAAATAGCGAGTGATATTGAAAAAGTTTCCTTTCATTATAAGAAAATAAATTTGATCAGACTTGTTGCGTCACAATTTAATTTGGCTCACTACACCTTTCATTTGCTACAACTCAATCATGGAGGCCGAAGTATTTACTGTATACAAAGTAAATTTGAATGTATACTAATCTAATTTTTGAAAAATAAAATTAAAATTAAAACCTTAGCTAGCAGCAACCAATCAAGTGCCGTCATTGGAGTCATAAGACCTGTTCTCTATTTCTTAAATAATGTCATGAATAGGTATTCTGAATATTTTTGTACCCATCACAATTTTACAACGTACCTACATTTCGTCTGTTTAGACTAATTACTGAACCAGCAATTTTATATAAATATATTGGAGCGATCTATGATACAAGCCGACGCGTAGCTTCTACAAAACTCGGATATTGATTAATTATTCACAACTGAATTAACGCTTTCTTTCATGAATTAATTTGCTCCTCTGGAAGGAATAACACTGTAAGAAGTGTTACACATTGGAAACTACATGAAGGAAAGAGTTAAATAATTGGTACCCTAGTCTAGATTATTACAAGTTGTTTTGAATATCTTTCTATTTAATCACTTTGTTCAAACAATTAATGAACATTTCAACTCACCTTCAAAGCTCTCTTCCTAAGATAATGGAAAAAGAAAGCAGGCATTGCGCCTCTCTTGAGCTTACAGAAACGAAAAAAAAAACAGACACTATAATACTATGATGCGAAAATTTAGTTATGAGTGAAACAATCTTTAATGCGATTAGAACACATTAATGTACGAGCTTGAATTGCAGTTATAAAGGCGTCGCGGAGGCCACAGCCCAGAGTAGCGGTCGAGTATTTAAATTTTCATCGTACGAATTGCTTAATTGCCGAACTAACTCTACTTCAGAACAAACAGTTATTATTTGATAGGATTATTACTTTCACCTATCAAATAATGAAGTTTGTACGGAAATAGAGTTAGTTCGGCAATTGGGTAATTCCCATACATGGAAACCCAAAATTCGGTGTCCGTTCTCGTCGTCCGAGAGCCTCTTACTATACAACTTGGTACATTTTTACAACTAGACACTATCGTCTCAGGAATGTTCTAAACACGCTGAAATATGCGACAGACGCTGACTCCACGATCTCAAAACGTTAACACTCAATATACAGTACGTTACTGTTGTAGCGGTAAACATTTTTCAAGTAGTTTCTCTCTCACTCACATTGGTTAATTACATTAAAATCTAAGATTGCGTTTACATAAATGCTGCAACCTCTTACAAGTCATAATAAACGCATGGCCTGGGTTTGTGTCATATTTACCTCCGCCAAGGAGGTTATGTTTTCGTCGTGTTTGTCTGTCTGTCTGTCACCAAGATAACTCAAAAAGTTATGAACCGATTTGGATGAAATTTACAGGGATTGTTAGGTATGTTAGGAAAAACAGATGATGAA
>LQNS02278094.1:34854819-34873279 GCA_001587735.2 Parhyale hawaiensis | reverse complement strand
GTTTAATTTTACAACACGGCTTTAGAGGAGCCAGCAGGTCCTTAATGATACAATAGTATGCTCTTAGAGACAAATGATGGCACTCCAGACACTTCCTGCTCCGAGTGCTCGAGTCACCGCAACGGTTTAGGCTCTCAGCTACGCACACGAGCACATCGCACCGTAGTAAAGACAAGAACAAAAGAAAGACAAATTTTTGAGAGGACGGACACCGTATCTGCTTGCGCTTCCCAAACGGCTCTTCAAGTCCCGACTAACAGACCCGGTGAAATTTCTGGCGATTTTTCAGTAGCCAACATTTGTACAAAGAAGAATAAATTAGTGAAAACGAGACCGTATACTCGAAGAAGCTTGTCCATGGACAGCAAAAATAAGTGATCGATAGAAGGCTGATGTTCGAGTACTGAAGGGTTATTTCAATGTATTCGTGGATGAAAGCTATGCTTCCAATTATTCTCACAGTATTTTGCATATGATAGTGTCCTATGAGTTCGTTTTTAACCAGCTGCCGACGAAAAATGCGCTTTGTTGAGTGGTTGGATGTGTGTGATTCTCATATGAAATACTTTTAGTGCCAAGGCCACACTATAGAATCGCACGCTCAACTTATGAGCTCACACGTCGTTCCGCTGAAGTACTTTCTAGCAATATCTTGGATACCAATTTACACTGTGTAACCAGGACGACTTGTAAGCTAAACGTCTGAACGTACTGTAATTTAGGCGTACTAGTGTATTGTGTGCCTAGCTAGGCATGACTTGTCGAATAAAAACTTGTAGCTATGAAAAAAAAATGAAAATCCATCACAGAATGAACTAGAATTCACCGAATTTATTTCAAGGTAACTCGTGGAGATGCCTCGAGCTTTTCAAAAACAAAAAGAGCCAGCTGCATGCTTATAAAAAACTGCACAGAAACAGATAAGTGTACTTGTCCTTGGGATTTATCGTCTGCAGCAAAAACGTAAATTCAACCCACCTGCAATTGCTGAAAAGAAAGCCCACAAAAAATAAAAATTGATAAAGTTATCTGCCAACTGTCAGAAGAAAACGCTCCCTGCTGTGATTTATGAATCGACAGCTCGTAAGAATTTTGTACATATGTAGTCTATGCCGAAAAAATTATGCGCAGAAAACTGAATTCGGAAAAAAGTGCACTATGTTGATCTCTATTTTACTTTTTAAGCCACCGAAAGAGCCACTGAAGTTTTCAATACTAGTGGGTAGTGATATTCTGGAGACTGCAAGGGTGCGTTTTCCTAAACAGACTTCTGGGTCATCCCAGGAAATAAAGCTTATCAAATACCTCCTGGGAGACATAAAGCGAGAGAAAACACAGCTGGATATAGGCAACGGACGAAAGAACACTGTGTGGCAAGAGACAGAAGAACATCGTGTGGCAAGAGACAGAAGAACATCGTGTGGCAAGAGACAGAAGAAAATCGTGTGGCAAGACAGAAGAACATCGTGTGGCAAGAGACAGAAGAACATCGTGTGGCAAGTGACAGAAGAACATCGTGTGGCAAGAGACAGAAGAACATCGTGTGGCAAGAGACAGAAGAACATCGTGTGGCAAGAGACAGAAGAACATCGTGTGGCGGAACACAGAAGAACATCGCGCGGCAAGAAACAGACGAAACATCGTGCGGCAAGCGACCAAAGAACATTGTGCGGCAAGAGACAGAAGAACATCGCGCGGCGGATCACAGAAAAACATCGTGCGGTAAGAGACAGAAGAACATCGCGTGGCAAGAGACAGAAGAACATCGTGTGGCGGAACACAGAAGAACATCGCGCGGCAAGAAACAGACGAACATCGTGCGGCAAGAGACCAAAGAACATTGTGCGGCAAGAGACAGAAGAACATCGCGCGGCGGAACACAGAAAAGCATCGTGCGGTAAGAGACAGAAGAACATCGTGTGGCAAGAAACAGAAGAACATCGTGTGGCAAGAAACAGAAGAACATCGTGTGGCAAGAAACAAGAACGTCGAGCGGCAGGAGACAGACGAAGGAGAATTCGTGGTGATGCGGCAACGCTGGGCTAGCTAGGGCTCAACTCATATTCGCTGCCTAATGCCGGGACCACATATGCAATTGTACGCCCATCTCGTAGCTAGTATGAGCAACTTGAACGTCGTTTCGATACATATGTAAAATCGCTAGCATAGAAACACTAGCTCAAATGTCAGTCGAGTCTCGCATCCTTGCATCAGGTTGTTTATGCGAATGCAAAGTGTCGCTCCGGCATAAGACTACAACGTAACACTTATCGGTTCAACACGCACAATTTTACACCAGTCTAATATATATCAGCCTCGCCAAGACCATATCAACACTAATTAAATGTATACCTCAACAAATGCACATTCATATATACTGCTAGTCTTTTACGCAAAGAAAGCACCGCAATGCAGCGCGAATTTCATACGCATCATACAGTACTATTTCATGAATGACGTGCCGCTATCACCTCACATGCACAACGCTAAGTACATCACTCTGCGCATACCCTTAGCACAGGCGTTAGTTACTAGAGTGTAGGAGTGTCACTCTCGTTCCAACACAATAGTATGCATCAATTAAACATTGGCCTTCACCAATATACAGATAGATCATCGATTCAATAAAGCATCATTTGAGCTACGGTGCACCTCAGTATAACGTTATCGTAGTGCCATATACGCACTTTCATCTCAATTAAATTATTAATTAAAAAAAAGGAGTGTCACCTTCAAACGTAATTCATCAACCACTATATGTAGTTTGAAACATAAAGCATCCCTTCCACCTCAACCCTATAGACTACGCCACAACTAAACAGGCGCCTCAACCAAAGCACAAAGTTATTACGGCCAAGAAACTATCACTTCCGCCTCAACACAATTTGATATGCACCTCTACCAATGCTTACGTTGAAAGACGAAGCATCACTCCATCACTTCCACCTCATTCCTAGACTACGCCAAGTTACCAGGCACTTCAAGCAACGCACAAAGTTATTATTAAGACGAAGAGAGTATCACTTCCGTCTCAACACAATGCTCCAGCAATTTAATATACACCTCAACCAATGCATAAATTAGAGCTGGTTGCAGCGAGGCTTCACACGATTTAGAGCACACGCACAAGCGAGCATAGGAAGGCGAGCAATTTGGTGCGGTTCGTTAGCGTCCATTACCCGGCGCAGGTTAGGTAAGTTGGCCAGTTTAGTGGCAAGAGTTGTGGTGGTTTTAACAAGTCTGTAGTTCCCCCCGCTGAGCCAGACTGTGAAACATTATAATGAGAACTGGTCACGGCTCTGAAGAGCCCTTCAAACAACGGACGGATGGACGGACGGACTGGCATCGGGCGCAGTAGAGGGTGAATTGAAGACAAAGGCGAAATTGAAAGAGAGTCGATGATGTCATGGAGCACGCGGGTGAAATACGGAGATAAATTAACGTAAAACTTGGGAAATCGCGTTGCGGTTTCCGTTATTGGCTTCGTTTGAAATCAGAAACTAGCTACAAAAACCTGATGCGGAGCAGGAAGAAGCTTAACAGACAAACATCAACTGAAACCCATTTCGTCATACATCTCAATTTAATTTGAGGGCGATACAATTGTTGTGAATTAGATTTCATACAATGGCATTTTTGTAGATCTAACAAATTAGCACCTGATTAGTTAATTAAATTCACTACACAAACTCTCCATTCTCTAATGTTAATATATTTGTTTTTATATACCAATGGAACTGAAATACTTCAACAATCTCATAAATATATCACTAACTATTTCATCTTATAATTACAGAATAAAAGTACTCTAAGTTCAAACTTATATGCTGCTGCTAATTTAAGGGATCTTGTGACCATTTGTATGATCAGGATCACTGGTATCGCTGGAAGGCACAAGAATTGTTATGATTTTACACACAAACCAACGACGCCATACTTGTTTTGAAACAGTAGCTGCCTGCAGTGTTTATGAGGAATAACGTATTGATTGGGTTATTCAAATTTAATTTTATATAAGCACTACAGTGGAGTTCTGCAGTGTTGACGCCTATTAATTGATTGGCGTGATTGAAACACAATAAGTTCATCAACAATCACAAAAAATATACACGACATGAAAACTCTCTAAATATGATGTTCAATGGTAACTCTGTAACAACCGAAAAATTCTAATTTCCAACAAACCTTCAGCGCATATTTGCTACAAGAGCCCATACGGCGTGCTTCATCTATTGCACAACATCAAACTGAACGAAATATCACTTTTAACATCAAAGATGTCAAGAAACGAGAATGATTCTAGGCAATTTATCCAAAAGCAGAGAAAATAGCACGTAGATTTAAGCTTCGCGTCATGTTATGTCACTTGTGTTCGAAATAAATGTTTTGGGTCACGCCGATTATGATTGATCTCCTGCGAAAAGAAATCACATATAGCGGCCGTGATCACGGAGCAATCACACCGGATCGTTCGCAGAATCCACGTTAAAAAGAAATCGTAAACAGAGATATCGCTCGGAATTGTGTCGCAGGATGGCCACATAAAGCCGTTGCCTTCCGTTAGTTCCTCTACGCCTACGAAATACATCACGTTCTGACACTAGAAATTTAGTTTCGCTACGACGTTTTAGCTCAAACTTAAAGAGGGAACAGAACTAGAGAAATACAAAGTATACTACGCAAGTTCAAACTGACGGAGGTTTTAGTTTCTTACTGCAAATACGACTAAATATGAGTCCTTGCGGAAAGCACAGCCTGCAGCAGAGCACAAGCTGCACTATGTGGACCTATTAATAGGCAAGGAGCCCCAAGCAGACAGTGTTCGCTAGAAACGAGGACACACGAGTAGAGCAAAGGAATCTTGCAGTACAGGCCTGGGTTTGTGTCTCGAAATTGGGGCGATCACGCACATCTCCTAGGCATATTAGTTGACGCATTCACACATCTATGGCTAGAAAACTTTATTCCAACTACTTGAAGGTTGAAAATTGCGATAGTTTGGGCTTCTTCTCCAGATAAACCCGAAATATGCAGAGTAGGTACCAAAAATATGAGGCTAGCTGCGTCTAATAATTTTTCCAAGGACTGGACCAATCGTACCATACAACTTGCTGACGCACAGACCCAGGCCTGTACTTCATACGAGACCTTGGTAGAGCCCAGCACTGTCGTCAGTGAAGAACAGCTGTTGTTTCGCTATAGAATTTTTGTAGTCCGATACAATGAAAGTAAAAGTCTCTTCACAGTTTCAGAAGCAGCTGAGTTGCACATATTCAACACAGAGCAAATTCACTAACGAAAACACGGGTCTATGTATATAGTTCAGAGCCATGGTGTATGGAACGTCAGCATTTATTGTATTCATTTCAACTTATTTCGTTATCCTCACAGAAGCGAGTGCCCTGTGAGTTTAACCGTGAAAATTATATTATATTCCTGTCTTTCCTTTGAATTTTCATTCAATTCTAAACACAACAGCCCGCGCTGGTATAATATGTAGGGTTAAGAGATTCACGCCCACACACGACCAAACAATGATAAAAAAAATCAACGTAGCCATATACGAAGGAACACATTGTCACTTTTTAAAATTTCTTGAAATCACAAGCTGTACTCGTTTACATGGGAGTCGATCAAGCTATACAGTCGCGATTACAGAATCAAACACGAGACCCCTCTTCACAGCTTCCCCATATTAGAAGCTTCATTCCACATACTACGACGACGGTACTCTTAAAAAAAATACAAATTAACGGCACCGATTGACAACTATTCACCTCTGATTTCAAGAAACTTCGCACCCGCTTGCTATAACAAATTACTAAAATTTCTGTGCCCTTAAAAATTAAACGCGACTTACGCGAGTCACCACTTTATCACTACTTCATTAGAAAATTCACCTACCGACTATAACCAACTAATATACTAACTCCTGATTTTTGGAAAGCTTCCCATGCATTCATTACAACAAACTATCCAAACTTCAGCACCCTTACACAATCAAACAAATTCATGTCACCGATTCTGCTTCCGAGGCTCCAACCATGCCTACTACAGCAAACCATCCACACTCCTGCACCTACACAAACTATGCCTCCCTATACCGTCCCACCAATCCCTGAACTCAGAGGATTCTCCATCTGATGTTCGGTGGCGGCCAGCTCGTGAGAGCGCGCGTGTTTGCCAAGGTTTCCATGTTGGTCTGGAAGGGAGCAGAGCCACGGAGCGCGCCAGGCTCAGGTCGCTGGATGTTATTCCAAGTCATTGATCGCGTTAGCGGGAGTCCAAAAGTGCGAGAGAAAGAGAGGGAGGACGGAGAGAGAAAGAGAGATCAGTCTATGGGGAGAAGGATTTGTGGAGTCTGGTGGCTGCGCGTCGCAGACCAGCGAATGGGTGGTTCACAGCACTGCATATGGATGGGTGGGTAGCGTTTCTGTGGTGCCGCATCTGAAAGGCTGTGGCGTAAGAAACTGGCATACGGTTCAAGAGAGAATGTACGAGCATATCATGCCGGATAAAAACTAGAGGATATTGCCTTGCGTATAGCGGTATTTCAAGTTACCTACTTTAAACTTCCTGGAAACTAAAAGTGGAGCGTTTCACAAACACACACACATTACACTGCAGCGTTTCTGTATTGAGTCTAATGGGTTGTGAAATAGCACGTCAGCATTTGATCAAAGTAACTATATAACGCTAAAAGACAAATAGGAAAACATAATGAAGCTATATGACAAAAGGTGTTTTTGTGGATCGCAGTGTCCACAAACGAATGAAAGGGTGATCTCTCTATTGCAAAGGTAGCCTTTGTGTATACGTGCAGTGTCATATATGTAACGTTGGGCACTGACAGTGTAAACCAATTTTGCAGCTGAAATAGAGTACCGGAAACGAAGCACACAGAAGATAATCCTTGTGGAAAAGTATTAATGTCGTTTGCAATGTCAGGACATGAGCCAGAGCGTCTCAACTGAAACGGAAATAGAATATCAGCATAAGAAAGTCTAACAAGTCGATTTCGAAAACGAGCATTAATAGCAGTAAGTTGACCCTAACCATTATCACAGTATATATAAGCCACTGTGTTATTCCCGAATTTGTCAGGGTATTTAGATAATAAATCCATTATATTCAGAGCAACTAATGGAAAGTTTCCCATAATATAACGTAAAACTAAATTTTTTATGGGTAACTAACAGACGCTGCCAAGAACATAATATAAAAGTAACATATTTTGGGTATCCGACAGACGTTGCCCAGGATGTATATTGATAACATATATCGTCTAGGAACTTACAGACCGTTAGTTCGGAAGATACAATACACTATAACACAAAACCATTACATTTTCAACAATAAACTAGTTCAGAACCCATATCAGAATATCAAACCTACATATACATAGCCTAGCTGTCTAAGTAAAAGATACTTATACGTAATACGTTTTCATTATCTAGGCACGAAATAAAGTGAAAGTGAAGGTAAGCCTCTGCATGGGACAGCAAATATTTCTAACATGGCGTCCTTGCAGCATTGGCGCAGTAATGGAGGCCCATAAAGTGAACTAAAGGGACGTAATCTGCCTCACGTCTGGCCTCAACACGCTTAAATGGCAGACTGATTCGGGGACTTCTATTGAGACATCGCCTGCATTTGTTTCTTTCACTCAACCTTGCAAAGTTGAGCAACATACTCGTGCAGGAGTTACTATGTAGTCGCAGGATATCATTGGATTTCAGGGGATGAAACTGAGACCACGAAAAGCTAAGAAATATTTGATTACTGCGTCGCTCAGCTACACGCAGAAAAGTATGTCCTTTACGATAAAATACCTACACCTGGTTTCTTATCGCTAACGACGTAATATTTTAGCTACAAAGCAATAATAATTAATCGTAAACGACACTGTTGTTCATCGCAACGCTCTTGTTCATCACACGACAATGTGCTGCACACTGACGCAAATTCAAACGATAAGGTAGTTTACAGTAAACTAATTTTGCTTAATGGCCAACAACCATTTTTCTGTATGTAGAGGAGATCATTTTTGTTGCATTGAAGGAACTTAGAAACCACGACAGTTGAGCATTATTTTCAGGTGCTCAGTCAGGGAAGATTCAAGGTATTTAGAGAGGGGGAAACGGTAACCACGAAAGTTGGACAGAAAAGATACGTGTGCAACTTGAAATGAACACTTTCAGACGAAAACTATGAAAATACATAAAAGGAAGGAAACTGACAGTAGTAAAAAAATTGCGTAAATGTTAACTACACGAGTTTGAATTACACTGCGAGTCTTTCAATTTATGAAGATGATGCTTTCAAGTTTGACATTGTACAGAGTATTTGTGCAACAAAACTGATGTCCTTCGGATTCTAAATTTTTCTCATTAACTATCAATCTGTTTCTAAGACATTAGATTTTGCGCCTGATATTTCAGCCGCAAAAAAACACGACGCAAATGGTCGTCTTAAATCCTGCGAACTTTCCGGCACAATACAGCGATGACTAAGTTATTACTAAGTTATTCGAATGGCCTGAAAAAAGAATCTGCAATAACCGCTGAATCGCTATGCATGAGTGTATTTCACTTAACTGTAAGCTCGAGGGCGTTGAGAGTATTTGAAAAAAGGATATTTCGCTTGGGATTTAATTAAAAATTTCATTAATCGAGCTTACTCCACGATAGAATTGATGTCGAGTAATAAACCGTCATATTACTTAAGTGTACGACCGAACTGTTTTCACAATTCAACCGTCATGCCGTTAACCAAATCACACTACTCGCTAGTATATGTTGCATAAACTTCGTGTCACGAGTAACGTACACCACAGCAGTCACACGCTAGATCGAACTCCACATCAACCATCATAGTATCGTTCGAGTAGCGCCAGTCGCTGTACTGTGAAGTGAACTTGGAGCACCGACATACATACATATACCATAGTACCTGTGGGTGAGTACTCCTTACGAGAAACGTTAAAGATAGGCATTTCGAATTAAATTTGGGTAGGCTTAACCAGTACCACTGTATCTATAAATGCATCATTTGAATAGCGGCCATCTATCGCTGGTATTTCGAAATTAGGCTACGTGTTTTCTTCCCTTTTAACTATGATTCGAGTAACGTGTATCGCTGCTATATGAAAAGAAATTGAAATAACTCTACCATAGTGCACCATTCGAGCAGCACTCATGGTTGATATTTTGAAATACGACCTATATATTACTATACCTAAGTGCATCATTCGAGTAGTACCCCACGCTTCTACTCGAATATAGCTGCAGACGCAATTACGTAGCTACCACAAGCACAAGGAAGACGCAGGTCAAAGGGGTGCCACTGGTGCGGTAACAATGAGAATAAACGACAGCCCTCCCCTATAGCATGTGTTACTATTGGTCTAGCAATGGAGAGCATGTGGCGTGTGTGAATGAGCCAAGAAAACATCCACCAAATGGTGTCATGATCGTTCACTTAACGTTAAACAGCCTCGACTGTACAGCCATTCTTATGCCGGGGGCCACATTTTACAATCGTGTGCTCAGCTAACACGTTGTTCCGATCTACAGTAAGAGTCGGTAGCATAGATACGGTAGTTTGAGTGCCGTACGAGCTGACGGCCCATCAGAATGTGAGTGTGTGACTATATAGGTGGTGTGGCTCGAGCATGCGTTACGTACGTGAGAAGAAGCGCAAGTCCGGAGGCCGTTTGCACAACGATAAACTTCGAATCGTGGTCTCTATACAGAAATAGAATAAAAATCTGGCTTTGATTTATACGTTCTATACTGAAAAACTAGTGCCTAAGTTTCACACTCTCAACATTCGGTCAATAATTCGTACTCTGAAAAGCGTTTGCGGCACAGGTTCTATACTGACGAACCAACAACATGCACAGGTTTAACAAGGAAAAACGCAAGCATATGTGTGTTCGATCGACGAGATTCAGTATATTTTAATAAGACCTAAAACAGCAATACATGACCCGGGGTAAAGTTTCATGGAACAAGATGGGCATCTCGATCGTTGCAAGCGCACATTGCGTATTCAGTAGAGAAGGGACCATTGGATCAAGTTTCAGATTCCCTATGAAACTGATTCTCGTTATTGAGACGCGAACAAGTTAACGTGCCAATATGACGGCAAGTCCACGGGAACTGGGAGTCAGTTTTCACCACGGGAACTGGGAGTCAGTTTTCACCACGGGAACTGGGAGTCAGTTTTCACCACGGGAACTGGGAGTCAGTTTTCACCACGGGAACTGGGAGTCAGTTTTCACCACAGGAACTGGGAGTCAGTTTTCACCACGGGAACTGGGAGTCAGTTTTCACCACGGGAACTGGGAGTCAGTTTTCACCACGGGAGCTGGGAGTCAGTTTTCATCTAAACGTGACAACCCGAAAATTCCGTAATGATGGTATAGTATGAAGCCTACTTGAGATCTAGGTAGATTATGTGTACCAATAAGTATGGTTAGGCACCTATTCTAGTTGAACAAACTTAAACTCATCTAATCTAAATAAACACATCTATTCTGAGATAAGCAACACATAGGCCGGGACGGATTCCGTGTAGTATAGTGAGACCGCATCTCATTTCTTGAGCAAGTCGATGGTGGCTCAGTTTGGATCGTGCCTAAAGAGGCCAGAATTACGGCCAACTTGACTGGCCGCGATATGCCCACATAAGTCAGCATATACAGCACATTTATCTACTGCGAAAGCTATGAACAATAAAACTAATATTTCAACATCGATAACAATCACGTTAAGTGGAGAGCGATAAACCTCGATGAGTCATTATTTAAGAAATTCCTCATTAGCAACAACGACAAAACTGATATCTTAGTGTAGAGTGGGGTAAAAGTGAAGACGATCGTGTAAAACGGGCTAAGTAGTATTTTTTAACATATTGGTTTTTCATCGACTGGTTCGGTACTCGAGCTTACTCCAATAAGCATTCAAGTTGTACGTACTTTACATGCAGTTTGATTCCGTAGTGTGATTGTCTATGAAATAGATTACAGTACTGATAAGAAATGAAAACATATACTAAGTAGAGAGTTATACGAACCTATTTTCAGCACAGTTCCAGTCTGCGTTTACATGGACGACGTGGCCGAGGCTGGCAGGAGTCCCGAAGGTGGAACTCGACCTGTCGCCGGAAAGGCGGATCTCAGGGTTCAATTTCATTCAGTGCTATACTGCTGAAAATCGACGGGTAATTCAAGCAGTAAAGGGCTAAGCACAGCTTAGTTCTGCAGAAAATAAAAAAAACTTGGCCACCCATACTTTCTCTGTCTACTTCTGTCCACTTTACGTATTGAATGCACCGTTATATAACATACATAGCGCTGTCGAGATCATGAAAATTATTGATATATGAGTTTAACCTTTTCTAAGGATCAAAATAATGGCAGCATCGCGGAGGAATAGCTTTGTTTGAATTGTCATTTAGGAAGTGCGTTGACTTTCACAGAAATGAGGTAACAACTTCGTCATCAAAGAGAGCAAATTAAAGAACTAAGGTGTATCGTATGAACGAGTGTAAAATACCACCAATCAATAAAGCATTGAAGGCGACAACCCCATCACAAGGAACAATGCTGCGCATGAGAAGGCATTACCGGAACAAAGGTTAATGTCTTACACATGAAATGCATACCAGAAAAAACAATGCACAATGCTGTACAGATAGGAAAGCTTCATCAGCCAGAAAACACAATGCTGCACATACACGACAGAGCTACATCGGTCAAATGACTCAATGCTGTACACAAGCAAAGCTGTAACAGCCACTAGGCATCATGATATGCGTGGGAAAACTTCGTCAGCAACAAAACACAATGTTGTAGAAGGGAAGGCTACATCAGCCGCAAGACATAATCTTGTACATATGGGAAGGCTACATCAGCCGCAAGACACAATGCAGTAAATGGGAAGGCTACATCAGCCGCAAGACACAATGCTGTACATATGGGAAGGCTACATCAGCCGCAAGACACAATGCTGTACATGGGACGGTTACATTAGCCTCAAGACACAATGCTGTACATGGGAAGGCTACATTGGCCGCAAGACACAATGCTGTACATGGGAAGGCTACATCAGCCGCAAGACACAATGCAGTACATTGGAAGGCTACATCAGCCGCAAGACACAATGCAGTACATTGGAAGGCTACATCAGCTGCAAGACACAATGCTGTAAATGGGACGGTTACATTAGCCTCAAGACACAATGCTGTACATGGGAAGGCTACATTGGCCGCAAGACACAATGCTGTACATTGGAAGGCTACATCAGCTGCAAGACACAATGCACTACATATGAGAAGGCTACATCAGCCGCAAGACACAATGCACTACATATGAGAAGGCTACATCAGCCGCAAGACAATGCAGCTAATCAGTTGACGTTTGAACCCCACATTCGTTCGGTTGCCTCACGTGCATCGCAGAAAATTGGTCTTATGAGGCGTGCTTGGAGGGTGTTTGGCTCGGTTGAACTGACACGTCGCTGCTTTAATTGCTTAGCCCTCCCATTTCTGGAGTACTGCTCTGTAGTCTGGGGTTCTGCTGCCGATTGCCATCTGTGTTTGCTTGACAAAGTGGTTCGTCGATGCGCGTTCATGCTGGGTGGTGTTGTGCCTTGTGATCTGGCGTATCGTCGCTGAGTTGGTGGGGTCTGTTTTTTGTATAAAATCTATAACTGCCCCAGTCATCCACTGTCTGAGTTTCATCAGGATCCATTTGTTCGGGTGAGGTATACTCGGCGTACTGGTGCTCATGAGTTTGCCTTGGAACCGTTGCGATGCCGTACGGGCCAGTATTCCCGTTCGTTTTTTCCATCGGGTGTGGATGTTTGGAATGGTCTTGATGGCTCTGTCTTTGCTGGTGCGGGTATTGGCAGCTTTAAACGATCTGTACACAGATCTATTATGTGATCTCGGATCTTCTTTTTGTTTTTCATTCTTTTGTTTTCTTCACCCGCTGGGCTGGTTGCGTGGGGGTTTGTTAGCCTCATGGAGTTTCTCCGTTCCTACGTCGCCAGTCTGGTGTGATTTAATAATAATAATAAGACACAATGCTGTACATGGGAAGGCTACATTGGCCGCAAGACACAGTGCTGTGCTTATGGGAAGGCTACATCAGCCGCCAGACACAATGCTGTACATGGGAAGGCTACATCAACTGCACGACACAATGCTGTACATATAGGAAGGCTACATCAGCCGCAAGACACAATGCTGCACATGGGAAGGCTACATCAGCCGCAAGACACAATGCTGTACATATAGGAAGGCTACATCAGCCGCAAGACACAATGTTGTACATGGGAAGGCTACATCAACTGCAAGACACAATGCTGTACATATAGGAAGGCTACATCAGCCGCAAGACACAATGCTGTACATGGGAAGGCTACATCAGCCGCAAGACACAATGCTGTACATAGGAAGGCTACATCAGCCGCAAAACACAATGATGTACATGGGAAGGCTACATGAGCCGCAAGACACAATGCTGTACATGGGAAGGCTACATCAGCCGCAAGACACAACGTTGTACGTAGCAAAGCTACAGCCACAAAGCACAAGACATGGGAAGACCAAACAAGCGCCACCATTACCGCCATTTCAGCAACCGAGAGCCCCCATCCCACCACTTTGGCAGTGTTGTCTTTGCACACGACACTGCGCCGGCGAGTCGGCCATCGTTGCATGAATTTTAAGGCCGCCGAGAACACTTCAAATATGAGCAGTGTTGTGATAGAGGGAAGTCGGCCTAACGCAAACACATGATGCTCTCTCACGCACTAAATTACAGGATTAGACCCAGCCGTTCTCTTAAATTTCTCTCTCTTGCTCCTCCAATTCTTATTCGTAATATTTAAAATCTCATTAGATTGGTAGATTAATGCTAGCGACAGTCCATTCATCAGTGCGTTACATAATAAGGATGGATATATATGCACATGCACATAGAAATCGCAAGATTAGGCAAACAAATATTTCAACCAAGCACATTTGGTTGTAAAGCCAAAGAAGATAATTCTTATATCATTATAAACAAAGCACAAATAACTAGATCATATATTGTAGCCCGTGGCGTAGTGGCTAGAGCGCTCGCTGCTGCACCAGCAGGTTAAGCGTTCGAGTCCCGCAAACGCCACTGCTTCACGGCAGGAAGGGCAACCGGTGAATAAAGGGCCTAAGCTCCAGCAAATTCCTGGCATTAGCTGGTCACCGTCCAAGCCTGCAATCCTTAACTAGGAGATGCAGGAGATCGTGACGTAAAACCGATTCATAATCTGTAGCCCTTGAAATTGTACATTGTCTCTTTGGGCTATATATGGTACGTTTGATTTTAATGTCGCTCAGTGAGCTATATTAATGCGAAAAACTAACTTATTTTGTACTCACAATCAAATGTGCTTGGCTAAAGCATTAACTTTACCGACTCGAATTTTTGCGTAGGCTCATATTTTTTGGGAGGAGGCGGGAGCAAGGTCATATGCGATAAAAGCTTTTGCTTAAGAAAACTTTGGGCGTTATATGATTTGCTATGGTTTCCCCTTGAGTGTTTCTTCGAGAGTAAAGAAAACACACGAGAATTCTGGGACAGGCAACCCATTCAAAAGTGGTTTTAAGAGTCGTTTGCATTCTGAACTACAACATATTCAGTGACTCAGTGTCTTGGGGTCTCTTTTTATTGCAATTAACGCAAAGAATAGGTGAATGCAGCTTCACCTGAATGTAGGATATATCCATGTGCAGCTACAGCAGGTTGCCAGAGGCAAATTTTGCACATTTAGAAAACGGATGCGCATTTACATTTGTTTCCGCGTACTATAGTGGTTCGCTATGATTGAATATTATATTCATCGTGGACTGGAAAATCGCGTAGCTTTACAGTATTGCGCGTATCCACTGTAATAAAGTATTCAGGATGCTCAGGTTGATACCTTAACGAAGTGGATATCTTGGCTCATCAAAACGGCACCCTCTCACGTCACTTTCGATGAACTATTTATTACACCGTCGTAACTAACGCACGTCAGAGAAGCACAGGTATACAGCTTTAATTAAGGCCCAGCATCTAGAATTTATCCGGTAGGTATGTTTAAGACTGTGTTCGCAAAATAATGGGAGCCTCACTAGTCCTGTTATGTTAATTCTAGCACTTCAGAATTTAGTCTTACTCGCAACAAGTGGCAGAGTGCTGCACTCGTCAGCATTGGATCTGACATGCCCTTCCTTGCAAGGATGGAAAGTCGAACGATTGTGGAGCCAGCGTTTTGACATGCGTAGTCCAAAGCGGAAGCATTGATATAACAAACAATGGGGATAACAAGGGAGTGGGGTGGGGAAGTGTCGCAACTGTCATATTGAGCCTTTTGTTGTTGACGCAATAGCTCTAACAATCTGTGGTCGACTGCTGCCGTGCATTCCTTTGGACCCAGCAAACATCTGTAGCACGAACCCAGTGCATTCGGTTATTCCAAATGATGTGTGCCGTCAAATTAAAATAGAGCATATGAGACACCGACAAAAAGAAATGGCTTCGGAACATCAGTTCATGAGTTACATGTAGATAGTACAAACTGGAAAACCTCAGTTAACGTAAACGACTGATACGTGAAGAAAACTCGCGTAAGCCTAACACAGCAACGCATATTAAATAGGGTGAACGATACTTTAAAGTATTGGGAGCAACATTACCTTCTACTAACATTTCCATAAATAACCAACTGCTTTCATTTACTAAATATGACGGGATGCTTCATGCAGTTAAACTGTTGAACAATGTAGTTTATATTTATTACAGTGAGAACAATTTTTTGCTTACAGCAGAAGGTAACAAAGAAGTCAATTTAATTGAAATGCATTATAAATGTTTCAGTGCTTTCTAGAATTTATCTTAAGTGGTTTCCTTCATCCACTATATAATAAAACACAGTTGTTGGACGCTTGCTTGCTCCAATGTTGGTCTGTCTCTCCGTCACGCTGTTAATTGTTTAATAGGAGAAAAATCATGTACTGGAAAATAAGTTGAGATATCATACAATTTCAGTGCTTGGAATAACTGTGACAAACATAGGTTCTGAAATATTATGGTCTATGTGGAAATACTACATTTTTTGAATCTTGCTTCACTTTCGAAACTAGCATGGTACTTTTTGATATGATGATGATTCATCTTCTTCTGCGCCTGATAGTGAAAAGCGGTATCTTTCATAGAGTTTTTGATCCTGTGGGGCATAGTCAAGATATGTCTCATAATTTTTGGCCGATTTTTTTTCTTAACAGTTCGAGAAGCTTAGTCTTGATTGGAGTTTTCGTTTCTTTTGTGCATAGTCACTTCCGCTTATGATTTCTCTAGCTGAATCTCTTCGATGCAGTTAAAACTTCTCGCTTAGCAGACGCCTTCTACATATATTGAATCGATTTACATTGCGGCCAAATTTCGACGCTTCAGGTTCACCACTCGCTCGGTATCCAGGTTACCGTAAGACCTAATTATTTTCGGTGAATTCTTTTGACTGAACTATATTTTCATATTGTTGCTCAACGTTTGGCCAATTCCAAACTATTGTTCGGGCCTCACCTTGCAGGAGGATATCTTGCTCACGCAAAACTCATGGCTGTACAGCTTGCATTTTATTAATGGAAGATCAGGCCAGCAGGGATGAGACCTATTTAACAGCAAGACCTTTAGTTAAAACCGGATAAATAAAAAGCCTAAACACAAAATTTGTACGCGCGCCGTCCATTATATAGTTTGGGCCCGATTATCAGTGAATAGTGGTTGCATACACGGTCTCTGGGTCGTTGTACCGGATGGACGTTCGTTGCAAGGGGTAAGGAGACACAGAGTGGATAACAGGAGATGTACTGTGATTCTCAGATAGTGAACACAGGTTTACGCCGCCTCTAGCTAGTGGGTTAGAACGTCACACACACTGCTTCAAGGATAGTACGGGCTCTGCAGCAGTGGGCTGTGGTTACTCCGTCCTACTTCCATTTATAGACCACCATGCAGCCCTTGGTCGTGCCTTGGCACTTCCGCTAGATCTTAAGTGCGCATAATGCAGAGACTCATGCTGGTACAAATTACTGCCGTCATTTTCGACGGCTGCATGGGCCCTCTAGTATTAATGTACTAACCGGCAAATAGGGTGTATTTTCAGTTTCGGTTTCGTTACGAAAAAGAAAACTGTAAACCTTAAGTTTTATATATATGTATATCAACATATCTTCTTCCGACTTATTGAACAGTTTTCTCTAACGGCACATACATTAATCGGTCAGCATCCAGCCTGCATACTACAGTGGGTTTACTGATCTTTCCCAGCAATGGGGAGGGTTGGGAGCGCAGATATTGTCGTATGGAGTCTTCCGCCACTGGCGCTTTAGCTCTAGACATCCGTGGTCGAGCAGTCGTATACTCCTCTGGAACCTGTTAGCCTATATCTGCAGCACAAACCAGTGCATGCGGGTTTCCCAGTTGGGGGTACGGTCAGGTTGATTTCACCTTTACCTTTAATCGAGGTCTCTGTATCAACACAGCGGCTACGATATTCGGGGCTAAATTGAATGGAGGAGGACGACAAGGCAATGCGGTAAAACGTATCGGAGGTTGGAGTTGAAACCCACTCGCGAATCGCAACGTCAAATAGCTTCCAACTCCAAGGTTCTCAAAATTATATTATAAAATATCTGAATAAAGGTTTACCCGAAGTAACACTTCTACTGATCGTTCACATGTCGGGAAGCTAGACACTCACCTCGCGTTATTTTGTGAACTAGCCTAGAATCACGAAAAGAAAAAGGTCTTGCGTCCGACACTTGAGCAGCTCCTGACTCTGAAACCTTCTCTCAATCTTTTTGTTACACATTTTGCTATAGTGACTGTGCGACCAAGGCAACATTATTAGGTAGCCCTCTTGCTGCACGTAGCTCCAACAGGCTATTCGGTCGCCTAGCTTGAAAGCTACTCTGCTACTCTTGGTAGGCAAGGAATTCTGCAAGAGATACAGAGAGTTGAACTTTCTAGAGTGTTAGATATCCTCAACTGCATTAGTACCGCACATGGTATTCCGTGAAAAAATAATTTCTCTAGCATACTTCACTTGCTTTCTCTAATGTAATAAATCATCTAATTATTTCCTTGATGCACTTCAGTCACCTATTTTCGCAGATGTACTTCATAAAATTGTACATCACCTGATGCCTCTATTGTACTCCATCTAATTTCCTTCATATATTTCATCTATTATCCCTACTGTACTTCATTAAATTCCTTATTGTACTTCACGATATCTTTTCGCAAGCAAATCAGCGGGGTAACACGCTCTGACCTCCCGCCATTTTCCAGCCTTCACAAGTCATCCTATTTGTCAGGTTCGTGTACACAAAACCCAGCGAAAATGCAAATAAATTCTGTCAAAAT
>LQNS02278094.1:34773976-34796861 GCA_001587735.2 Parhyale hawaiensis | reverse complement strand
TAATGGTCGCCGCTTTCAATTCGATTAGTGCAAATGGCGAGGGATTACCTGCAGCCCTTGAGGAATTACGGTCCCAATGCGTACGCAAATGGAGCGCTATTGCGTTGCGATAACAGATTAAGCGCAGCTCGCAAAATGCTCCTGGATCTGCGTTTGTAATGCAAACGACGCAATTTATGGGGGCACAAATGAGAATTTAATTTACCGAAGCAAAATATGCGTGAATTGCGCGAGTAAGTGAGCACTGCCAAGCATGGTGGTGGGAGGAAAACGAGCGGTGTTGGGGAAAAAATTAAAAGGATTTCTACGAAGCCAGAATAGAATTAAATGAATCTTTATATCGCTTAAGTAAACAAAGAAAAGTTGAAATAGCCTCAAAGAAACGTCAAAATATCAAGCCAATTTTAGCAGAAATGCTTTTTCAAATATACGGTTATTTTAAAAATAAACTAGAATCTTCGCGGAAATCCACAGTTAGCAGCATAGCGCGAACTCAAGCGACTACAGCTACTAGTATATTATTATACAAGTTAGTTTCAGCATCCCATCCCACAGCAACGATATTCCAACAGCAAAAGAAAAAGGAACATAGAGTACCTACGGCGATGGAAACGTGGGCTCCATACGCTAGAGTTTCACGCACAGTTTCAACGCGTATCAGAACACGTTGGGTAAAAAAGAGGAATAACAGAACAGAGCATCATCAGTAGGAATATGAAGGTGGAAGGAAGCAAAGTGGGCACGAAAGACAGACGTCCCGATAGCCTAGCTACGGCTAAGATAACCAGGGCCCTCTGGAGGCGCTACTTCCCATAATATACGCTGGGTGGACTTAACCAAACCCTGTGTGCCATGGTGAGCAATGCCAGTGTGACAGGCATTAAGCCCGGACAGACCTTACAGAAGGAGGTGCGGACACACACGTATAGAGAACGACACTCTCACCTATGCATTCTCCATTTCACTACGCAGCAGCAGGCAGGTATAAGCACCACGAGTACATCGCAATTGCTATACCAACTAGGCTAGACAATTTAGCCCGTTGTACATTAGAATAAAATTAACAGTTTAGCACCAGGATTATATTAAAAGTACAATTATTAGCTCACTCTCTTCCTGACTAGTACCATGGTATGCAATGAAATTAAAGTTAGCATTAAGATAAGGTACCATGATCAGCTCACTTTCTTCTTCTCTCTCAAAATCGTCCATAGTATCTATCTTAGCCTATGGATGGCAATAGCTCATGGAGGGTCGAAGCGCGAGTTCCGGCTGTTCTCTAAGAACGGGCCTATTGGTCCGTTTACTGCCGGCTATCTAACCTAAAAATTCCCCATTCAACAGAGAGTACATTCGCTAGCACAAAAGTACGTATGTTCAACAAACGCAATCTTCCAGAAATTGTAAGTATTAGAAAATTTTTTCGTACAGCTCCTGTATGTGATCAACGTTGATCTGAAAATTAACTTATACTTTTAATAGAGGCTCACTATCAAAAGATACAGAGAACGGATTTTATAACCGTTTGTTGGCCAAGGAGAGGCTGGCTTTTAAGCTAACGTACATCAACAATATCTACAAGTAGACTTATATGATTTCTCAAGCATTAATATAAGCCTCCCTACCGTGCTTTATTACCTCCGCCAAGGAGGTTATGTTTTTGTCATGTCTGTCTGTCTGTTTGTCTATTTGTTTGTTTGTCAGTCTATTTGTTTGTTTGTCTGTCACCAAGATAACTCAAAAAGTTATGAACCGATTTGGATGAAATTTGCAGGGATTGTTAGGTATGTTAGGAGGAACAATTGATTAGCTTTTGGTGAAGATATGTCCATCCGTTAGTTTGTTTGTCTGCCTCATTTTTCTCGACGCTATAACTCAAAAAGTTATGGATGGATTTTGATGAAATTAATATGAGTTGTTAGGTTTATAACAAAGAGTAAATGACCAAATTTTGGTAATGATTTGCTTGTTTGTTCGTTCGTTTGTCACAGTTTTTAATTTTATGCTTGTTAGCACAATAACTCAAAAAATGATGAATGGATCTTTATGAAATTTATAGGAGTTGTTAGTATTGCTAAAAGACATAAATGGTCAAATTTTGGTGCAGATCGCTTTGTTCATTTCTATGTTTGACTCATGTTTGTCATAACGTTTGTTAACAGTATAACTCAAAAAGTTATGAACGGATTTTCAAGAAAATTGAACAATCTGTTAATATAAAAAGGCACAAATGATTAGATTTTGGAGTTTATACGAAGAAAATTATCGTTTCAGAGCCAATTCAAATTTTTTGCTACCGTTGCTTCACTTGGCGGAGGTATGCGCTCTCAGATTACTCTAGTTATTAATACTATTAATTCATTGTAGCACTGAAACCTTTTTGCAATAAAATGAACAAAAAGAGAAAAATAAATAACATGCAATTTGGCTAGAAAAAAGTGGAACCCATGTACGAGGGTGTTCCCACACGGGATCAGCAAGCACTGCATGGAACAGCAAGTCGGAAGAGGAAATTCCCAGTTGATACACATTAATTGCGATCAAACGAGAGAAACAAAAAGGAACATATAGTATATCCAAAGAAACGTTGAGTCTACTATGTTACAAACGTATTATCTCAGGAAGTCATTTTACACTGAAAAATTTCCTACACCACAGAGCACATGAAGATTGAGTAACCACTTGACCGAACGGCAAACATCGCTTTTTGCTTAGCTTGCCTGGGTGATGCGACACACATGTTTTTGTATGTTGTTCCATAGACCGCAACAGTACTTGACTCTTAGGTCTGACGCTGGCGGCCAAAAGTCGGCAACGCTAAAATGGGATTTTCTCACGAGCTATTCTTTTCCCCCTATCTAATATTAAAGAAAAAAATTCCAAGGTACCCAACATTTTTCTTGAGGGCAAGGTATCTTGGATACGGCGGGGACACACTTGGGCGCTTGCCTGCACGAGAAAATCCAATTTCTCCCATTTTGGCCCCCAACGTCAGAGGCCACTTTAAACCTATAAGAGTCAAGTACTGTTGCGGTCTATGGTTGTTGCATTATTTTTTGTACTTTGCATCGGATATTTTACGTAATTCTTCTGCGTTCAATAATGATTGGCAAACCCAAGGAGCTTGTATAGAGAAGGAGGGAGCCAGTAGCCTAGCCCGTTGAAGCTCAAGAGTCTCTTATTGCTGTCAGCCAGTTGTCGTATGCACCAATTGCATATCAGTAAAGAGTCTCTTATGGCTGCAGCCAGTCGCGTAAGCACCAATCTCATATCAGTAACTCGGTTCGTCTGCTGCTCCCCCGTGAAACTCAGTGCTCCCCCGTCTTTTCCTCCAATGAGCGTCTCACAGCTATAACAGATCTGGTTGACTCGCTGGTAAGTCTGTAACTGGGCCACAAGGCTCCCTCCTTCTCTATTGAAGCTCCTTGGGCAAACCTGTATATACTTCCAAAACTTGAATACGTAACTAATTTACAAACATATAAAGGATTGAAGTGTAATATATAAGTCAACTTTTTATGGTATCCTTTAGTTTTTGCAGTAAAGTGAAATGATTTCATAAGTTATTTGAATAAACATTCTCATGTTGTAGAACAGTGGCCTGTGCATTTGGTGGTATACTCAAGTTTATATTGAAATGCCAAACAAGCGGCTAATGGGGTTGTTAATACAAATTATTTGTTATATGCGCTAAGCGAGAAAATCGGTGCAGTTGGTAGCAATGAAGTGATGAAGCATTGAAAGCAATGAAGTGATGAAGCATTGGTAGCAATGAAGTGATGTAGCGCTGGTAGCAATGAAGTGATGGAAGCATTGGTAGCAATGAAGTGATGGAAGCATTGGTAGCAATGAAGTGATGTAGCGCAGGTAGCTATGAAGTGAAGTAGCATTGACAGCTATGAAGTCATTCATATACTATTGGCAGCCATGCATCGATGTAATATAGGCAGCTATGTAGTGTTGTAATATTGTCAGTCATGAAGTGATGCAGCATAGACAGCCATGAAGTGGTGTAACATACGCAGTCATGAAGTAGTGAAAAATACGTACCTAACCATTCATATGAAGTGACATGGACAGCCCCGATCTGCAGCTTGAAATGGTTGCAGTAGAAAAGGGTTGTATGAGCACCAAAATATCATGCATTAAGGTCATTTCACAGCTGTCCAGGTATCTTTATGGCTACCAATGTGGCTTAACTTCGTGGTATTACTGTGGTGTTAATTCAGTTGTTCAGCATTATTGGGTTTTCTGAACCTCCATTTTCCTGTGGCTATTGGAATGAGCTCTACCGAAAGCTCTACATATCCTACATCAATTTCTGGGGTTATTGCTTCCCATCCGTCGATGGAAAAAACCCAGTTGTTTGGGATGTTTAGGTACGTATAGAATGTAGGTGCCCATTTTTTTTATAAAATTCTTGTATTCCTAGAAATTATGATGGATTTTCCATTATTTTTCGTGTCCGAATGCGTGATATTTATCGCCCACTGATGACATATAATGAAGAATCTGGTTTTCCTGCTCCGCACCACATTCCTTAGGGTACGACGAAGAAATTAATTTCATTTGTGGTTTCGCTGATTATTAGAATTCATTTTATCAGCGCCTCCAGGCCCACTTGCGAAAGGCCTGATTTCAATGGGCAGTCAATATATGGTATAGTCTGTCTAGACATATAGAACAAGTTACAGTGAAACGAAACGCTCTGTATGATGAACCACGAGGAGGCAATTCTACAATTACACGAGTACGGCTCACACTTAACGGTTTCGCTTTGAAGAAATGAACAGCGTGGACGATCGGGCACCAGGTACAGAGGCGCTACCGCACCATCATCAAACATGTGGGACAGAGCGCAAGCAGGATAATAATAGGAAATAAATGCACTCTCCATACGGCGATAATAGGAACTATACCGCGCACAATGCACCACAGCTGCTTCAGGCGAACCTATCATATGCATGCGACACTTGATACTGTGATTGACTCACGCATATATAGTAAACGTTGCAGCTGCTTGTATGTATATTACACGCTATGAGGGTAGGGAAGATTAGCTAGATTTTTTTTATAAGAGGGCGAACTAAATGAGCTTAACGTTTACTTGATATATTAGAACTAAAGATGAGCTAAACGTTTACTTGATATATTAGTAAAGAGTAATAATGTTCTAGGTACTCTTGGTTTTCTACTAAATCACAAACTTCTCGTTTATATGTTTTATTTTTTTTTATTATTTTATGCAAAACTCATATAGCATGCGGGGGATGCGAAAAGAATTACTGGCGACCGATACAAACAAAATCAAGAAGTACATAGAGTCCAGTTACGATCTATATTGAACTTTCTCGCAACGAATATGAATCAGTTTTTCACCTAACAAAATCACGAAATCCTTCTTACTTTTTCTTCCATTCCATAGTATCTGGAATTATTTCCCAAACTTAATAAAGTAGTACACGTCTCGTTTATGAATTTCTTTAGTCACCATAAAAGTGCGGCATATCGAGCAGATGACAGACACTTCCTAAGGCAAAGCTTGTTCCACACAGCAGACCACTACCTTAAAATCGAAAATGTCATTGGTCTATTTGCGTTTTCTTGTAACACAAGAGTACTAAGACGTAGAACTTTAATAAGACTTGTCCGCCCCAGAAGAGTGACGCAAGGTTATAGTGTGAGAGTGTGAGTTAGTTCCGACAGCGGGTGACTCTCACCGCAACTAGACTCTCAAGTGTCAGGGATCAAACGACCATCCTCCACGCCATCATCAAGTCGGACTCAGGGTTCACCTTTGTATAATGTAAAGATGAATAGCCAATGTAGCACGGATATGGTGCGAAGTATAATAACGAGAGGGGCAAGCTGGAGTGCATAGTCCCCGCGGCAACGCATGCATTGCTTGCAGGATCAGTTAGTGTTTCCCGAGTAAGATTTCGTTTTCTTGCGGCTGGCGTTCAGATATCACCAAGGGTTAAGTATAAAATAGCAGTCGGAAGGCGAGAGAAGAGGGAGTATAAAAGTCCCTTGATTAGGACTGGGAGTATAGTACGGGATATCACATTTCAAGAATATACGAAGGTAGGTAGAATGTTCTAGTCGCACAGAATTAGCAGGGTTCGTGGAAACTTCTTTGAAAAGTTCACTAGGGGTTACTTAGTCATTGTATGTCAACAAAAGAAGACCAAGGTAACTGTTTAAAAATTTCTTATATCTTAACTGCATGCGGACAGAAACGATTTCACTATTAGTAGCAACATACAATTCCACTGAAGGACGTCCGGACAGACTTGCGGATAAATTTACCCTAACACCTGGCAGACTATAGGGAAAAGAGAAACCTTCGGTACCTCAGTTTTCGAATGGGGAATTAGGCTCCCCTCACAAAACCATTGCCTTTACACAAGTTTTCACAGCTGCTTTCGAATGGTGATATGAAACAAGGCCTCTCATCGGTCTATCGATAGCCAAGTGCTTGCTACGCTCCATGGAAAAAGCAATCCGCACCAAGAGAGTTTCTGAAGTTTGGTGACTGAATAGTGCTATTGAATGTAATGGCTCGCTTTAAGGTAGAGGTTGACCAATTGTATCTTAAGAACATGTTACATTGGAAGGTTCTCGCTGCATCCATGGCAATACACCCGACAGGGCGTACGGAAATGGCTTCGAAACATTTGTGGGGAATGACTTTTGTTACATGAACAATATGACCACAACATAGCGATGCAAACAATTTGTTTTCTACCTGAACTGCGTGTGAATTTCCATTCTGTGCTCTGTTTCTATAGCAAAATAAATTTCACCGTATGTACAAATATCGAACGCATAACTAGCAGACATATGAGCAAACACCTGGGAGAATAGTGTGGGCTACCGTATATTCTAAAAACACAGCTTTTACCTAAATTTAAGTACGCAGTAGTTCTTGTATTTAAAATACTTTTTCTATGACATTACACACCAGTTTAGATTACGTCAGAGAGCAACAGACGAAGCAACAGGTCCATTCCTAGAGAGGAGCCGAAGTCCAGACTCTACCCCACTCCCAGTTATTGTCGTTATGCCAAGATAAACAGTGACGGATGTCTAGCGGAAAACCGCTGCCAACGGAATGACTATAAATTTGATCAGTTGCAGTTGCCGTACTCGGAGTTGTATTCGAGAATTGGCCAGTTCCAACTGAAGCTAAACGCACATTCGAATCATGAAATGAATCTTTTCATCTCGTCTGGAGATAGCAGGAATGATTACAAGCACACAGGGAAATTTTATTAGAATCCTCGTTGAGACCCACAGCTCGTAGCATAGCAGAGACCTCACGCGATAACAGTGTGACAGACATTGAGCCAAGGCCCCCTGGACACAACACTGAAATTCGAACAGATATTGTGCGCACACGCATGTGGACAAAGTACTATTGCGTAGATAGCCTTGCTTTTTCTGTACTACACCGAACTATAATAAAACCTGGCACAATTAGTACAATACCAGTAATTCATTTCACTTTCCAAGAGGCACTGGAAAATTTTATTAGCCACCTCTACGTAAGTTACACTTGAATAACCTTTGTAGAATAATCTGCCTTTTGTTTGCAGCATTCCCAAACGAAACTTGCATATATCGATCCTACGTGTAAATGTTGCAACGTATTAACAATGGAACTGCACGTCCATGTCGTGGCACAATGTACGAATGGATCAGGACTGAGCTACTACTCGGTTGAAATACAGGACTGCAGCAGTAACGAAACCCGTAATTCAACTTCTGTGAGGCGCCGCTGTGGCCCCAAATTTTGTTAGGGTACAGTGGGCCCGCTAGCAACCGTTGAGCTTCCGGGGTAAGTCACAAGTTGATTTACTAATTGAAGAGACTTTTTTTCACCTATTTATCACCTAAGCGAGCGCCCGCGCTGTCAAAAATGATAGCGAGGAATCTCTGATGACAATTCTAATCATACTTTCGTTACTAGAATATACAGGGTGTTTAAAAAAATATCACATCATTCTGTAGTGTAATAACCTTGCCAGTTCTGGTTCAACCGACTTCAAATATCAACAGTATGTGCGGAAAAAGTCAAAATTATACGCATTGATTGGTCGTATCTGTGCTACAAGTATTCATCCATAAAAGTTCATTTGTAGTTTCCGAGATACTTACGCTTCAAATGATGTTTTTTGAAGCATCCAGGACTTCTGAAGGATATGGCCAACTCAAATCGTCCTAAAAGATGAGTGCTCTTTGTTTTAATGCTTCTGAGTAGAACACTTCTCCTTTCCCTTAGATGACATGCGAAAAAAAAAATCAGTTTACTTTACCAAGCATGCAGTGAAGTATCATTCAACTTAAATTCATAAATTTATCGCTGCGTAGTTGCATGTATACGCAATGATAATACCCCAGTACAACGAAATTTTGGCGGTTAGGTGAAGTCTGCTTCGCCAAAGAAAAAAAGCAAGCTGGTAAATATAAAGACTGTCATGGTATTATGAAAAATCGTTTCTCCTGTGCTTCCTCAATCTTCCACTCAAATTGTACGCTGTGAACTAAGAGCAAATATAGTTTCAATGTATGGAAAAAGTAGTACACATCAGACTCTATGACTGCGCTAAGAGAAGCTTTAAAATATCTCTATCGGTTAAATTTCAGCGTTGACGACAAAGAAGTGCAGTTAATTATAATTAAAAAGATTCCCACTTTTCCCATCTTCTGCAACTTGGTCATATTTTTGCACATTGTTGTCAATAAAGACGCCACATAATTACAAAATCTGCAACCAGGCCTACTTTTCGCCCATCCATTTCGCTTAGAGCGGGATACTAAAGATAGAAATATAGAAACACCCGACGGTATTCATTATATTCTTTTGATTCAACAGACTTATTGCAAGCTCTGCACAGATGTTACGCAGCACATTAAGAGGATAAGTTTCTTTGTTTTTATTTAATCATGCAGTACAAAATTCCTTTAGTAAGGTTCAAATCTTTTCATATTTTCTTATCAAATATATCAAAAATAAAGCAGATAAAACTATAGAGCACTCTGAGAGCGCATACCTCCGCCAAGTGAGGCAACGGTAGCAAAAATTCAAATTGGCTCTGAAATCATAATTTTCTTTGCATAAACCCCAAAATCTAATCATTTGTGCCTTTTTGTATTAATAACAGCTTGCTCATTTTTTTTTTTTTTGAAGATCAGTTCATAACTTTTTGAGTTATACTGTTAACAAACGTTATGACAAATATGAGTCAAACATATAAACGAACAAACCGATCTGCACCAAAATTTGATCATTTATGTCTTTTACCATTACTAACAACTCCTATAAATTTCATGAAGATCCACTCATTACTTTTTGAGTTATTGTCCTAACAAGCATAAAATTAAAAACAGTCACAAACGAACGAACGAACAAACGGACCATTGCCAAAATTTGATCATTTACTCTTTGTTATACACCTAACAACTCATGTTAATTTCATCAAAATCGATCTATAACTTTTTGAGTTATGGCATCGAGAAAAATGACGCAGACAAACAAACAAACAAACAGATGGACATATCTTCACCAAAAGTTTATCATCTGTTCCTCCTAACATACCTAACAATCCCTGTAAATTTCATCCAAATCGGTTCATAACTTTTTGAGTTATCTTGGTGACAGACAGACAAAGAGACAGAGACAGACAAACACGACGAAAAAATAACCTCCTTGGCGGAGGTAAAAACCGGGAAAAATGGACCCTACTAAAGTAAGCTATACCAATTATCCAGAGTCCTTATTTATTAGCTAAAAAATAGTGTACTTACATATTAAGTAATGCTATCTAGTATATTGAATATACATATACACACACATATTATTTTTTCATCAATATATGTCGATGGCCATCCATGCAACAGCTTATGTTGTAGTGACCCACAATATCGTAGAAGTTGAGCATATGAGAAATACAGGCATAAGCTAAATAACGAATCCAGCGTTCAGAGCTTAGCAACGTATGCATTTTAGTTGACCGTGTTCAGTATTGATAAGGAAAGTGTTGCAAAATTCAAGCACATAAGCCTTTTTCTCATTTGAGATAACTCCCAGACAACGTGACAAACGGATGGTATAAGTTTCATCAACTGGCAGGCCAAAAGCAAAGTGAATGGTATAATGTTAATTACTGACGAGCAAGCGGCGAGACAAATGGTTCCAATTGCCTTAAGTGCCAAGCAACTGTAAGACAAATTGCTCCAAATTGATCGATTGCCAAGATACCGGCATAGCGAGCGGGTCTGATTTCATCCAGTGTCATGCAGGCAGTAAAGCATTAGATCCGATAGTTGCAGCTGTTAGGGCAGCTTTAGTTCGGTGAAAAGGTCCAGTTTGACCAAGTGTCGTGCAGGCCATCAAATAAATAGTTCCGATATCATAAAGTATTATGTATATTAACAACGAGCCGGTAATTTCATCAAGTATTAAATCAATAAAGGGTAAGGCGAACAGCCTTCATCAACAGGTATGGGTGCAAAAATAGCCTCCGCCCCCGTGTTTTTTTTTTTTTATACAGTGCCCCACAGGTCCCAAGCTGCTCGTTCTAACCGTCAACCAATTTCGAAAATAGCAGAGCGAATCCATAGAGCAGGACGAGCACGCCAGGCAGGCACTCAACGTGGCAGGACGACTTGTATAATAAAGAGAGGATTGCCAATGGTCGCTCCAGCACATCGTGGAACCGGACCACTGTCGGTGCTGCGTACCCCACAGCGACGATTCGGTTGCTCCCGTATTTGTAACTGTTGACGATCCAGGACCAGCTATCGGCCAGAGACATCTTGGTAAATTGACACCAAGAGTGCAAACTTATGCCGGTTATGGATCATGTTTATGCAAAAGGGATAATATGGCCAATTGTGTCCAATGTATGGTACCACCATGTAGAATTAATACCATCACAATTCCTGCACAGTGGAAATCACCATTTTTACAAAGTGGATATAACTTTTGTGAAAAGTGAATAAGATCACTATTCACGCAACGTGGATCATGAATCATTCGTAGAAATTGTATTACATTACTATTCCGGTCCAGTATATAATTTTACTATTGATGTCAACGAGATCAAATCATTATTTATGAAAAGTGCATAATATTTATGCAGTAAAGTGGATAACAGAATTAATAATGCAAAGGGAAAAACGATCAGTTACGTAAAGTGGAAAGTGTTTGGTATAGAAATTAACGCGTTACTGCAAATGCTGATCTATGCTAGGCATAGATGAAAAGGATTAATCAAAATATTTCTTAGGCAGCAGCCACGTCTGACGTGCTAAGTTCAACTACAGGCTAGTTACGGAAAGTCATAATGCAACGTAGATAACTACATGAAACGAAATTATTATTGCTAGTGGACCTGTGCGTGAAAAAGTTCACGCAATAATCGATATGTTTGCTGAATATATATAGGCCGGTGCGAAAGGACTCCTGAAGTGTCGGGGCGGAGGGCATAGACGCGGATGGTGGCTCCTGTGTCACATACATGCATCTTCTCTCTCAATTGGTAGCACGTCTTTGTTCTTGAGACTGTAGTAGTCTGGTTCTTCCTTTACGTTCCCTATCCAGTCTCATTCTTCTTTCACGTGCGCCTTCCATAGTGAGAGGCAGGAGTAAAATCTTCAGTAAACACTGCAATAAACTTGAATGTAACTCCTGTCAGCTATATGCAATGTGAACGGACCGTAGCCACGATGCTACCTTTCAAGCTCAAATATCTGCTTCATTGAAGTGCTGACAGATTGGCCTATGTTTCTTAAGAAGCGGACACGAAATAAATAAACTAGAACGCCACGTGGCGTGAGACCATCACCCGCGGTGGAAACCAATTTAACGAAGTCATTGTTGATAGCCAGCTACTTATAGTTTGTCACATGAATGCTTTGTCGAACAAGGTTAGCGCAAAGCCAGCCCCCATTACATCTCTTAAAAATATAGGAAAAAAAAAATAGAGCGCTTCGTGGTGTAAGACAATCTGCCGCGACGGAGACAAATTCAACGCCGTCATTTTTTATGGCCAGCTAGGCCTATTTTTTTTTTTTTTTTGCATGGGTCACTAATACGTTAACTCACCAAACTTCCTGGAAAATTATGAACATTGCTGAACTCCTTCGATCATTTTGGGTGGACAAACAAATATATATTTATATGTACATACGTAATTCTTCAACGAAAACATTATCACCTCTCTCACTTCCTTCGCGGGTGATAATCAATAAATACACGAAGCATTTTATATTAGGATTATTATGCTTAGACTTATGAGTGACATCTTAAATTTCTAGGGTTGCTAATTTAGCGATTGTGGTTTTAAACAGTAAATGTAAATTAATAAGAAATTAAAGCTGAAAAGCTAGGATAAGCTAATTTAACAGTAGTAAAATCACTTCAACTAAAAATTATAAAGCATACTGTGTAAAAATACGGGAAAAAGATATACTATGGCGGCGTTTTTTGATTTTTGGGGGGTATTTTGGAGCTTGTCTAGCGACGTTTGACAAGTACCTACAAGTACCTTTTGCCAACACTGTAACTTTCCGGACCCAGTGTACGCAGTTACAAAAGAGAAGAAGGAAGACACACGCGATACGGTGTGAAAAATGGGAGGGGGGAACCTAAATAGGATAGAACGATGCTCATAGGACAAAGTAGGAAAAAAAACTGAGTACAACGTTGATCCAACTAGTAGGTATAGTAAGCAATGCAGGAAATATAGCGGGTAAGACAAGTATGTCTTCAAAGCTTAACGCTACTCATGCCAAGTTGTGTTATTTTGCTACAAGTTTTTTTTTGTCCTGTTGAATTCCTATGGGGAAAAGAAAGGTAGCACTGCGCGGTACAAACAGGGTTAACCCTTCACTACCCATTAGGCCCAGATTAGGTAAATCCTACGAAAATTGATGCTTATTGTGAGCATTAGAAGGTTAGCCATGACATGGAACGACCTTTCAGTTTAAGTGTTATTCAATATTTTCAAGCGATCGGTCGCATTTTTTTTACATAATGCGTGGATTTACCTCTTCAGGTGATCGTAGACTAATGTGATCGTTTTATGTAGAGTGCGCTTTTACCTTTTCAGACGATCGTAGACTTGGTTCTAAGAACGTTGTAAACCTTTTCTGGTTATCGATTACTTACTTTTCAAGAGCAGCTTTACCGTTTAAATTCGGATCTACATTCCAAAAATGGGACTATTTCGTGAATGTATGTATTTTCCAAAACGTCAAAATAGCTTTTAGAGGGGACAGATTTATCATTTAGAGATTGGATTTACATTCCAGAGCGCTGAATTATATCTTCTATAGCGTGAATTTAGTAGTACGGTACCATTTAGAGTATATATGGACTTACCCGTTAAACGTGGCTTCTCCTTTCAGAGCGTGGATTTACCTTTGAGTGCGAGAAGTTACCTTTAAGTGCCAAGATTTACTTTAAAGTGAGTTGATTTATATTAGAAAGCGTAGAATTATCTGAATTATTTCTTAAAGCGTGAATTTACGTATACGAGCGTGGATTTGCCTTGGAGGGAGTGGATTTGCCTGTAAGGGCGTAGATTTAAATTGAAGAGTGTAGATTTATTTCTTAAAGAACGAATTTATGTTTAAGAGCGACGATTTACCTCTAACAGCGTGGACACAGAGAATCGAACATCAAGGGGCCCCATCAAGCCCATATTGGGCACACCTTTGCAGTTTTATATAAATCTTTGGCGGCTTTAGGTCCGAGTGTCTCAATCCAAACACGCAACCATCAAACAACGGATAATGCCCTCGTAAATTGGCCACAAACTCTCGCCTAACGGATTGCAGGCGCCCTGATAGCCATCTTAACTTGCCGGAGAAATGGCTCTAACATTTATCCATGGAAATCAGTCCGTTTAAATAAGAGTATTCTATGTTTTTGTGTCTTATTTAACAGTTGCAACCGCAGTCTTACAGAGGGTGAAGGGAAAAATACCTATAGCGCAGGTGATGATATGGCAAATATTTATGTGCTGGAATCGGTTCGTCCCAATAATAATATTAGTTTTTTATATGCCGTGCTTACCAACTGGAAATTAATTTCAAACATATATAAGAACAATAACGAGAAGAAGCAGGGAAATGTTAAAGGGAAACAATAGATACAAGCGCATGCAATGACAGGGCTACTATCTTTAGGGAAATCGCTTCCGTCTAAATTACATAGAACATTCTCTTTTTTTTGTGAGCATGTGTTCTTTTTGACTATATGTAACCGCTCTGAAAGAGGTCAATCGAGTAGAAGCGCGAGTTTCTAATCAATAAACATTAACCGAATAAATTCGAACGCTCGACGTAAAAGGGTCCCAAACCTATAAAAATTGTCATCTGCAAATTTTTCATCAAAAGATTTTTAATTTCGTGCCTTGTTTTTACCAACTGAAGACATTTGCCTCTCAGGAGTGAACATACCGAGAGCAAGGGAGAAAAAGCAATTAGAAACAATAAATATGCAAATGAATAACGAGCTCCAACTTATATCCATCGAAATCGATCCACTGCAACAAGAAAATTAATTGTTTGGCAACCTTATACACAAACATAGACGTAGATACCCTAATCGCGATCATTAGTGTGGAATCAAAAAGTTTTGGGAGTTTGTGACAGTTAAAAAAAATAGAAAAGGCAAGCACAGATAATGAAAGGATTCCCATCATATATTTATGTGAAATTGGTCTGATTCAGTACAATATTTAGAAAAGGATTTGCTGAGAGGAAATACTTAGAAAAATGAAACGTAGGCAATGAAAAATCGCCTACGAAAATCGGTCGACATGTACGTTATTAATTTTAAGTTGATACGCCGATAGTCAGAGGTGAAAACGACGCAACAGGCAAACAGCCAGAGACAACGTCAAAAACAGATTTTTAGTTTCGTGCTTGGTTATTAGAAATGTTAGTGTTAATAAATTACACCTCGGCTTTTACAGTACGAAAGTAAATGCTGCAGCACGGGAACAAATTATGGTTGTTTGGAAAGTAAATTTTCTCTTATACCTCAAGTATCAGTTACTCTCCATTAAACTTCACATGCTTTAAAATAAATTTCAACTGCTGTCATTAAACAGTTTCTTATTAAACTGTAGAAACTTTATGCTCCAAATATTTAATAAATTAAGTTTTCAACCTAAATGCCATCTGTTAAAAATAAATCTCAAACTAAGCCCATTGTATACAATTAACCTTTAATTATTTTAAATTGAACTTTTTAAAATTAAACTTGAACTTCTTAACTTTAGAAAGACAAATGTGTAGCATGGGAGCTGATGAGGGTTTAGGAGGCAGCGCACGAGCACACGCTCTTCTTCAATTTCTTTTGCTCGCAAAACGATACTAAACATTGGCTTTAGGAAGTGTCACTTGAAAGACGTCTTTGTTGACGTGCGAAAGGTCAGATGTTAAAAGAAGGATGCAGGGCTGACATGCTCGCTACTCCGCCTAAACAAAGCCTTCCACTCAACCCTAACTCGCTTTCAATAGGCACTTCTCGGCAGAAAATTTAACAATATTCGTTGGCTTTGAGCCTAAACAAACAATCTCGACAGGCAAAACAACGTCAGAATGGGCCTCATGCACCGTAAAAAAACAATGAAAAAAAAAAAACAATGAAAGCAAACTATAAACAACCATTCATATACATATTCTGCTGCATCTTCGGGTGCACTAAATGCATTTAACATAGATACTTTGAGAATTAAAGGAATGCTTTAAAAATATCACAATCTGCGAAAAAATTAGACATTAAATACTGAAAAAGATTAGTAAAATTATTTGGTTGGGTATTATATCAACATAGCGCTACAGGAGTACATTCACATTTTAAAAGTGCAGTTTCTTTCAGGGCACTGAAAATAAGTATTTTAATAAAAATACTCAAAATCACTTTCTCGCTTTCTTATTATTGTAACAGCTGATGGCTACACCAAGATTCTGGCAGTGAATTTACACTCAGGCAATCCAATTATTTTACAATTTTTAGAAAATACGTAACATTTGTGCGAGGGTCAGTGAGAGTCAAGTTTGCCAACTGTAAAGAAAGAAGCAACGTTAGATGAGCCATTTTGGCACCTACAACTGCATTATACACAACTCAGTAACAGGAGAGTAACACACGTACACTATACTACACATACAGTATAAGTTGAAGTGGCAACAAACAGTAAACTAGCAAGTTAACTAATAGCTCAGTTCGCGCTTAGTTCATCATTGACTTACCAACTTATCAAAATTACGTTTTCCGTCTGTAAAAAAATTTAAAATTACGGCAGATGGGGTTTATTATAAAAGCCCCATAACACAAGAAGAAAAAAATTATATGCGTTGAAAAACTCAATAGTGAAGAAGGGCGTCTTACCATACGCACAAATAAGAAAAAAGCAAGGTAAAATATAAAAATTTAGAAAATTAGAGCATTGGGAAAGCTCATACTTCCGTCAAGCAAGGTAAGGTCAAAGAAAAATTCCAATTTGTCCTCAAACAAGAATTTTTTTGTTATCACCAAAATTGGGCCATTTGTGCTTTTTGGCATTAATAACGGTCTTGGAAGTTTCTTAAAAATCCATCACCAACTTTTTCAATTCTGTTCTGATGAATAAATAAACATAAGAGACAAATAAATGGACAGACAGATCATCAAAAATATTTAGTTAGTTGCTATTCGTAGCACTCCCTGCATGGAAAAAAAGACAAACACACGGTTGAATGGATCTTCATAAAAAGTTGATCATCTGCTCCTAACATGCCTAACATTCCCTATACATTTCATAAAGATCCATCTACATCTCTTGAGTTATCTTGATGACAGACAGACTCAGACAGAGATATAACCTCCTTGGCGGAAATAATAATTAACTAGAGCACTCTGAGAGCGCATACCTCCGCCAAGTGAGCCAACAGTAGCAAAAATTCAAATTGGCTCTGAAACCATAATTTTCTTTGCAAGTACTCCGATCTGCATCAAAATTTGATCATTTATGTCTTTTACAATTACTAACAACTCCTATAAATTTCATAAAGATCCATTCATTATTTTTTGAGTTATTGTGCTAACAAGCATAAAATTAAAAACAGTGACAAACGAACAAACAAACCATTACCAAAATTTGGTAATCTACTCTTTGTTATATACCTAACAATTCATGTTAATTTCATCAAAATCCATCCATAACTTTTTGAGTTATGGCATCGAGAAAAATGACGCAGACAAACAAACAAACAAACGGAAGGACACATCTTCACCATAAGTTAATCATCTGTTCCTCCTAACATACCTAACAATCCTTGTAAATTTCATCCAAATCGATTTATAACTTTTTGAGTTATCTTGGTGACAGACAGACAGACAAAGAGACAGAGAGACAAACACGACGAAAACATAACCTCCTTGGCGGAGGTAACTAGAGCACTCTGAGAGCGCATGCCTCCGCCAAGTGAGGCAACGGTAGCAAAAAATTCAAATTGGTTCTGAAAAAATTTTCTTTGTATAAACTCCAAAATTTGATCATTTGTGCCTTTTTATATTAATAACAGCTTGTTCAATTTTCTTGAAGATCCGTTCATAACTTTTTGCTTTTTACTGTTAACAAACGTTATGACAAACATAAGTCAAACATAAAAACGAACAAACCGATCTGCACCAAAATTTGATCAATAATGTCTTTCAACATCACTAACAAACCCTATAAATTTCATAAAGATCGATTGATTATTTTTTGAGTTATTTTGCTAACAAGCACAAAATTAAAAACACTGAGAAACGAACGAACAAACAAACGGATCATTACCAAAATTTGATCATATACTCTTTGTTATATACCTAACAACTCATGTTAATTTCATCAAAATCCATTCATAACTTTTTGAGTTATGGCATCAAGAAAAATGAGGAGACAAACAAACATACGTATTTACATATCTTTACCAAAAGTTAATCATCTGTTCCTCCTAACATACCTAACAATCCCTGTAAATTTCATCCAAATCGGTTCATAACTTTTTGAGTTATGTTGGTGACAGACAGACACACAAACAGACACGACGAAAACATAACCTCCTTGGCGGAGGTAATTATCAACAAATAACTGATGGCAAAAGTAACAGTAAAAATTGATGCACAACTACAAAATAAAGCACGAAATAAAATTATAAGTTTACTAATAACTACCACAAACGCTCAACAGATAAAAATGATGAAAGAAAAATGCACAAGTCATGCAATTACACGCAACTGCAGGATACAGTTGAACCTACACCACCAGGATATGCAAAATCAAAGTTATTTGTTAGCATAGAAAACGAAGAATATCAAATAATTGTTAGATGTCGCACTAGCCTAATTATACAACATTCGCTGAGAGACGGGAAGTGATTGATATGTACGGCGATATTTGGAGACGACAAAAAATGTACTTGTCACAAGTGTGAGTGTATCTTGGCGAGCAAAATGAGTCTGTGCGTAGTATATAATGTAAGTCCGAGTAAAACAATACTGGTAACATGTGTGTTTCTTAGTCTACGCCATGTCTCATGCATGAATGAAACTAAGAAAATTGTAGCTGTTGGTACAGTATTTTTGGGATTCAGGTATGCTTGTGCCTATTGTAATTACCTCTGCTAAGGGGTTATGCATTTATCGGAGTTTGTCTCTTCAAGATGGCTTGAAAAGTTACAGACTTATCTATATCTTATGTATGTAAAGTCGACACCCCTCAGGGGGTAGCAGATTATTATTATTATCATTATTAAATCACACCAGACTGGCGATGTGGGAATGGAGAAACTCCATGAGGTTGACAAACCGACGGAACCAGCCCAGCGAGTGAACAAAAAAAGAAAAAAAAAATGAAGAAGAAGATCCGAGATCACAGAATAGCTCGGTGTACAGATCGTTTAAAGCTGCCAATACCCGCACCAGCAAAGAACGAGCCATTAAGATCATTTCAAACATCCACACACGATGGAAAAAACGAACGAGAACACTGGCTGGTACGGCATCGAAACGGTTCCAAAGTAAACTCATGAAGAGCATCAGTACGCCGAGTATATATCACCCGAACAAATGGCTCCGAAAGAAAATCAGACAGTGGATGACTGGGGTAGTTAAAAATTTTATACAAAAATCAGGCCCCACCACTACGACGATGCGCCAGATCACAAGGTACAACACTATCCAGCATGAACGCACATCGACGAACCACTTTTGAAAGCAAATACAGATGACAATCAGCAGCAGAACCTCAGACTACGGAGCAGTATTCCAGAAGAGGGAGAACATAGCAATTAAAGCAGCGACGTGTCAATTCTACCGAGCCTACAAGCACGCCTCATAAGACCAATTTTCTGCGATGCACGTGAAGCAACCGAACGAATGTGGGGCTCAAACGTCAAGTTTAGATCAAAACTGACACCCAAGATTGCTAAGTCATCAACCACAGGAAGTGATACACCATCCAGTATAAGTGCAGGAAAAGGAGGTCTCATCGTACGCGACCTGGACACGAACATGGTCTTAGTCTTGCCCACATTTAGCCTCATCCCCCATCTAGAACACCAGGAATCAATCACTTTGAAATCATACTGAATGGGTTCTGAAACCTCCAACCTATCACTAGGCTTATCGCAAACAGCCAGCAAAGTAACATCATCAGCGTAACCAACAAGTAAATAATTAGCAAGATCAAACAAGTCCGCTGTTAATACAATGAATAACAAAGGACCCAGAACACTACCCTGTGAGACACCAGAAACCACGTCCAAAAACTCACTTCTCTTCCCATCAACAGTTACACATTGATGTCTGTCAGATAAAAACTGACTTATTACCACGAAGACCGAACCACCAACAGCTATCAATCTCAGCTTACGGAGCAGCCCAGGTGATTCACGCGGTTAGCAGCAACACTGAGGTCAAGCTGTACCAACTCTGCCTCATGACCTCCAACAAGAGCCAGCTGCAACACATGAGAAATGTGAAGCCGAGCATCACAAGTTCCCAAGCCCTTACGAAAACCATACGGTGTTGGGGGAAGGACACCCTTGTTTTCAAGAGAGCGACCCAACCTCTAGGCAACCAGCCTCTCATAAACTTTCGACAAAACAGGTGTGATCGATATGGGTCTCTAGCCGGAGGGTCATGATGAAACAGAGCTTTTTGGAACAGGCGTCACATGGGCGACACGCCAACACTCCGGAAAAGAGCTCAGCCGTAACATCCGACGGAACACGGAAGCAAGCGGGGCAGTGAGCACGCCAGCCACCCTCCGAAGAAAGAAAGGAAACATACCCGATGGATCAGTGCCCCCATAGGGGTCCATGTCAAGAAGAAGGCGGTGCACTTCAGAAGATCTGAAAGCAAAGCCGAAGAACTTCGACTGGGGATCACACGCCAAAGGAAAGCGCACCCGATCCCGGCTCTGCTTCCCATCAAAGTATCGCAACAAAAGATCTGCCTTGGCAGTGGATCCGCAACAAGATCACCACCAGCACCAATTAAAGGATGGGGGCGGCAGAAAAGCTCATACCAAGCACAGCGCCCTTCAAGGTGGACAATCACTTATGTGCGTTAACACACGAAGCTAACAACTCCCTGGACCTCAAATTAAACGCCTATCCGACGACTGAATTCTAGCCATTGCATCTAAGAGACAATCAAAGATCCTATCATCAGCAGACGGGCTGCGATACACTGAAAACAAATAAAAGTTTCTGAATGAGCCACAGACTCGAAGCACACTGAGCTAACAACATGAACACCCATATTCACTCCGCCTAGACACAACAACACCTTTTCGAACGTAAGCAGCCAAACACTTAAATCCAGAGCAGGAGTCGCGCAGCCGCAGCACTGGCTTTTCAAAGTTTTGGATCATCAGCTCAGAAACAGCGATGGCTTGAGACGAGCGTGTCCGAACATAGCACCAGGTCATAACTGGAAAAGGCCATGGCGACCTAGACCAAATTACCATATAGACCCCGAACATTGGTAGATAAGATGCGACAGGAGCGATATCCAGAACCACGGGGACCGGGGTTCTCCTCCACCTCCGGATATCTAACTATCAGGCACGCAGAGAACAATAAACAAACATACACCATAAACAGAGGAAAGCATAAAAAATTACAAAACAAATCAATCATCAGTCATAATAGCTACGAAAGCGGCCAGCTATCCACGCGCCCCAGACCCTGACAACAGTACGGACTGTGGCCGAAAAGAGGAAGAAGAGAAAGGAAAAGAAAAGAGCATCAGGTGGTACTACCTGACGGAAGAGAGAGAGGAGCAGACTGCGGAAGACTGAGTACCCAGCTACGGCACCAGCCTGTTTACCTCCTCTCAAAATCACTTTCTCAGCATGACCTGCGGCTAGCTGCAAATCCCCGGTGGAGAAGGCATTTGGGACCCTTGGACTTGTCAGGCCCAAATATATTGGCCAAGGGTTAGGTTAGTTCGGTATGCCCATGTTCTGTATGGGGAGCAGGGACCCCACGGGATTGGGTAGCTTATCTTAGCCTTAGGGGCACTATCCTAGGCCTTAGGGGAGTCTGCCTTTCTAGTCCACTTTGCTTCCTTTCATTTTCATACTCCTACTGATGATGCTTTGTTATTTTTTCTTCCTCTTCTTTCCCGACTTGAAATTCCCAAGGTCCCTGATCCTGTGTAAGAATACCTTCGGGCATTTCGCGTTTCCATCTGCATAATCTATATTTACCTCCGCCAAGGAGGTTATGTTTTCGTCGTGTTTGTCTGTCTCTCCGTCTATCTGTCTGTCTGTCACCAAGATAACTCAAAAAGTTATGAACCGATTTGGATGAAATTTACAGGAATTGTTAGGTGTGTTAGGAGTAACAGATGATTAACTTTTGGTGAAGATATGTCCATCCGTTTGTTTGTTTGTTTGTTTGTCTGCGTCATTTTTCTCGATGCCAGAACTCAAAAAGTTATGGATGGATTTTGATGAAATTAACATGAGTTGTTATGTATATAACGAAGAGTAGATGACCAATGGTAATGGTCCGTTTGTTCGTTCGTTCGTTTGTCACTGTTTTCAATTTATGCTCGTTAGCACAATAACTCAAAAAATAATGAATGGATCTTTATGAAATTTATAGGAGTTGTTAGTAATGGTAAAAGACATAAATGATAAAATTTTAGTACAGATCGGTTGGTTTGTTTGTATGTTTGACTCATATTTGTCATAACGTTTGTTAACAGTATAACTCAAGAAGTTATGAACGGATCTTCGAAAAAATTGAACAAGCTGTTACTAATATAAAAAGACACAAATGATTAGATTCTGGAGTTTATGCAAGGAAAATTATGATTTCAGAGCCAATTTGAACTTTTGCTACCGTTGGCTCACTTGGCGGAGGTATGCGCTTTCAGAGTGCTCTAAGAACATCGTTGCGGTGAGTTTTGATTTGTTGTCAAAGCTGAGGCTTAAACTACCCAATAGTTACAGGGGATTCTTAGGTAAGTTAGGAGGAACAGATGATTAACTTTTAGTCAAGATCCATTCAACCCCTTGCTGGTAAGCCTGCCTCTTTTTTCTTGGTAACATAATTTAAAAACTTATGGATTAATCTTCTTGAAATTTGCACGCAGTGCCATGAATGATTCTAGGAGCAAATGAACAATCTATCTAATACTAAGAATGACCGTCGTGTTTTAATAAATATATTTATATGTTCGTGTCACGCTCTTAACGAATAACGAAATAGATAGGCGGAATTTAGCCCAGGTTGGAGGCTCTGGTTGTCCTCTCAAGCTCCACTGAAAGTGATAGGCAGAAAATAGGCCGGGTTGCAGAAGATGGCAAACGTATCTTAA
>LQNS02278094.1:34735199-34753203 GCA_001587735.2 Parhyale hawaiensis | reverse complement strand
CTAACAATGGAGTCCTAAATTGGCGTTGCTAAACACCTGGTACTTCTTGGACAGGCCGCTGTGTGGTGGGCCGGCAGGGGGTCTCTACCTCTCTTCAACTGTATTCTGCCGTCTCTCAATTGGCTCTGCCTAACATGATACCTTGCTTGGAATGTTAGCAAATAATTGGTGATACGGCATGATAATAGCCGTATTGGTACAGTCAGTATGAGGCAGCTCTGCCAGCAGAGTCCTTGGCTGCTTTACCAACCAAGTTACCGTACGCACTGCAAGGTGTTCGAACGGCTCGTTGCAGAATTGCGTAATATGTACTAACTTCGCACGGGTCTCTGGTTAAATCTTCCACATATATCTCTTACATATTTAAAGTGAATTAAAACTCGCCCAGGAACTTACCCAATTTTCTGTTGTCGATAAGGTAGCAGCAACACATGCGGGGACTTTGTACAGCCTACAGGGAACAAAATTAAGGTGCTGTAGTGTGAGGTGGCCAGGAGGGCTGGGTACGAAAGTTAACAAATTTGTTGCTACAGGTAAGACAATTGACGTATAGGTCAACATGAAGCCGTTCTGCCAACTATCTAATGATACATGTAGGCACTAAAATGCTGTAGGTCAGTGAAGCTGTTCTATTTAGTCCAAGGGACGTTAGCAAATCCGCAGATAATTATATAATGGTTGCATAAGGTATTAGAATTGCTGTATGTGAATGAACTCAATCTGCTAACGATAGAAAGAACACCAGGAACTTTAGCATGTCTACGCAGATACGAAAACTGGTGTGGGTTCAGTCAGTCATCTTACCTGTATAAAAATCCTCGCGGAAGCTCCCAGCTCGTGGCAGAGTACCTACACTTCTTAAGACCACAGCCTGACAGACTGAGTGCCGAACAAACACTGCGTACGGGGCCCAGATCGACATACTGTATACTACACACGCCAATAGATCCTCGCTTACGCTTCGCTACGTAACAGCGGACTGGGCACCTACAAAATTGGGTCGCTGTGCTCTGTACGTGTCATAATGATACATAGCATCTAGTACCTATGCTAAAGTAAAAAGTACCAGACCATGACTAGAAACTACCTTTGTACTATAATTTACATGGTTCTACACAATTAAGGCAAATTATTATACGTAGTTAAAGAGGTTGGTGTTCGGAACTAGCAGTTACAGCTTCGTGCAAAACGCGGATGCACATTGAAAATTACGCAACTAAAGCACGTATTTAGAACTACCCAAACTAAATTCTAGGCTGCCCCATCATGGTAAAACTTTTAAATAGTTTTTGTTGTGGCCAAAGATACTGTTAGGGCAGCAGCTACACGTTTGTGTGTAAAAGACATACACCTAAAAATAACTGGGGCATATAATTACGGCACGTATTTGAACTATCATGTTCGTGTGATATGTGCACTCAACAGCAAAACTTGGGCAAGTTATTAGGGCACGTGTTTGGAACGTCCCGGGGAAACAGCCACAAACAATCTGGAGAATTTAGGGTAACCAGACGCTCTTGTTGGGAAATGACGCGGCGCACACCCCTAAGTGGGCAGCAGAATGGTCTAAATTAAGCGATCCATCTCTTGGCGGCATATTTTGTACACTACACGAGGGAGGCTCCACGCTCTCCTATCAAAGGTGACACATGGAACTGTCCGAGAGACCACGGCTTGGTTCAGGACGAATAATTCGTTGCGGGGATATGGAAGCCGGTCATGTCGGGAAGGTTATAATGCAGCTGCTTTATGACAGTGACTAATGAGGCTGCTGGAGTGCTGTCGGAACAATTAATGTAAAGTCCTAAAATGTCAGATTTCGAAATGGTCCAATTTCCAAGATACTCAAAGGACAACATATCCAATGTTTGATTTCAAAATGGTACAGCTTCGAAAATCTCTACGTCCGAAATACGAGCCTTCCATGGGTAAAAGGATGGAATTTTAAGTTTGTCAAAAATAATTCAACTTACATGTAAATGAGATAGACACAATTAGCATATTACTGTAATCGTAGAATGGTCTGCTAAGTTATAATCCAAAATTTGGATGAGACCATTACACGTTAGAAATATAGATCGTATCATCGACTTCCCAAATGGGAATTTCGTTATGATATTCTACTTCGTATTGATGTTTTGGGATCCTGAAAATTTTTGGGAAAAGGGCTGTCCCGAGTACCAACGTAATATATGTGCGTTGAGTACTCCTGTTGTACGAAAACTGGGCACGAGCACGGCAACACAAGTACGTACTGTGTTGGCGTACGGAAAAAAAAATTTCTCAGCGTGGGAATGAATCAATCAGGTAAGATATTTCTGGCTCGGACATTAACTGCTGGTCCCTGAAGTACGCACAGTGTCGCCGTAACACGGCAATTGCTCAGATTTCCAGAGAATCCCTCATTTGGAACTAAAATTCATGTCCTAGAATGCGTAATTATCCCAATTACCACATGAATTTTTAAATTTTCAGTGGTTGCGAAGGATGCTGTTACCCTCTATTTTGTAGTTCATGCACGGTAATGACCTGAGATTTTCTCGTGTAAATTTTTTGCCTACGTACTATAAAAAAAACTAGAGTAAAATTGCTAGGAATTGCTATTACACCAGCAAAAGAGTTATTAAGAACGAACAACAGTTACACGTAATTAGGATCACACGTCATAGCTAAGACATGACCGAGTCCTGAGCTTCGGTTAGCTCTGGTAATGGACCTCCTTGCCCGACCATACTGTACAAAATCTGATTTGGAAATAGAGCAATTGCACCACTTACTTTTACACAGAAGAATTTTATCGTAACCACGACAGAGAATTAGGGACTATATAGATTGAGAATTTCGGGGAAAAATTAAAAAAGAAAAAATAGAGAGATCAACATAGCAAGAGCAGCTTTAGGATATTAACATGTTTTATTTCATTATAAAAGAGACACTCTCCTTGTTCGAATATCTTTTAATTGAACAAGTTATATCCTCAATCGAAAAAAATCACATAAATAAAATGGGATCTCATTCTGCGTACGTTTCAGCGTTCAAATTAATCAGAGTATAAAATAACCTGCATAATATGAACGATTTGGAAACATTGGATACTTACGAAACAACGGCGCTGTATCAAAACTTCAAATGAAAGCGGTGCCACCAAGTTTGTGGCCCGGCTAGCTCAGTCGGTAGAGCACGAGACTCTTAATCTCGGGGTCGTGGGTTCGAGCCCCACGTTGGGCGGTATGTTTTTGCTAAATACTCGTAGGTTGGCAGCCGATGGTATTCGATGAAACAATGTGAGCGGTCTAAAAACTTTTGTGCATAGATGCTTATGTGTAATTTAAATTTATAAATGCTTCCTCTTCTCATGCACGGAAGAGATTGATATTCACTGTAAAAAATTAACGTCTTTTCGGCCAATACTGGACACCCAACACGTCTGATTTGCCCTTACTTATTGCAGGGTGAGTAGATAGTGCAGTACAACTCCTTGAACATTCACAGGCATATGTATTGTCTCAATTCAGAGATGAGTTCTACAGTATGCGTGCTTCCCCTACAGTCGAACCAAAGGAAATCGTACCGTTGTATATACTACACATTAAATTTTACCACCCCTTTTTGCTGGTCGGACTCTAAATGGTGTCAGCTAATGCTACAATTCACGACAGATGAAATTGTACGCAGAATACGTTTCTAATTTTTTATGTTTCGGAGGCATCCCTTTCAAAAGTTTCCTCTATTTTGGGAATCTCTCGTTTGAAAAATTTTTCGATCACCCGGTAAAATTTTCTTATGTTGAAGACAACCTTGATTCAATGAAAAACTATGTTCAAGACGTTCACGGTCACTTGGTAGCAACGCTATAAAGACCGACCTGTAGAAGGTAGCCAACTCATTTCTGACTAAATTTGGGAAGATACAATACAGTGACCAGATACCGTAAATCTAGATACGCTAAGGGCTTTAGACCGTCCGGGGCCCCGGCCCCGAAAAACCCCGGCCATTTGCTTACCCCTGCCCCGGCTTTTCAAACTGTGAAAACCGGGGCTTTGGCCGGGGATTTTGGGGGAGGAAGGGAAAACACTTAGAGGCAATGAAACAAGTTTTCTTGGATAAACTAAATTCTATTCCAGGTAAACTGATTCATTATGAGTGACGATTCACCAATATCATATCATATCAATATGCTGTCTCAAACTAGTGTCACTGCAAGAAACCTTGGTACTAGTTTACTTTAGTAGGGTCCGATTTTTCCCATTTTTTATTTTAATGCACTCAATTTTTTATGTAAAATTCAAACCTGAAGTCTGTTTGCGGCGATCGACTCTAGTTTTCTAGTGTTTGAGACATTTGACTATGAATTTCCCATTGTTTTTCTATGAGAGAAAATAGCCGCAGTCGCACAGAAGGGAAAACCTCTATTCCTATTTTTGTGTGGGGAATTAAGATAGTTTCTATAGGGCCACCGTGTATTTGCGCAAGTAGGAAAACAATGGGAACTTCGCATTCAAATATCTCGAAAACTGAAGCCAACCGCCACACACACACACACTTCAGATTTGAATTCTGCATCAAAAATTGAGAGGATTAAACTAACAAATCTGGACAAAATTGGACACTCCAAACTAAATTTTTACCGAAACCTTTATGAGCCATAAATTCCTATATTTGTGAATATATGTTGTTTGGCAATGTGTACAGTATAAATATAAATATTATGGCTCTGCTGCGCCGCATTCCCTTGTCTTAAATCGTGCCTCCGCTCGTGCCATATCTTTTAACACATTCACTTCATTTTGATTAACCAGATCAGTAATAACATGTTTTCATATATACAGTAGTTAAACATATGCATTCTTATATTACTACTCACAGAAAAATGGTTGTTTGCCATTGAACAAAATTAGTTAACTGTAAACTACCTACTTTGTCGGTTGAATTTGCGTCGAAGTACATTGTCTTTTGTGATGAACAACAGATGAAAAAGAACGTTGTGATGAACAACAACGTATTTACGATTAATTATTTTTGCTTTGTAGCTAAAATATTACGTCGTTAGTGATAAGAAGCCAGGTTCTTTTTATCATAAAGAACTTATTTTTCTGTGTGTAAGGTACCCAGGCTGTAAAAGCTGACAATATGGAATTAGACAAGAACTTTTTCGTTTTTCTGCTTGAGGAACGAATCTTGCTGCAAAAAGAACATCAGTCATTCTGATACGCCCACGAAAAACGAAGAAAGTTGCACCATCATAAGTTCGGGGGAGCAAAATTTCACTCCTGCAAATGCAATCGCGAATATTACTTTTTGAGTGGCTGAAAGTCAAGCGGTACCAAGATAATAAGGTTTAACCACAAGACTTTACTGGAAATACTCACTGCACAGCGTATCCTGAATACCAGCAGGATCCCCCCAGGATAAAAATTTCGCTGCAATATGAAGTGAAAATGTTTCGATCTCTGGTCAGCGTAAAAAGTTTCAACTGCCCCGAAGGAAGGGGGTTCAGGAAAAAATAAGGGAAATGGATTATGCACGATCGAACTGAGGGAGCGAAAGCTTTGTTCAAGATCAAGCCTTTCATCTTCCAGCTCAAATTAAAGGTCATCAAAAAATGCATGGCTTTTTGCAAAGTTCTTTTCAGTCTAATGATACACTGTATTCACTCTTCAGGAATTAGTTATGGAAATATTGTTATGAGTAAAAATAGTGAAGCCATTTCTGAACGGGGGCAAACTCCCAGTGAGAACTTTCAACTTTTCAGGCCTTGTGTTATAATAAATTTAGATTTTACTGAGAGGAGTATGCTTGAGATCCTTGAGGTTGGTCGTCCAATGATCCAGGTATTCCTACAGTATAAGCTCCACTGAAAGCAATATCAGAAGGATATCTCACCAAAAGCTTCTGTCCCACATGAAAGGAAATCACCTACTGGACAGGTTATAAGATACGCAAAGAAAGCTGGGAGTGGATCTAATGAGAAGGGCAATTATCAATGCAACTGACGATTTCCTTTTACTTCATTACAGTTTTCTTTTACTTTATTGTACAAAGAATTATATAGGTAAATATTCACCAGCACGTCGTCCGACCACCGTGTACAAAAATATTGCATTTGATATCAGGAGAATTCAATGAAATATTACATAGACCTATATATGAGACACAACAGCTAGATCATTACATGTAGATCACTCCATACATAATGTTCGACGAGAAACACAGAATTCTACCCTAAGTCACACTTCACCGTTCTGAGAAAAACATAAATGAAGGTTCGGATGCAAAACAGCACATTGTTCATTGTTGACACAATACAAAAAAAAGGCAGTGAAAATAAGAAAGCCACTTATGGAAAGAAACTGCCACGTTCTGTGAATCAAATATTTGATAACAGCCGAAGTACCCAAATAATAATATTACCGCAAGTCCTTCCAAAATAAGAATGGGTGTAAAGAAATTAGTTACTGCTGGCTGAAGAGTTCATATTTCCAGAGTGCTTAAATTATACGTTCTGCAGGGTACGGAACATTAATTATTTTTAGGGTGGACTATAACAGTAGTAGCCAATAACACGTAAGCGTCATGAGAAGGTAGCAACAGAGAACTCACTTTTCCAGGTTGCTTGAATTAAATGCTTGATAAGTGACGGCGCATTCATTATTTTTAGGCGCAAAATTGAAAGGCTCGCGGGAAATAATAAGTAAGCGTTTGTATAATTGCCAGCTGCAGACTAGCGATAAGCGAGGCCTGGGCATTGCGTGCCTCTTCCAAACTTAGATGAAGCCCAACAGTTGACTTGATTTGGCTGATAATGTAAACAAGATGGGACTAGAAGTTACCGACATCATTTATAACTTACACACTTCAGACATAACTGATATATTTAAATGAATCTGCATAATGGCTCCTTAAGGCGCTATCTAAAGATCGTAGTGCAAATTTCTGGTTGGGTCCGGACTATTTAACGAATTAGTTGCACCTTACTATAAGTTTAAAGAAATGCTCGGAGTTTAGGCGGACAGAGCAACGCATTATATTCATTAAAAACGCAGTTAAATTACCCCAATAAGCAGTAATTTCATTTTAGTTTTCGCCGTCGGTAGGCACACGTACAAGATTTCAGAGCATGATAAGGCTACATTATACAATCTCCCTCCTCAACTTTGCAGTAATTAAGAGCCGGGAATAATAATGCCAGAGTCTTGGAAAAAATATGCTCCAGTGAACGCGGTAATTTGAGACAAATCTGAATTCCCAACATATTCCAGATAAAGACAAGGTAATTGTCTCCAAATGTGTGACCTCATCCAAGAATGGATGCATGAATTACAGGCATGTAGAGCAAGCGAGAGCGTTACTTTGTGCACTGTGGGTTTCAACATTATTTTAGTAGGGGTAGTATAACAGGGGCCAATTGAATGGTCTTAATATTGCAGCGACAGGTATTTTATCACTGACGCACATGACTGTAGTTTAGAACACCATGACGCCCTTTAATTTATATTATTTGACTGAAGCACAACGACACAGATGCCACATGACGCATTGGAAAACGAAAGTTCACTGAAAGTAAGTACGTGTATATATACAACTGCAGAAGAAAACTTTCGTCACTAGTGATGATTTGCTTGTGGTAATATGATTCAACAACAATTTTTCACAATTAGTATGGATTAAATGTTTAATATTATGGTTCACCTTTTTTCTTACAGATCAAATTAATAACATGATTATGGTCCACCTTTTTTTGCTAACAGGCGAGACATTCGATGCGACAAAAACAGACTGAAAGAAAGAATGGATGTGCAGTATTCGTAACGGCACAAGGAAGTAATGCACGGAAGTAGAAAACAAGAAAAGAAAGCGTATAAAAAGTCACCAACAACAGCATGACCCAATTATATTCATCGGTGACGTAGCGCAGCATTCACTCGTGTGCAGCTACATCGGGGTTCGAGTGGCGTACTTCCACCGAAATGGTCTAATTTGATGAGCTGCAACTTGCCCGGAACTTCAATTCCCAACATTTGACTCGGATAGATTTTCAGACGTTAAACGCCAAACGATTGAGTCTGAGGACATCGAAAACTACAGCGTAACTGATTGGCGATTAACACGTGAAGCTCGAACCAAAGTGGCGAATTGAAAGCACAATATGCCGGGGTCATAATACACAACCACACGCGCAACTTGATGCAAGGATATGTGTGCAGCTCGCACGTCGTTTAAGATACCGTATCTATGATACAGACTTTAAATACTGTAGGTATATCGGACCGGCATTACGAGGGGAATACTTCATCGCATTCAAGTTGTGCGTGCGAATGGATGGCGTGAACCTGGTATCAGTAGAAACAAGAACCCCACACAAACAGTGACAATTATAATTACCCCCGCCAAGTAGGTTATGTTTTTCGGCGTTTGTCCATAATTCAGTCTGTCTGTCACCAAGATAACTCAAAAAGTTAAGGACGGATCCTTACGAAGTTTATAGGGATTACTAGGTACAGAAGGAGGAACAGATAATCATTTTCGGTGAAGATCCATTCAACCATTTATTCGTTTGTCAGCCTATTTTTCTTGGTAAAAGGACTTAAAAAGTAAAAGACGGTTCTTCATGAAATTTATAGGAACTGTTATAAATGTTAGAAGGCACAAATGACCGAATTTTGGCAGTGATCGGATGGTCCGTTTGTGTGTCTGACTAAGAGCTTGTCTTACCGTTTGTCTGAACGTAACTGAAAAAGTTACGGACTACTCTTGAAGAAAATTGCAGAAACTGTTATTACTGTCAAGACGTACAAATGGCCATATCATGGTGATGTTAAAACGATAATCCTGTAATCATGACCAATTTCATTTTTTCGTTATTGTTTTGCTTAGATTCAGGTATGCACTCTCAGAGTGCTCTAGCTACTACTTCCGCCAAGGAGGAGGTTATGTTTTCATCGGGTTTGTCAGTCTGTCTCTTATTCTGTCTGTCACCAAGATAAGCTAAAAAGTTATAGACGGATTTTGACGAAACTTACATGGGTTGTTAGGTACATTAGGAGGAACAGATGATTAACTTTTGGTGAAGATCTGTTCATCCGTTTGTTTGCTTGTCTGCTTATTTTTTGTCAGTGCAGATTTTCATGCAAAATACACGAGTTGTTGGTTTTATTACAGAGAGTAAATGATCAAATTTTTGTGATGATGCATTAGTGCGTTTTTTGTTTGTCGCTGTGTATATTTTAAGTTTGTTGGCCCACTATCGAAAAAAATTTATGGATGAATCTTTATGAAATTATTAGTAATGTTAAAAGACATAACTGATTAAATTTTAGTGATGGTCGGTTGCTCCGTTTGTGTGTTTCACTTTTGTTTGTTGAAATGTTTGTTAGCGCAATAACTCTAAAATTATGGATCGATCCTAGTGAAATCTTCAGAAAATGTTAGTAATGATAAAAGGCATAGTTAATTAAATTTTTGCGATGATCGGTTGGTCCGTTTGTGTGTTTGACTTGTGTTGGTTAAAATGTTTGTTAGCAGCATAATTCAAAAAGCTATGAACCGATCTCAAAGAAAATTGTAGGCACTGTTAATTCTATCAGAAGGCATAAGTTATCAAATTTTGCTGTTGATGCAAAGAAAATCATAGTTTCAGAGCCGATTTGATTTTTTCTTTACTGCTGAATTGCTTGGCGCAGGTATGCACTCTCAGAGTGCTCTAGTTTTATATATTAATTTCGTTGTTGTACTTATTAATTAATGGATATTATATAATATTAAATTATCATAATTAGTGACATCCAAGTTGAAGCGATTAACCGTAAAATCAATGGCAGTTATAATTATTTGAATCTTTCTATAATTACAATTACTATTTGACTCTAAATTATATTACAGTAATCAATTATTTAGTGAATGGTATCTCCTTAGAAGCGATAAACCATATAATCTACAGCATTGTGCAGGTACCTTAGCTCACGAACAAACCTCGTAAGCTACTAAAACAGTCCATCCGTTTTCTGTTAAGAAATACTGCAAATTGGAATCATTCATAGAAAATCCAAGAGAATTACAAATTATGAAGTATTTAAGACAGTGACGTTGCTGCTCAAACCAGCAAAAGAATAATTACAATATTCATGAGGGATGAATTGTTGGGGTGGCTTAAAATAATCTATAAACCCATGTAAGAAACTATATAGGCGTTAATTTTTAATTACTTGAATTACTACCTGAAACGCACTACTCTATAAGCGTCTAAATCGTTCCAGAGAAGTTGGCAAGATAAATCAATATAGAGAGAGCACAAGTTGCAAAAGATATGACGACGGGAACGGAACTACCTCTCTGGTATAAAATGCACGGAAAATGCTTTCTCAGAGTTCTCGTATTACAGAAGGCGCCGATGTAGCAGCTATCAGCCAGTGCATCTCTGGACTTCTTCTCATAACAAGCCCCTAATGGGCTGGAATGTTACAGAATTGCTCCAAAGTGCTGTGCAATAAACCCAGTGAGCGAAGCAATTCAGATTTAGCGTGTTAGATATGGTATTTTTTTTCTGACGCAGTAGTAATTTTCAGTAGTGAACCATCTGCTCGTATTTTTACACATCAACCATAGATCATAATTTGCTTTTCTATAAGCCAATAAACCAGCGCTACATAAGAAAGGACAATATTAGATACCCAAAGTGGAACTTCTAATCCTAAATAAATCTAGCGAAGTTTAATATAAAGTTTAAATGAAAAGGTCAGATGTACCAATATGAGCTGAGTTTCTTTTAGGTGACCATTCGGTTGCTTTAGTTTGAAGATTTGAATGCGGATATACTAGGTACGTATAATACTCTACATAGAATGGGTAGTATCTGCAACTAAAGTCAACTGGAAACGAACGAAATCTAGCAACTGGAGGTATCGTAACTTGTAGCAATATACCGAGATTTTATTTAACTTCATCTAGGAAAATATATTACGATGGTTCAGTTTCAACTTGGGGAACAATCACTAGAACTAGCAGTTTTTATAAGTGAACCAAATAGGAAGTTATATGCAGCCACCATAGCTGCATCCTAGCTCTGTGTAGAGCAGACGTTTAACAAACAGATATATATTTTCAATTACACTATTTAGTACAACAGAAAACAATACGATTTTTAATTGTCAGCTAGGGAAATTGGCACTATATATCGACTAGTACTTTTTAAAATAACGACATAGAATACTATTTACACAACCACGACATGCAGCTGCGTCCCTTGGGTACGGTAAAAAAGTTTTAAATGCTTTTCAAGTGACAGTAATTACCATATAGAAAACTTATCGTGATATTTTCAGTTTCAGTTTATCTAATGGAAAATATCTTGAACGTTTGCAGAGACCGTAACTTCGTATATTTACTTCGAATAGTGCAAACGTTCAGATAAAAAATGGACTGTTATTTTTATTAATAACTACAACGGAAAACATAACGTAATTTTAGGTCACAGTTTAAAAACTTGAGAACACCTACAGGTAATAACTTCTAACTTCCCTCCGGCCTGTCAATGCAGTTGACAGATTACTTCCAAGAACGCTATAAGTAACCTATCATCGAGTAGTAGCCGACACTATAGTCCGGTGGTATATTACTTGGTGACAGGCAGTTCGGTCCGTTGTACGGTGTTGCCGATGTTGCTTGTATTTTTAGATCGTTCGTAAATAAAATTACAATAATTAAACATGGTAAAATGATGTTTTTCTTGGAGCTCCCATCACCGGGAACACATTTTAACAATTTCAACAATGGTGGAACAGATTTTACGTTCACCCCATAAAGAAAAAAGATTTTACGTATATTCATCAATTACCTAACTCGAGCCACTTCAAGGAAATTGTTCAACAATTAGATGGAATTTTTTCTCAAATTCTATTAGTATTTTTTTGATCCATTTTATAGCGGGCTGACATTTGCCTTTTGACCTTTAATAAAATATTGCACGAAACGGGTCACTTCCTAATCCGCAAAATCTCACTGATGTCGTAGAGAGAATATATAAACACTAGTGGACCCGAGCGTGAAAAGTTCACGCAATAACCTATACGTTTGCCTAATGCCTCTAGGCCGGTGCGGAATCTCTCTTCTCTTATTTGCTTCTTAATTTTCTTCTTTTCTTCATTGATCCTTTGTCGTGCTGTCATCCTTAGGTCTTCTATATAGACAGGCAGAAGTAACATCTTGCGTAAAATACTACAACAAACCTAAACAAAATAGCAGCTTATATACAATGTGTTCGCTCCGTAGCAAAGATACCGTTGATACCGTCTTTCCACCCTAAATATCTGCTTCATTTGAGGTGCTCAAATTTTGACCTATGAAGAGAAAACTGCTTCGTCAGAGGTAAACAGTAAGCTCGAAGAAATAATTGTCTACTGCAAGTGAAAACTTATGTTTCGTCAGTTCGTTGACAATTGCATCAAAGTGGGAAGAATAGCTCAAGCAACGAAATCATCTATGGAAGAAACTACGAATCAAGAAGCATGAGAGTGCCAACGGAAGCTTCAGACATCTTCAGTGCTACGATTTCAACTTCGGCAATGCAAGAAATGCATTCAGACATAAGGTCGCCCTATNCAAATCAGACTAAGCCTGCGATGTCTTCATTGTTGGAATTTCATCTGTTCCTGCTTAAGATACGTTTGCCATCTTCTGCAACCCGGCCTATTTTCTGCCTATCACTTTCAATGGAGCTTAAGAGGACAACCAGAGCCTCCAACCTGGGCTATATTCCGCCTATCTATTTCGTTGAGAGCGTGACACCAAACATATAAATATACAGTATATATTTATATATAAACACACGACGGTCATTCTTAGTATTAGATGCAAGGGTTTAGGGTTTCCTTCTTGCAATAATTCGCGCGTTTATTGGATACATCTAACGAAGTTTTCATTTGCCTTAATTCTAGAATATTGAAGTTCTGACAGAGTGATGAGCAAGAGAAGCAGCCCTGCAGAGGCGAGAAAAAATTCTACGGTCCCACGCCTATTTCCCCTCGCCTCTCGGTGACGGAGTGCTCCATGCAGTGTAAATCCAGTGTTAGCGTTCGAGACTCGAGCCCGAGTTCCCAGCGCGCGATGCAGAGACGCAGTCACTTCGCCACCATATGTGCGCGCGACTCCCCATAACATAGGATGTGCGAAGCTAATCCAACCGGACCTTAATAAAACTGACAGCCCTAACACTAACCAAACCGAACATTTAATAACTTTACAGTTTATTGCCTACCCGTATAAAATCCTCATTATTATTACAACAGGCTATTATATACATATCCAGTTTATTATGTTGGAAGTTATACACTCCTAGACTCGAGCAAATTGTGATGAACGGAATATAGAGACACAAGAATATGGAGACCAAGGTAAACATGCAGTAAGTTTGCACTGTTTATAACGAACACAGTGCGATTGCAAGAGTGAGAGAATGCGCACAATGAAAACACTTGCTAAAGATGATATCTACATAGATCGTTTACTAAAAAAGGTACTGCAGCGTTTAGACTTTACAATATCCTTGCTCAACGTATACACATTTCGTGAAGGTGATCTCACAGAATATGAAGATAACTGCAAAAGGTAATCGGATATATCGACCTCTTGAACAATAAAAGAAAGAAAATACTAAATGGAGATGCAGCATAAATATTGTTCACAGAGTACACATTTCCTGAATCCTTATATAATAGAACGCTTGGTGTATTTGTTTCGTGTCCGCTTTGAAGGAAATAGATAGGCGAAAAACAAGCCAGGTTGCAGATTTTCTAAATCGATGACCAGGTTGCCGAAGCTGATCTTGATCCCTTTATCTGAAGACAATTCTTGCTTGAAACTTCTTGAAACCGGGACAATATGTATGCAGCTTCTGGAGTCCGATTTTATAACTTTCTTCTCTCAGATCACGATATATAAATTCGGCAGAAAACTAATGGAGTACTCACATGATGATGATTCTTCACGGGTAGGAGACAACTATTACTTCTAGCTTACCGTCTTTCTCTTCTTCTTTTTCTACAGCAGTTCTACAGCGTATTCTTCCCATTCGAAGGGCGGTCGCTGAAGCAGATCTTGCTATTCCATGTATTTCTGTCCATTACCATGTGCTCCTCCAGCTCCACACCACGCATATCATCCCTCACATTGTCGTTCTCTGAAGGTGCGACTTTTGTTTCATAGCCCAATATGTTCGGCATTTCAGTCAAGCAGGTATTTAAGTTCGCAAGACCATATCTTAGCTACGTAGGTGAGCGCTGACATGCATACAAGCTGGCTGGAGTTACATTCAAGTTTATTACAGTATTTTACTCAGGATTAATTTCTGCCTCTCACTATTGAAGACGCTCACCTAATCAAGAAGGAAGATGGGGAACGTATAAGTAGTACGAGACAACTACAGTCTCAAGATCGAAGATCTGCTACGAATGCATGGAGAGAGACGAATCGTCTATGCGATACAGTCAAGAAAGACTTGAAGAAGAAAGGTTACAGAAATGAATGAGAGCTGCTGATAAGCGTGAGAGGGAAAATGAGGAAACGACAAGTCAGAGAAAAAAACCCTGAGTAAGGGTCAATGAAGAAAATGAAGCAGGTCAGAGAAAAGAAGATTCAGCAACGGCCTATATTAATAAAAATATCAATTATTGCGTGAATTTCTTCACGTGCGGGTCCACTAGTGTAATGCTATAAGTCTCATACAATATGATTACGCAATGTATACAACGTTTCACAAAAAAATACTGTACACTGAGAATGTACCATCAACATATGCGAATCACAATGCACGTATTTCACAGAGGTGATCTCGCTCACATTGAACACAATTGTTATAGAAGTGATCTCATAGTGTTTAAAAAAAATCCTAAAGAATTGTCATGCAGCATCCAGATTTTCATTCCACACCGTACACATTTCGTTAAGGTGATCTGGCACAGAATGAAGGCAATTGTTATAGAAGTGATCTCATACACCGAGCGTGCGACAAGTCGGCGCATGAGACGGCTCGGCCCTTCACCACCGGTAACCGCAAACCTCAACGGAACACAAACGCACTAAGGTAGCTTCATTTACAGTCCAACTAGCTGAAAATCCTCAGAGAATGGTGGGTGAATCGTTTCGTGCTATGGTTCTGTAGATTCTTCCCAAAGGAAAAGACTTCATTCTTGGTTACCGAGCTAACGGCTATAGAAATTTAAGCATTTTCCTCAGTGCGGCAGGATTTAGTGACACAACCTTATATGCGTCCGCTTAATGTGTAGCCGATAAATAAGACGAATCGTCTCTGTTTTGACAGTCATGGCCATTACTGCTTTAACTCACATGACAGCGGTATACTAACTGTAACATAATCGCGCTTCCAACCATTTCTTTTAGTCCGTATATGAAATGGAAAATTACCGCAGGTGAAGGTAGCTATGCAGTAGAAAGGTAGCTATGCAGAAAGTTAACAGAGAAGTGAGAGGGAGCACTTTTATTGAAAAATCACGTACTGTACGAATCAAATGATAAGTAGATGAGTACCACGCACACTTATGGTTCTCAGCCTGCCAAAATTGCTACGTGTAGTATTCGCCTCGGTAATTGTTTACGAGCTGGGTTTGCGTTGTTTTCTAATTTTTTCGTACAATAATTCGTTTTTCTGAAACCAATTATCAATATTATACACATTAATGTCGGCGCCATGAATAGTTTTCGAGATATTTGACTTTAAAGTTCTCATTGTTTTCTTATGGGAGAAAATAACCACAGTCGCACAGTGTAAAGGAAACCTCTTTTCATTTGTTTTTTGAGCTAGGTTATGTTAAACTTGACCTAAATTCTAATCCCCCCCCCCAAAAAAAAACACATGAAGATAGGTTTTATATTAAATTGTACGACTGTGGTTATTTTCTCCCTTAGGAAAACAATGGGAACTTCAAAGTCAAATATCTCGAAAACAATGCATTGCGCAGACTTAAAATATGTAAAATATTGATCATTGGTTTACGAAAAACGAATTAATGTACAAAAAAAAAATAGAAAACAACGCGAGCCCCTCTCGTGTAAACAATTACTTTCGCCTCACCCTCCATATTCCAATGACATTGCCCCATTAAGATCATTATACGTTTCCGTTACAGAGTGGTTCTACAAGTTGCAATACCTTACTTTTGTTACTGAAATAACTTTACGACTTGCCTTCAAAGAGCATTTATTTCTATTAGAATTTCAAAAACTTCCACTTCAAACGTTTCCGTTACTAAATTGTTTCTAAGACTTTCATCTAAAGTAGTGAATGGGAAGAATTCATTTTCAAGTCTCACTTAATTAAAATGCGTAGCCTAGATTACATATTATGACTTTCGTTAGCAAAATGCCTAAATATTTCCGTTACACAATTAGATTCAAAACTGCCATCTAAAATTAAAATATTAGCAAATGATTCAAATAATTTCAAATGAAATGCTTTTGTAGCAAGAACGACTTCAAAACCAGCACTTGGCAGATCGAGAGGTGTAATGGCCATTATTATTATATAATACCTAACAGGCAAGAGGTATTCTAGAACGTTCACTATTACTGCATGAACTTTTCGACGATAGGTCAACGTCAGTGTAGGCAGTACAGAAACAGTACTTCATTGGCAGTTCAGTTTAGCGTTTTTATTATTCAGACGAGCTATGATCTACCAGAAAACACTTAATGATTTGCCTTTTGCAAGGAATGGTATGAGATGTCACCGTATTTGAAGCTAGAGCACTCTGAGAGCGCATACCTCCGCCAAGCGAGGCAACGGTAACGAAAATTCCAAATTAGCTCTGAAACCATTATTTTCATTGTATGAACTCAAAAATCTAATCATTTGTGCCTTTTGATAGTAATAACAGTTTACACAATTTTCTTGAAGATTCGTTCCTAGCTTTTCGAGATATGATGTTTACGAAGATTATGACAAATATGGGTCAAACATACAAGTGAACCTATCGATCTGCACCAAAATTTAATCATTATGTCTTTTACCATTACTAACAACTCCTATAAATTTGATAAAGATCCATTCATTGTTTATTGAGTTATTGTGCTAACAAAATAAAATTAAAAACAATGACAAACGAACGAACTAACAGATTATGATAAAAACTTGGTTATTTACTCTTCGTCATATACCTAACAACTAGTGTAAATTTCATAAAAATCCGTCCATGACATTTTGAATTATGGCATTGAGAAAAATGAGGCAGACAAACAAACAAAAGGATATTCACCAAAAGTTAATCATCTGTTCATCTTAACATACCTAACAATCCCGGTAAATTTTGTCAAAATCAGTCCATAACTTTTGAGTTATCTCAATGACAGACAGAATAACAGGCTGACAAACCCGACGAAAACATAACCTCCTTGGCGGTGGTTAAAAGTGATTTTTGGTGAGTGTAGAACTATGACGTCGGCAATGCCCTAATTAAGGCTGTCAACTGTTCGGATGAAACAGTAGCTTTGGGTGCTTATATTTTTGTTTAACAGCAAAGGATCTCCGCAAATTTGTTGTTCACATTTCCCTGTTTTCATGGATTGTTCGCTCATCACGCTACGGCCCATTGAAATATTTTGTAAAGAAAATAATACAAAGATTTTTAACAGTAAACGTTTTTGCTGTAAAAAATGATTTCAAAACTGGTGTTTATAAAGCCTCCGTCACCAAACAGTTCCCCTACTTCGGGTCACACCGTGGGATGGATCAGTAACTGATGGGAAGCTTCAGACAAGCACGAGTTCAACAAAAGCAACGCGCTATGGACAATGGGCCCGGTAATGGAACCCTATTGGTGGTAATCTGGATCTTCTGTAAACCAATTGCCTACCTAGCCGAGACTTAGAGCCAGCAAATGCGAAACTGTCGGATAAGCGTAAGATTATGGGAGCTTTTGAGGGGATTACTCCCAAGATAATCATCATTTGTGGGAAAATTGTTGGAGAAACGGAATGGCGCATACCTTCTGTTTGTTTG
>LQNS02278094.1:34679411-34709552 GCA_001587735.2 Parhyale hawaiensis | reverse complement strand
CGTGCTAATTTCTCAAGTGTGAAGCGATACCTCTGGACCCAAGACCGTCCTGCTGCCGAGTTTTCGCAGCTTCGCAGGCAAGCGGGTTTCCTGAGTTCGCTCGACTCTGAACCTGACTCTTAAGGAACTCGAACTCAGTGGGATGGGGCAATCGCTATATATACCTTCGGGCAAACTGTCAATACTGCCGCCGTGTAGACAGATGAAAGTGTGGAGAGTGTCTGTCGAGTGTAGAGCACCAAGCATCGCCCAATTTCAAAGGTGGGCTCTAGCTGCCAGTTCTGCCCATGCAGTCGCCAGAGCGCAAAATGCCCTGAGGACGCGAAGCCATTCAGCAATTTTTTTTCCTTCTGAGACTGAGCCGCAAGTTTCCACCTCTGCTGAATTTAAACCCTGGGCCAGCCAAAGTGGGCCACTGTTGGGTACAACGCCTTGACGCTGCAGACGTACTGGCACACTAGGCTACTTGCAGTGCCAAAATTAAAGATGAGGTTGAAGAGCAAAGCCTACAGCTACCTGTACTGAAGACTACTTTACACGTCACACTTGCGCATCTTGTCATACTTGCAGCGGCGGAATAGTTACCATTCTACGTTTGTTGACTACCGGTCCGAGGTTCATTCCCAGCCCGGAAGCAGAAATTCTTCGATGCTCGACATTGTAGAGTCGGCGTTAATGATCTTGAAAGTTCACTGCGAGGGCTCTGACTCAACTAACATTGAGGACTGCAGGGGCTGCTGCTGTCCTGTGTCATCTGTCTCCCGACAACAGAGCTCTAACAATCGGTATTCGACTGCAGCTGGGCGATCTTCTGGGACCTGGCTGGTGTTTATTTGAAGCAAAATTCTGTATTGGCGGATGCGCCTAGTCGGGTCTCTACCTTTAATTTTTCTTATCTATTCGAACTTCTGCTGAACGAGAGAAAGCCATTCACGTTCTAATCGCTCGCCCTTGAGATGGCATTTATGAAAAATTTCTGTTGAGATTCATATTACTTCACTTTCAGAGTTCTTTCTGTCTATTCTAACGCCTCAGCAATATGATGGGAGTGGTAGTGCGATGCATGCTTAACTGAACTGAGTTGGCAAGATCTTGCCGAGCAGTTTGTTACCGGCGTGGCTTAGTCTCGCGGTTTCACCCTCCCAGCATTATCACTATCAGATACGTTAATCGCTTTATGAGTGTGCAGCTAACTCGGGGCGTCGAAGCTTCCATTTTTTTGTTCATAAGCTGGATGCTGCCAAATGTTGCTTGCTTAACTCTTTCACTACTGCCGGTAGCCCAGGTAACGTTTTCAGATGTCCGTAATCCAAAACAAGCGATATTTCTTGTTCTGAATACTTTAACGCTCTGTGTTGTAGCTTAGAATGAATTATGACAATTAAGAATGCATTTTTAACAATCGAGAACGTCAAAACCTTTTTACAACGTACGAGTTTCTGGCTGGACTTTAAGAGCTAATACCGAAAAGTTTGGCATTTGCATCAAGTGCCGCTGAAGCATTGGGTATCAACTTCTGCTTGTAGATATTATTAGTTAGTAGTTATAGTGAGTGTGAAAGCAGTCAATGCTATTGTTTCAATTATTGACACTAATGACGACTCATAGCCTGGTGTTTTACCACAACTAATTATTTTCTTTACATTACTGTTGGTACTGGATTTATATCAGCGTGCTCTAAAGGGATGAGTAATGTCGAAAATATCTTTTCAGTTAAAATCGCTTACAGTAAAATCATCGTGGTACGCGCAAAGCCGTCAGCCAGGAGCTCAGAAGACTGCCGTAGAAACTGTGTTCATAGGTACGCTGGGTGACGGAACATTGAGAAAAGGAGTGATTGTCTAACTCTATATGGACCAAATAATTTTCAGTTGGAAAAAGGAAAAGCCTTGTTTTAAACGACGTCTTCGATGAACCAAACGCGTTTTAGCATTCATATAGAAATAACGCAAGCTCTATTTATTCTTTCTTCGTAACGATTGTAAGGTTAAAAATATGTAGTGAAAGAGAACACGTTAGCATGCAGAACATAGGCTGATCACAAATTTAATATTAAAATAAGGCACGGTCTTATGCAGCGGTAGATATTCTTCTGGATCGAGACTAAGCATGCTATATATTCCTTTAGTCATATTTCATGGTTTTTCGTGAGTAACTTTAGACTAGAAACGAATGCCTAAAGCATATTTTACAAAAATCTTATGTCTCATTTGGTGAAAGAACATGAAGCGAATGAGTAATAATCAGTTTTAAGCTGCAGAAAAGTATGTCAGTTCATACAAATCTTGTAAATATGCAGTATCAAGCAAAACACTTCATTGCAAATTACGTTGAAGTTCTCATATCCAAATAGTAAACCTAAAAGGAACAAAATGAATAAAATGACTTGGTAAATACGCATAATGGTGGAGCATATGTTTCTGTGGCTGCACGTACAGATAAACAAAATGCGCAGGTGTTCTGCAACTATTAATTCAGTGCATTGCACCTGGAAGATGAATAATAGTGCATTACAGGCATCAGTTTCGTGGAAATAAAAAGTACGAGTAAGTACAGTCTGCATGATCGCACTGAAAAAGCGGGTGAACTATAGACGAAGCGAACCCCGTATATCCTTCTGTTCTGTAGGGGATATTAGTGTATTTTTGTAATGTCTGATGCTCCATGTAATGTCTGATGCATCATGAAACCTGGGATTCAGCAGGTAAACTTCGTAAGTGTAAAATTTGCCACTAGTTGACTTTGCTATCGGTGTTTCTTTATATATTAACTGACATTTCTAATGGACTTCAGTAGGCATGTTCTGTATAGAATGTCTTGCGTAAGCACCTACGACGAGGCTGCTACTGAGAGTTGGACTTGGGAAGTGAGGATTTATTCACGTTGATCGTAATTATTTAACCTGATTGATCTCAACTTGTCAGGAACTTAATCCTTATGTGCTAGATTTACCACTTTGAATCGAGTTTCAGGTGTTAATTGCAAACCGATCACTATCCAACTTGTCAAGTTGAAACTAGTTGGACTACGTTATCACGAGCATGTCCTGATGATACAGATGACGCAGCCGGATGGCTCTACCCCATTCCCGGTAAAATTTGGAGTTACTGCATGTTTGAAGGTGATACAATGTTGCCTTATGATGGGTGCCTTATAAACAAAAATGAAAAAGTTGAAGTAATATAGCAGATAAAACTTGAGCTGCTATCCGAATGCACAAGCATTCTCCGAGCAACGTAATGTCAAGAGACAGAATGGTAGATGAGGAGACACAGGAACTAACAAGTCACCCAAATTTTTAATTCTCTGTTTTTCGCGGTGTTCGTAGCAGTTCCTGTAAGTTTTAGAGAAACTCCATAGAAAGCAATTGTCAGTGCAATTAAAAACATACATAGTCATAATTAAAACTTAGATGACAAAAAGTCACTCTAAGCCTAATCGCTTCTTCGACCTAAACACATGTAACAAAATTCCAAAGCACTAAAACGAGGAAGTAAAAACCTGTAGAAGAAAAGCATCATAACCAGATAATACCTCCCTTATACAAATATTAATGAGACACGTCATGAAAACAACTGAGAACTACCTAACTACCTAATAATGAGTATGGGCTGATACCTTAAAATGTTTTTGAGAAGATATGATGAGGTCGGTAAAAGCATGTCCTCTTCTATTTCATTTACTAAATTTACAAACTGAGAAATGGTCCTTTCTCTACGTTCAGTCTAACATGAGGCAACCTGAATCTCTGCCTACGCATACCATAAATATTAAGAGATTGAAGAGGAATAAGTAAAAGATATTTATTTAAGGATTCCTGATCGTCATATAAAAACTTACGTGCTAATTTCAATAAAAAGTATCGATAAATGTAAAATTGTAGTAAATCTAAGGCATTATGCATATCACCAGTATGGGTTTCAGGTACCTAGTTTATCGCATGAACTTTAAGTATTGCACGTAATATTTTGTTCATGACTATTGAGACTCATTTTTTAGACGACGTGAATAACTTTTTGAGTTAAGATGCAAACAGACAGAATAATAGACAAACTATAATCCCGGCCAGAACATGTCCTCCTTAGAGTAGGTAATTAGAAGAGTTCGTGTTTAATTTAGAGAGACTGTCGAGCCCCACATTCCCGTCTCGTAAACTGATTGCATGGTTGCAGAAAGTGAAGTACACCGTTGCGCAATATCCGTCATGTAGTAATGTATGGGATGAAGAAAAGCCTCCAGATGCCGTATTAATTGTGGCCGTAAAATACGATGATTTTTTAAAATCAGGATTGTTGGTAGACTTTCAAAAACCTGCAGAGGCTGTGGGTCAAGTCAGGTTGGAGCCACTGAGGGATTTAATTAAGGATTGCTGCTGAAGAGGTCAGTAGTCTGCAGTGAAATTACTGTTGAATTGGAAGGCACTTTAGTACACCAAGGGTATATAAAACCAGCTTCAACACGCCGGACGGAGAATATGTCAGTAAAATGGATCGCGCTTATACCTAACTGACCCTACCATAGTACTAAAATGTGCTTTAGTAAACCAGTTTCTCACTTCCGAAACGCTTCTTTGCATTTGGGGTGGTACAGCGCTGAAGCTAATACTAAAAAGTGTAACAGTTGACAGATTGATGAAAATAATTTGGCAAATTGCTGGGATTAAAAATTCACCAAGATGAAGGTTCAGTACTTAGGATAACTAACGGACCAAAATAGACCCCACTGCGGAAGGATTGTGAAACATGCTAAAAGGAAGCTCCGTGATTTCTGGCTTATCAATGCTATGCGAAAATGACATTCAGATACGTCAGGATTTTCTAAAAGTCCAGAACTGGTAAATTTAGAGCGATAAAAATGCTGGAGAACCAGCGGAACGACTTGAGTAATCTATAAATATTTAATAAACTATATATGGAATGGCCTCATGCAGGACGCTAGGAGTATTGGACGCTAGGATTGTTGGACAATCAGTGGAAAGGTTACAGCACGTTACGATTGTTGGACAGCTTGTAGAAAGACTTCAGTAGGCTAGGATTGGTGGACAGCCAGTGGAAGGGCTTTAGTAAGGTCAGGATTTCTACTGAGCAACAGGAGAGGAAGACGAGGTCGGGAGCCACCGCCGCCGGTGCTGAGGTCGCAGGAGCCACATGACGTGATGCGGCACATTTGGCGGCCCGTTACGCCGCGCCGTAATCTCGGCCCGTACAACTGCGCCTCGGCGTGGCGCTCGCAGGCGGTGGGAGCCTTTGTTTACGGCTGCATTTATACCGTTGTGGCCGAGTTCTTTCCTCGGCCAGCTTACTTTAATTGCATCAATGAAGTAATGTGAAGATGAGGCGCATCATCTCGAAAATAACTGGGGCGAGAGCTAGTCATTTAATGACACGAATTTGTAACAGCATAAAACATAAATTGTACATATTTGCTGGCACAATATGGAAGATATATGACGGTGCTCACGGATCTCATTTTACTAAAATTCTATGACTCGACTTTAATTCACGCATACGAAAATACTGCAAGACTTGACCTGGAACTTTCCCTCTATAAATAGAATCTTGTCGAGTACAGTGAAAAAACTACGAAATACGGCTTAGAAATACGGCTTTTCACTCATCGCATCAACGACCAAGCATTTTTTTATGTATTCCAGAAACACATCGGTTTCTAGATCACCGTGAGCTTATGCGGGTTGCGTGTCAAGCTCAATAATACATCTTACGCTCAATGGCTGAATACGACCGCTACACATGTAGTCAGGCAACGATAAGTCAGCATGATGAAGGCGAGGCGAGCGTCAGTATCGTGCTGCTCATTACTTTCCAGTGACTGACTTGCATCACTGGCTACCGTGCTGTAGTATGTTAGCAGGCGACTCAATGTGCGCGAGCCATAGCATGGAAAATTCATAAACTGTATATGAGGGCGGTAAATTTTACATTCCTCGGTAGGGTGGGGAACGTCCTACATTTCTCTGAATAGCGAACTCTGCCTGGCCCACTGAACGAAATTTAAAGCAGCGGTGGAAAAAACGGCACTTTCTTGTCAAAGGAAAGACAAAGAATGAGCACAATAAGCTTTCATGGAGAAAATTAAAGAACACAATTTCGTCTCGGGCAAGTGACGAAGGTAAGGCCATTCAACAGACTTCCTGTGCCGAGGCCACGTAAGCATTCGTGCGAGCGACAGGAAGCGAGGATGTGCAGCTTGCACGTTGTTCTGAATATTTGAACTTGGTAGCCTACATACGGTATTATGCACGAAATGCGAGCAGCGCATCCTCGCATGGCGTTGTTCGTGAGAATTACACTGTGGTCTCGGCACAACGGTGCGTTGAAGACTGAAGCCGCCGTGCATCAGCTGCTAAAGATTTACAAGAGTTATTGTTATTGAAAGGTTTTCTATTACCGTGCTGCAATTGTGTTAGTGATATCATGGTAAAATGCAAACATTGACGAAAGCGACAAAATATTCTTCATGTGAGCATCAGGCACAGGCTTGGGTTTAGTATTGATTTATGTATGTTTTACCTGTTGAATTTCAGGAGCACCGCGAACGAATGTAAATGCCGTTATAATAGAGTGTATGAATGAAGTAAAGTAAAGGAGTACAGTGCGAAACACTGCATATAAATGTCAATGGATTCCTTGTTAACGAAGTGTGACTTGCCAAGGTAGATGAAAAGAATCTAGAGTATTAAGTTGTTCACATTCCACGGTGTGCCATCTGTCAGGATAAAAAAAAGAAAATATGAAGAAACTGGATATTCATTATAGGTCTTAGTTTCTGATGCTCCACTTTCAAGGAGAAAACCGTGAGATATTTGGTCTTATTGCACATTGTGAGCGCAAAAAAAAAGGAACTACGATACTGATAGTATGCTAGGTCTTAATTTACATTGCTTTATCTTCAAAGAAAGAAAATAACCAGTGATATTAGGTCTTCATGTTATACGTTGTGCGTACATGACGAAGAAAAACACTATATTTATTGCTTGGGCTTTATACGCCTCGTGCGTGTCTTCCTAATTGGAAAGAATTACTTACAATATTAATATTGTGCCCTCTTTCCACCTTGAGCTGATCTCACAATGATCGAAGAACCTGCGATATTCATTTGGCCACGCTTCCAGATGCACGATCTTCCAGGATTGAACAGAAGCAGCAAGCATTACGGTCAGACCTTCATGGCTGACACCGACCGTCGCCGACCCAGATCTAACTACGCTGTGATCCACATGCATGTCAGCCAGACTCATAGCGGGACCTTCCCAGCATTTACTCCACCCTAGAAATGCAGTCTAGTGAGGCCGCGATAGTTGGCCGCGCCTCGCTGCTGTTATTTCCGTCACTTAAATGATTATTGAACTAAATATATAGTAACGAATTTGGCTTTGGACAGAGCAAGGCTTTGGCCGGTAGTTGAGCAGCGAACGCATGCGCCGCTTTGCCACGCGAAACTTAATGGACTGGAATACTTGGTGTTCGTTTGACATTGCAACATAGTCGCCGTAATCTCGAATACTTCACTGTTAAAATAAAGAAAAGACCTAAGGACTAAAACTATATCAGGCAATTGTTTGTTTCTAACCGTGAAAGCCTCTTTGGGGAATCCCAAGGGCAGAAGAATAACCTGGATTGGTCAAACTAAATAAAAATAATTTTTCTTTCTGGATAGGTGAAATGTATTATCGCGGTTAATTCACTCACTTCATCCAACTATTCAAAATGAAATACTCATTTATATCATTATACTCGCAAAAGTTTTTAGCACGTAATTAAAAGATTCCCAATGCAATTAAAAGAGGTCACCGCATTTCTAGAAAGGTAAAATAACAGAAGGGTAAATGCACGAGTGTCGACGAGCAAAGCTATTTAAAGAATTAGCGTCAACTTCCGGAAAAGCAAAATAACACAAGGCTAGATGAGCACAGCCGTTGAATTAACTAGTGTCAAAATACGGAGAGGCAAACCAACGTACAGTTTAAAGTGTATGAATACAGCCATTTAATTATTTAGCAGGTGGGAGGGTCGAAGATGGTCGTCGAAATTGAAAGCGTTAAATTTTGTAGAAATTTCGGCAGGTTAACACAGTGAGATGTAGCTGTGATACCGCGTATTCCAAAGCTTAAATATAATTTTCCGACAAGCAAATGTTTTTTGAATTTTGGAAAATTGTTCGCTGCGTTGACTCCAACTCCAATACAGGTGCACCGGGGCGACAGGAACCTCACAGTCATTTTAGTAAGCAACGGCACAAGGCGAAGCGGCGGGAACTGCATGCGAAGGAACTTCCTTTACTGCAAGCAAGAGCGTCTAGCCGGTGCTGGCTGACTGGCTGGTGCTGGCTTGCGCAGCGGCATGCATGCCTCCTCCCCCAGGATATGCGGTTCGCAACCAGTTTCGTACGATGACACTTTTTCATCTTCTGTACTTTAGTTATTGCCAGATGACTACCTCGCCCTTGGATGTTCGTGTGCGATATCACTGTACCTGAATATCCTTAAGAATCCCTGTCTTTGGGATTGTGAAACCTCTACGACATCATGTAACACAACTAGGACTATATATCTATTCTTTCTGATGTCATACAACCCCAAGAGCAATGGAGGCATTTACACTTCATTTAATTATTCGAACTAGAAGACAAAATTGCCTGAATATACTATGCACAATATACTACTGATATTCACATGCATTGCAGCTGTCACCTCAATAACTTTTCATCACAATTTCAAACTCTAAGACACAGAACCCCTACACGATTGCTGTCATCGGAGTTGCATCGGAGTTGCCTCTCGCAATTGGGTCTGGAGGCCGATCTATGTAAGTGTTAATAAAATGAGTTCTAATAACCACAGAGACCTCAAACAAACACACAGTACAGTATGTTTCGATGTCTGGACAAAGTTCTAAACATTAGATGCCATAATCGCGCTAAGAGAAGCTGAAAATATCTCCTTCGTTTCACTGTCAAGAGTTATTTTAAGCAAGAAAATGCATCGTTGTCAGCACAAATTTGCACCCCACTAACCATGGCTGAACTACATAGTTCAATGCATCCAGATACAAAAGGATAAGGACTCCCCTTCTGCAACCTGGTCATCGATCTCCGAGAAAAAGCTACTTAATTACAAAATCTGCAGCCTCACCTATTTTTCGCCTATCTATTTAGTTAAGAGCGTGACACAAAACCTATGAATAAATAAATAAATATATAACACACGACGGTCATTCTTAGTATTAGATATTCAATAACTGCTTAATCTCCGAGCCACACAGCTATTCCATTACAGCCAGGGCCACGTGCTCACTTTAGACTCTGTCTCTGAATTACTTCTGAGTTTCAATTCACAACTGTACATGTGTTTTTTAATCGATGTGTCTTAATAGATTCAACCGTTATCATGCGCACAGAAACAACTGTTCCAAGAACGTGAAGCGCTCCCGTGTTCCAAATTGAAAGTCACGCAAAAACTATGAGTCATTGCAACCCTAAGCTATCACAAAAGTAGGAGGAACATACTCCCAAAGCTTGGCCATTGCTGCTTGTTATAACGTACGAGCTTCCAGAAACGACTCATTCCTTAGATACGGTATTCTTTTAAGGGGCATAGCAATGTCCAATCAGATAAAGAATTGCGTGGCAATGCAACTTTACGTAGGCGTTCGCGTGCCCCAGTTGTCACCTTGTACATGCACAACATATCTAGACAGTATATTACTTCTGGATCTTGCAGATATCTTACCAGCAAAATTTTCGCCCTGTATATCATGATAGAGATATAAGGACAGCATAAGCAAATATAACAATCTCGCTTTTGGGAGGTACTTTTCTCATTGCTTCTCTTCTACAGTATATTTGCACGCCTTCGCTATCCTTTGCTTCTCATCGTCTGAAGATAACATTATCTAGACTATCATATTTTAATGCGCTTCCATTATCAACGGTGTATTTGATGATTTCAATTCTACTAGGGGACCCGTGGCTGCTTTACACTTGATGTGCGATCAAGGAGCTTCTAATGGGAGGAGCGAACCCAAGCACTCTCTGGGCGAGAAAAGGCATGGCTTTGTCACGTGCTCGAAGCTGGCGTTTGGAGTCCTTAAAGTGGCTGAAGTGGCAGTGGTCAGCACATATAATTAAGGAAGATACAGACAGGCAGTTCTTCAATATTTTGCAAAGACAATCGTGACTGAAGATTTATACCCCAGTGCTCACCCTGTTACTTTCTTTATCAGATGGTATACAGGATACAATATTCCTTTACATTCATTCATCCGCTCGGAATTTGGTCGATGGTTAATGAATATAAAAATTAGAGCTCAAGATTCCTTTCTATATAGGATGCATGAGGCAATGCCGCTCTCCGATTGGATAAGCCATTAGCCAGTTTAAGGGAAAAGTTTACTCGCAACGCTCCCGTAGGATTAATAGAGAGGGCACACTCCTCTCTAATAGAACCTCCTTGTGTGCGATGGCCTGCCAATATAAGGAAACACTCAGCCCATTAAAAAAATTGATTCAAGTCGCTGAAAGTATTTTTCTGTTAATTTACGTCATTTCTCTAAACATGGCACTTGAAAAATGCAGTTTAGAATGATGCAGTTCAGAACAGCTTTGTTTGAAACGTATTATGGCAACGATCGGATTTCCCAATATTTGGAACGGTATGCAACCCCAGCAACGTGAATATTACAAGCAATGAAATTTGGTATCATGGTAGGTATGATACGTACAAAATGAACTTCATGTCCTTGCTTCGATACTGACTGAAATTTTTTCAAGTGCGAGCTGAAAGAAAACAGCTGTGGTTGAACTTCCTCCAGAGAAAATCAGAGCTTCTTTCAAATTGAACTTTCCCCTATCCTTTATTGAATGCGTAACACATGAAGGAAGGAACGAAGGAACGAAAGAAGGAACAACGGTATTAATATTATAGATTTTAAAATTTCTTGCATCAAAGAACATCTCAGAAGTATCATATTTACATACCAAAGGACATTATCCTTCCAAATCTATCAGTTTAAAATAAAAAGTAGAGAAGAAGAAGCATGATCATTTAGCCTAGGGGATTTGTATTCATGAGCAATCCCCGAGCTTGAAAGATCATGCTTCTTCTTCTAAACTTTTTATTTTAGACTGATAGATTTGAAAGGATAATATTCTTTGGTATGTATGATACTTCTAAAAATGTTCTTAGATGCAAGAAATTTCAAAATATCTTGATGGTTTTCCATAAGATGGTTGAAAATAAATCGAAAGCTCGATAACTCGAAGGAAAAACAAATGTAATGAAAATGTATTTAATTGCTGCTCTTGTCATATTAGTTATTATTGGAAAACTAAGAATAACTTAGGAAAACTACGTTTTCCTAAAAATAAATCAAATCGTCAAAAACCGCAATAAAACTACATCGGTAGCAGTGAACTAAAAAAAAAATACATATTGAACTATGAGATAAAGATACCAAGACAGCCGTTAAATGATATCAAAACATAATTTAGTGCTGATAAAACCCTTCATTACTGAAACTGTCTAAAACTGCACATCATGATTGTCAAAAGCATTTGACGTAACTGACGATGCATATTATACCATTTAGTGATTGCCTACGTTAAATCACTTCATAATTTCTCATGTTTCATCATTTTTTTGGTTGCCTGAGTTAAATAACTTTATGGGTGCACTTCAAGGGTGCCTACGTTACATCAATTCATGATTGTCAACATTATATCATTTATTGGATGACTAGGTTTTATCACTTCGTGGTTGCCTAAGTTAAATCACACCTCAATCAATCCACCTGACTCCCCCCACAATAAATATTATTATTATTACTAAGACTCAGCACCTTCTGGCTCATACTTGGCGGGGAAACAACAAAATTCATCACCGTCATATTTTATGGCCAGCTATTTATAGTTTTTCCACATTGTTCACATCTAGGTCAACCCGCCAAACTCCCTAAAAAATTATTGACGGTGCTCAACTTCTTCTACTACTTTTTAGGTTGTCGCTAAGCGCGTATACCAATAATTTTAGTTAGCAACTCCATAAGATGTTTACTTAACATTTCGTTATAAGTCGAATTTTAGAAGCTTCTGTTCTACAACATGAGACTGTTTATTTTACCAAATGTTGGGAAATAATTTTACTCTACTGCAAATACCTTTGGATGTCATAAAAAAGCTGCTCTACGTAATTACACCTCATGCCTTAATATTTTTGTGAATTTGTTGCGTATTGAAGTTTTAGAAGTATGTACAAGTTTGACAATCATTACTGAATTGTAAAAGAATTAGGTCAAATAGTAAAAAAAGTATGAAAAAGTAATGGGAGAACATACAAAAATGCGTCTGCTGCACCGTGCAGTCAGACCCAATTGCGGGACCGAAATCTGCCTTAGGGGCCATGCAGTGTCTCGTCAATGTATGATGTGGATTATGGTTTGACTTATGTTCGTCATAATGTTTGTTATCAGCATAAGTTATAAAGTTTAGAATGGTTCTCTATGAAATTTTTTTACAGGATTTGTTAGTAATGCTAAAAGACATAAATGATTACACTTTGGTGTAAATCGGTCGGTTCGTTTGTATGTTTGACTTATGTTTGTCAGCACAATAACTCAGAAAGTTTTGAATGGATCTTTATGAAATATACAGGAGTTGTTAATAATTTTAGAAGACGTAAATGATTTTGGTGCAGATCGGTTGGTTCGTTTGCATGTTTGACTTATGTTTGCCATAATGTTTGTTAGCAGCATAAATCAAAAAGTTATTAACGGAACTTCAAGAAATTGCAGAAACCGTTAATACTATCGAAAAGCACAAATGATTAGATTTTGCAGTTGATGCAAAGAAAATCATGGTTTCAGAGCTAATTTGAATTTTCCGTGGCCGTTGCATTACTTGGGGCAGTGCGCAATTCATTGTGTGTCTCGCGCCACAGAGGCACTCCCTCGTGCCACATGTCTATAAGTATGGCCGACAACTATGCCTGTCAGCTCAGTGACCGCTGGAGTTATACGTGAGACGTATCTTGCCCTCACGCCTAGCGGAATCCAACCTGTGCCTCAACCCCTAGAATCCACAAGTATAGTCTGCTACTACACTTTAGTCTTATTCCACCTCCTGCCAGCACTTGCATACTTCCGAAGACGTCAGGACCCCAACCGCGTTAACAGCACGTGTAGCAACACGTCGAGGTGTGCACACAGAGAGGTGTCACAAGTGCTCTAGCTTTCATATGCGTTTATTAAATTTGTAAAAGCTAGGCTCTGCCAGCCTGTGGTTTGGGCATACTGATGTATCCTTCCCTCAGTTGAAGCTACAACTAGAGCACTGTGAGAGCGCATAATTCCGCCAAGCAACGCAACGGTAATAAAAATTCAATTTGGCGTTGAAGCCATGATTTTCTTTGTATCAACTCCAAAATCTAATTATTTGTGCCTTTTGATGGTATTAACAGCTTATGCAATTCTCGTAAAGATCCGTGCATAACTTTTTGAGTTATGCTGTTAAAAAATATTATGACGAACATGAGTCAAACATACAAACGAACAAACCGATCTGCACTAAAACTTGATCATTCATGTTTTTTAACATTACTAACAACAACAATAAATTTTATAAAAATCCATTCATAATATTTTGCGTTATTGTACTAACAAGCATAAAACTAGAAACAGTGACTAACGAGCGAACAAACAAACAGATCACTAAAAAAATTTGGTCATTTGCTTTTCGTAATATACCAACAACTCGTGTAAATTTCATCAAAATCTGTCCATAACTTTTTGAGTTATGGCATTGAGAAAAATGAGGCAGAGAAATCAACACAAACAAACAAACGGATGGACGGATCTTCATCAAAAGTTAACCATCTATTTTTCCTCACGTACGAAACAATCCCTGTAAATTTCATCAAAATCCGTCCATAACTTTTTGAGTTATCTTGGTAACAGACAGAAAAAGCCGACGAAAACATAACCTCCTTGGCGGAGGTAATTACTTGTTAATTCTTTGCCGGCGCTAATTGAAAACTAAAGCACAGAGCAGAGAAGAAAATAAGACAAAATAATCGGTAGTTTAGAATATACGTCTGTAAAACAACTTCACAGTAGTCTGTCTAAGCTCTCCATGTGCGATTTACTTTTCGCTAAAAGAAAAGTTACCTGAGAATAAACTTAGTAAATCTTTTTACACACGTCCTGATCTCTCTTCGACATATGTACGCATCATGCACAACTAGTACAGCCTGTACATATAATATATACATATACAGTATATATAAAATAATAGCTAGCAATTTACCTTAAAATTTAATACTATGATATTGAGATTTTAAAATATCATTATTTTATCTTTACCGCTCCACTCACACCTGAAGGATCCACGTTTCAATTTAGTTCAGTTCATATATTAATTAAATTCCACAGTTTTCGACGGCAACATATAGCACCAACAAGATTAAATTGATGTAGACATATTGAATGCGATAACTGGATTTCTAGCGAAATGCATGACTGCTAAGCATGAATGTGCTGGTTGTCAGCCTAAGTAAATTATTCGAAAAATATTTTGACTTCACCCCGAGCAACCTCAACGTTCTTTGAAACGTCAAGCACAATCATTGTCAGCAGATAAAAAATAGGTAATTGCAAAATATTGCCTTGTTAATACTTTATAAGCACACTATAAAACATCTTACGATCAAAATTGCTGGCACAGTGTTTACCAGGAAATTTTCGCTTGTAACTCCAAAAACACTTATCCTGTACATGACTTTTCGTAGTAATGATATTGTTTGGAAAGTAGGGAAAAGAGGACTTCTTAACTGATACATATTATGCTTCAATCCTGTTAGTAATAATGTTTTTCGACAAATATTTCAGTGGCCCAAGTTTTCAGCTTGAATTTCTTGAATTTGACGGCGTAAGTAAAATCAGCCTGACAATATGGGCAAATAAAATTTATCACGAATAAATTATTGTTGTATTAAAAGGACGAAAGCATTGCTTGATACGCGATCAGCAGCTCACTTTCGGCAATATCGCAGCTCTCTTTCGGCAATACCGAGTCGAGTGCGTGGTATTACAGTGTTAATCGTTTCATTCGCTTGTAAACATAATATACTTTGTGTGTTTACAAGCGAGACTTCTGCGTTCTAAAATCTACAATGTGATAAAGATCGATGTGTACTTAACTGTTTATTTATTTATATGTTTATTTATTTATAAATTTTCTGCCACGCTTTAACAAAACAGATAGGCGGAAATTAGCCCAGGTTGGAAGCTCTGATCGTCCTTTCAAGTTCCATTGAAAACTGATAGGTAAACAATAGGCCAGGTTAAAAATGATGGGAAACGTATATGTCAATGTAGCTCTTTCTTTGCCTTCGTTAAAGTCCACTCAATGTAGATACATTCAGCTTCTCAAAAGAATATCTTGCGTCGTGATTTGTACGCTCTTCTGAGGAGCCCTTCATCCAAACTTGAACTGCTGATGCTCTCACTGACTACATGACCAACGAAGCAAAGAGTAAGATATTCTCCAGCGATCAGCCGGCGGGTAAACACCACGAGTATTTCTTGGCAGCAAAAATTATTTTTTTCCATTTTCAGTTCTCCGTATTTATTGGGAGCGATATCGACTACGGGCCAAGAAAGTTTCGGCCTGCACGTCTTTCGAACCTCGGAGTAAGTATATTGGGAGACAAAATAAGTCCTCGGCAGTGGGACCAAAAACTGGTTCACGCTGGTTTTCTCGTGGCAACCTTCTGCCGCGGCTTCCTGGTGAGCTCTGTTCTCCAAGACACTTTTGATATAAAAGAACCAATGGCCTGGCCTGCACCCGATCAGCAGCCTTTTGGACAAGCACGAGTAAGTAGGCGGTGCCTGCCCATAAACAATTATCGTTTAGGAATCAGAAAAGGATGAATATTTATAGAGCGTTGTAGTCTGGATCCCAAGCCCATTTAGATGAAGTGCACTGAAAACTGAAAATCTGAGTTTTTTCTCACGTGGACGGTATTTACAGCTAATGCAAATGAAGAAGATCTCGAGTCTACTGCTTTATAGCTCGCCAGAAGAAATCTCAGCTTGCATCTACGCCACCAATGCCAGTCAGCCTGCGTGCAAATCAGCCAGCCAGCAATCCAGCCAGCTCGCACCATGAAGTGGCCCGCAGACTGCTGTGCAATACTTCAATAATGTCGTCTCCCTCTATACTTACTCCGAGTTTGGATCAAGGAGGTTCTAATAGAGAGGAGTGCACCCTATCTATTTATCCTACGGGAGCGTTGAGAGTAAACTTTTCCCTTAAACTGGCTGAGTGGCTTATCCAATCGGAGAGCGGCATTGCTTACGTGAGGCATTGCCTCACGTAGGAATGANTTTTTGCAGCCATTAACCATCGACAAAATTCCGAGCGGATGGAAGTATGTAAAGGAAACTTGTATCCTGTATACCAGCTTATGATGAAAGTAACAGGTTGAGCAGTGGGATATAAATCTTTAGGCACGATTGTCTTGCAAAATATTGAAGAACTGCCTGTCTGTATCTTCCTTAACTATATGTGCTGACCACTGCCACTTCAGCCAGTTTAAGATCTCCAAACGTCAGCTTCAGTCACGTGACAAAGCTATGTGTTTACTCGCCCAGGGAAGGCTTGCGCGTACTCCTCCTATTGAAGCTCCTTGGTTTGGATCACAAAATTGTGATGTCACTGATAATGTAGTAGGTATATAGCCCACCGAAGTGGGTATCTTTGATACGCTCTGAATCATGGAGGCAATTGCCACAGTAAAATTCATGCCACTGATATTTATCTAATCAGGGACGGTTGAAATCATTCAAACAATCTGAATCTGATTTGTGCGAGTATTATCTTCTCCACATAGTTGGCAAGGTATAGGGCGACCTTACGTATAAATGCACTTCTTGCAGCACTGAAAATATCTGAAGCTTCCATCAGCACTCTCATGCATCTTGATTCGTAGTTTCTTCACACAGATGATTTCGTTGCATTAACAGCTATTTTTCCAACTTTGATGCAATTATTGTCGACAAATATGACATACTAGAGTATCATGATACCAAATTGAATCAATTCTTTTCAGTGTTGCTGAACTGGCAGCAAAAGTAGCATTTTTTTCACGTCAGAGAGAGAAAATAAGAGTGTCGCTGCTGAGCAAGTATGGAGCCGTGAAATCTCATCTGCATGAACATTAAAGTTGGCTATTGTGTGAAGGAAAGCGGGGTTAATGAAGCAGGATCAACACAAATTCATCGCTGTCATTTCTGACAGTGCGAGCACACTAGTGTATCAATATGTTTTCCAAGAGCAGGACTGGCTAAGTGCTGAAATACTAGTCCGGAAGAATGTCAATCACAATGCGAGTTGGTATTCACGAAGAAGAAAACGTTGCCTTTTTTGAAATTCAAGTTTTCTGTTGTATAATCATGCAGATATTATTTTTAGTAGCAGGCAAAATTCCCGGAGAGCTTCTAGGAGCACTCAGCGGTATCGTATTTACTCCATAACTAAGAAATACCTCTCCCGAAGATGAGTTTTCGTCTTTATAAGCTCAAAACAGCGTCCAAACAAACTGGCTACAGGTACCTGTAATGATTACAGGACAGCTTGGTGACGCTGGAGCTCCTTGACCAGCTCTCCCAGAAAGCATCATAGCGTGACTGCTGTAAGCAACGGTGAACGTAGTCAACAGATCATAAGTCCGTGTAATGCAGATGACACACGCTAGTCAAAAGAACGAGTATCGTCATCTTTTCGTCTGAATGTGTTGATGTGTCCATTTACAGAGCACACACTTGCAAAGAATTTTGAGTTGCAAATCCATCCAAATATAATGATATGTCCGACAGTTAAGTAACGGCACTTACGGTGCAAACTGAATTGCCGGTCAACATTTTTACACCTTTTAGTGGCGATCTCAAACCTATGTTCACGAGGGTTCAAAATAACGTTCACACGAAAAGATGACGATACTCGTTCTTTTGACTAGCGTGTGTCATGGCCATAAGAGCGTTAGGTATATGTAAGAATGGGTTAAATAGGGAGTTAATAATAATATGTATGAATTCATGTTATGTATATACTCATACATGTCGCCGGTACGAATTTTAGAGGATATTTGACTTTTTCGGTAGTTCCACCTACACGTTATGCATAATATTATTTTCATAGTCATATAGATATTATATACAGCTTCATAATTATACCTTGATTTGTGTTGATTATGAGCCGATTAACAATAAGATTTTGTTCTGTATCTGCATAGTCATGGTGATATATAGTCTTCCGACATTGATGTGAGTATGGTCAAAGAAAAGCTAGGAGATTTTACTACATAGTTATGATAAGAAAGAAGCTAATTGTTGGTATCAAATTTTCACACATAATTGCATCTCTTCACCTTAAAATCGAAATGTTTATTGTAGCGTTATTTAATTACATTAACCGATGAGGTTTCACTCTGACTGACTGCTGCATTTAGTAAGAAGAACAACACTGTTACTGTAAAAATTATTTCAGTAATTTTACAGTAAAAACGATGACAGTGAAATGCCAGAAGCTAACTAAAATATATGGTTCCTCCAAAATAGTTGAAAGGTACTGTTCCGTTATTTTAGGTTGAAATCTTAAATCTCTGAAGATTGTGATGCTCCATATGACGGGACCACCGCGAAAGAAACTAGAGCACTCTGAGAGCGCATACCTCCGCCAAGTAACGCAACGAAAAATTCAAATTGGCTCTGAAACCATGATTTTCTTCGTATCAACTCCTAAATCTAATCGTTTGTGCCTTATGACTGTATTAATAGTTTTTGCAATTTTTTGTAGATCCGTTTAAAACTTTTTTGTCATGCTGCTAACAAACATTATGACAAACCTAAGTCAGACATACAAACAAGCTATTCGATCTGCACAAAAATTTAATCATCTATGTCTTTTAACATTACTAACACCTCCTGTAAGTTTCATAGAGATTCATCCAAAACTTCGTTAGTTATTGCACTACCAAGCATAAAATCAAACACAGCAACAAACACACTAACGAACAAACAGCTCATCACAAAACTTTGGCCATTTACTCTTCGTGATATACATAACAAGTCATGTAAATTTCATAAATATCCGTCTATAACTTTTTGAGTTATGGCCTTGAGAAAAATGAGGCAGACAAACAAACAAACAAACGAATGAACGGATGTTCACTAAAAGTTATTCGTCTGTTCCTCCTAATATACTTAACAATCCCTGTAAATTTCGTCAGATCCATCCATAACTTTTTGAGTTATCTTGGTGACAGACAGAAGGACAGAATAACAGACAAGAGACAGACAGGCAAACCCGACGAAAACATAACCTTCTTGGCGGAGGTATATATTTCGTAATTTTACAGGGAAAAGGGAGGCCAGCAAAACCAGCGCAAGAATTTAGAGAAATTTACTTTTTTCTGCTCATTTAGTCCTAACAACCAAATGTGTCTCTAGTTGAATTACAGATTATAGATACATATATATATATATACTTGAACAGGAACAAGTATGTGTTTTTTTTTTTGTTTTAGAAACAAAAACTGGCTATCATTGAAGGTTTTCGCAAAATCAGCAAAATTCTCTGTGTAACACAAGTTTCGCGGGGTAACAAAAGGTTGAAAACCCGTGCATTATGCCTAAGCAGGATCATCCAATTATTTATTGACCACCTTCAGATGCCATAATGCCGCTGGGAAATCATCACAACTAGAAAATAGCTACAAGAGTTCCACCAACTACTTTATATTTTCATTCGACTGGTATGCGGATCAAACAAAGTTCCCTTGGCAGCTCCCTTACAGGTGGACCAGAACAATTACGACTCATGTACCATTGTGACAGTAATGGCAAGAACCAGCTAGTACCAATGCACTACCCACATATCACATTGCACAGTACTTTCTATGTAGTTCCGTATGAGATATCCTAGTGGCTCTATGCACCGCCTCACCAGTGCTATCCACCGATCCAATTTCGATGTTACTCTTAATTGCTTGTCCGTATTCCCATGCTGAATTTTTCTTTTGAGCTATTAGCCGACACTTAAAAAAATTGATTTCCTTGGTATCATTATTCTCACATCATAATGCTGTCGTCTATGTTATCACCCATTAGCTCCAAAAGTTAGTTCATGAATATATACAGAGGATGCTTTTTGATCAGTCTTAAGGTAGTTATAATCCTTTGACATTCAGCTTCTGCCCACACTTACAATTTAACTTCCGAAGTATACATAGGGAATGCTTTAAAGAGATGGAAGCTCTATGAAAATTTGTCGGGTAAAACAAGTATGTAAACTCAGCAGGACCAAACCAAATTCTCTTTAGTCGGGCTGACACAGTCATTATTCAATCAGCGTGATATCAACATTTATCTCGTAGGAGAAGGTGCATGCAATGCATTCAATGCAATGGATCAATAATCTATTCTGAAAGAACGCACTGCTGCAGTGAGAGTCACTGTACTCTACAGAATGTATTGCGTTGTCAGGCAGAACATTTCGGTACCACAAGCGGCGTATGACCTTCATTTCTTACACTGAAACTGACATGAGATCTGCGTTCGTAAATCATTTTAGAAGTGATCTGCTCAGCATTTAATCACGAAGAGCTGAATTATTGCAGCAGAGCATGCAACAACGATTGCTGGGGGAGTTTCAGTAACACAACTTGCAACAGCTACTTGCACGTCAACCAGAAGCACCCACGATCTAAAACAGGCACTGGTCAGTCAAATACTGGAATCGTACGTAAATCTAGTGAGCGAAGCAGAGAGACACACAGACGGTCAATAAAGAGTATGGCTCTATTGTCATGGAAACACTTCAGTGTTGTGCTGCACCCTGCGTGCCACCACCACCCAGTCTTAGTAATCAGATGCGGCGATGGAAGGGAGATAGCAAGCTGAAAAAAATAACTACTGTGGCAACTGAAACGTGAAAAATCGCTTCTCCTGTGCTTCGTTGATCATATACTCATTTTTTTACGACGTGACTGAAAGTACATATAGTTGCAATGCATAAAAAAGTTTTGATTCAGTGTTCGCTGAGCAAGAAGATCATTCTAATATCATGCTCCTATAGAAATACGTTTACCTTCATCTGCAACCTGGTCTATTTTCTTCCTATCAATTTTCAATAAAGAGTGACCGGACAGAAAATGGACAGATTAACAAAAATAAATAGATTAACAAATAAATATACGCCGGTCTTTATTGTAATCTAGTTAAATATAAAACATATAAATGTATAATGTATAGGTAAATAAATGCAGACGGCGTTTATTATATTGTTTTGATATAAATGCGCAAATATTTAAACACACGATTAAGTTTATTGGTTTGATTGGGATATGTTTAAATATATAACCACTCATTGATTCGATAACTGGTAATAAACGGCTTAGCTTGATAGTGATAGGTAGAATTTAATACTAATGTATTTAAAAACTACTTTTCGAAGGTTGTATTTGGATGAAGTGTATTGAAATACACAAACTCGATAATTGTAATTGAGTATCTTTCATATCATTGATATTGTCTTGGTTACTTTTTGTGTCATATGTGTTTCATTCTGCTCACGAATAGAGCGTGTCTATAGCGTGTCGGTATGTGTGTGCACGCTATAACCCTTATCAAGTATGTATGTAACGTGCATGACTCTCTAAGTTTTAAAGTGACTCCAATCGTTTAGCGATACCTTGTACTTTAGTAATTACGTTTGTCGATATAATCGACACTTAACTTATTACAACATTAGTAAAGCTATCAGAAACTTTAGTATTCTTTTCTAGAGATGTCCGATACTTGATCAATTGCATTTGCTTTGCTAGCTGACACGGTGGCTAACATCCAGTAAATGTTTTAGTTGACACACTCTCTAAAATTTAATAGTCTCCTGTTCTCCTTAGGCAGCACGCAGTGTTTGAATGTGTGGTTAGTTCCCTAATTGTCGACACCGTTGTGTGTCCAACAAAAGATTTACTTTACTACTACAGTCTATAAGCCGCGATGGCAGCAGACTTTTAACAAGTGTTACTAAGAAAGGTTGGATATCCATTGAGATGTGACGTGCATAAAATTCATAAAGCTGAGTACTCTTCCGATAAAAGAATCAGCGACACATGACTGACACTGACGAAAGCACAAGGCGATAGAGTGGACCCGGTTTCAATGGAACGTATGCACAAAAGAAGCAATCACCGCTCATAGGAACAGCCGATGTAGGTTAGGTTAGATTGTTTTATGATCAGTAAGGTTAAATTAATCAAAATAAGGTTAACATTTTAACGATCGCAGGGGCCATATTGTCTCGTTTCAAACAGTATTATTCCCATAATAACTGGAGATTATCACTCCAACAAGGCTTGAGTTCTCTGAAATTTCGTGCAAGAGTGTTGGTTTCGAAACTTTCGGTTTTCAGCCGTTCCAAGCGTTGTCAGGTTATTGCCGACCCATGCAAAACATTGCCAAGTGGGAGAATTATTATTCTGTTTGTATTTTCTTACGTAAAGCTGAGGGGCTTCGCACAAGTGACTTTTTGGTAGCATTCGATGACACCTTTTGTATAGCTTAGTTTAGGTTAGAAAAGCTTTGGTTCTGTTCTATTAGGCTAAGATAGGGTAGGTTATGTTAAGGTAGCTTAGGTCAGATTATGTTAATTTAGGTTTAGGTAAGGTCAAGTTAATAAGGTTACATGTTACATTGCGATACGTTTTTGCAAATAAGATTAGTTTAGGATATTGTGGCGAAGTAAGGTAATCTATGAAACCTATTTTCACTAAAGTTAGGCTCCTTAAACATGACTAGACTATTATTATAGCTAGGTTAGGATGTTATAAAGCAAGGTAAGTTCATGATAGGTTACGTTAAGCAAATGAATTAGTTTAAATAACGTATGAAAAGATAATAAGGAGGGGAACACGAGTGGGAGCGAACCAGCCGCCCTTTATAATCCAGTGTTGTGACGGCCGCACAGGCGTCAAACTCGCCATGCGCTATGTACCTACGTTCGTGACGATTTTGTGTAGGTGCATCGATGTACGTGAGGGCGGTGTTCAGGTTCGTGTGCTGTGCTGCTCGCTGTATAGAAGACTAGGTTAGGTTCGGTGGGGTTAGGTTACGTAAGGTTAGGTAAGGTTAGATTAGATTAGATTAGATTGGATAGGATTGGATTGAACTGGATTGGATTGGATTGGATTAGATTGGATTAGATTGGATTAGATTGGATTAGATTGGATTGGATTAGATTGGATTAGATTGGATTAGATTAGATTGGATTAGATTGGATTAGATTGGATTAGATTGGATTAGATTGGATTAGATTGGATTAGATTGGATTAAATGAGATTAGATTAGATTAGATTAGATTAGATTAGATTAGATTAGATTAGATTAGATTAGATTAGATTGGAATGGATTGGATTGGATTGAATTGAATTGGATTGGATTGGCTTGGCTTGGCTTGGCTTGGCTTGGCTTGGCTTGGCTTGGCTTGGCTTGGCTTGGGTTGGGTTGGGTTGGGTTGGGTTGGGTTGGGTTGGGTTGGGTTGGATTGGATTGGATTGGATTGGATTGGATTGGATTGGATTGGATTAGATTAGATTAGATTAGATTAGATTAGATTAGATTAGATAGGCGGCAGTAGACGAACCAATAGGCCCATTCCCAAAGAGATACCGGAACCTACGCCCCGGCCCTCTATGAGCTATTGCCATTGTGTTGGTAGGATATATAGGACTGGAGAAAAGAAGAAGAAATAAAGAGACAAAAAAGGGGAAGAATCCCAGCCACAGAGACGATCATGAATGCACGCCAGCACGATCAAGAGCCGCTGATACCCTCAGCTTAAACATGTCAGGCAGAGTAGTTGGAGCGGGAAAGAGAAGAAGACGGATTAAGGTGGCTTCGGAAGCTTTGGCCGTTAAGAACTTTACATGTCGTAAAGGAGGAGTTCTTAGCTGTGGAAGATATCTCTCCCAATGTATGTCAAGCCGATTTTTAAACGCATTGACTGACTCCGCACTCACAACGTCGGAGGGGTGCCTATTCCAAATGCTTACTGTGAAATACGGAAAGAACTGCTGACTTAAGGTCGTTTTTCGCGCTTTATGCTTGAGTTTCCGAAAGTTGTTTCGCAAGCGATCATTGAGGTCTCTTTCAAAGAGTCCCATTGTTTGTACGTCGTTGAAGCTATTCATATACTTGAATGTTTCTATTAGTTGGCGCCTGAGTCGCCTTTGCTCGAGAGAGATCACACCCAGTTCTCTTAAGCGACATTCATAAGGCTTATTTCGCAACTCAGGTATCAATTTCGTTGCTCTGCGTTGGACTCTTTCCATGTTATCGATATCTTTACACAGATGAGGCTACCAGAATTGGACAGTAAATTCTAAGTGTGGCGGCACTAATGCCTTGGATAAGGTAATGATGATGTTCCTTGGACTGGTATTCAAAATTTGTGGTGATGAATCCCAGTACTCTACTTGCCATTTTCACACTCTTGTCAACTTTTTGACTGTGTTGTAGTGTGTTTGTAACAGTGATTCCCAAGTCACGTTTGGGTGACAGCAGCCAATATCATCCCGTTCATTTTCAATGGGGTTGAAGGGTTCACAAGCCCTATGTACATTACTGAGCATTTGTCGACATTAAATGTCATCTTCAAGTTGTGCTCCATTCTACGAGGTGGTCAAGGACTTGTTGGAGCTCTGCTCTTTGCGTGGCAGGATGACATAGTTTAGTATCATCCGCAAATTTACTGATTTTACTACGGATATTTAAATCGAAATCGTTGTTATAAATTGAAAACAGAAGTGGGCCAAGCACGCTTACTTGTGGAACGCCTGATAATACCTGAGTTCAAGTGCTCGTCTCTCCTTCAAGTTTGACTCGCTGTTGGCGACCAGTAAGCCATGCCCGGATCCATCGGAAATAGTCTCCCCGGATGCCATGGGCTTCCAATTTTTTCAATAGCCGTTGATGGGGGACTTTGTCGAAAGCCTTTTGGCAGTCTAGATACACAAAGTCTACACCATTTTCTTCATCTTTAATATCTGGGAGTCAGATACGAGCTGATGCATCTTCAGGTGATCAGTGATGCGCATTTTGAAGAGGCGTTCGATGGTTTTGCTGACGACCGCTGTAAGACTGATTGGTCGATAGTTGTTGGGACATTTCTTATTCCCCTTCTTATGCATCGGGATCACATTAGCTAGTTTCCAATCCTGCGGAACTTCTCCTGTTCTTAAAGACTGATTGAATATTTTGAGCAGTGGCTTCAGGATGACTGGAGCCATTTCCCGTAGTACACGAAGAGTAAGATTATGTGGGCCAGTAGATTTGTAGACATTTAGGTATGTCAGTTCTTGAAGGATGTCAATCTCCGTGAAAACACATGTGTGTATGGGAGGAACTTGCATCGGTGGAGGTTCAGGGATATTTGCAACATTTTCAATAGTAAACACAGATGTGGAAAAGTCAGGATCGTGGCTTTGTCTCTTAGGTCATTAATGATTTCACCGTCAGGTCTTTTGAGCGGATCTATGGTTTCTTTTTTGAGTCTTCTTTCATTTACATAATAATAGAATGCCTTTGGGTTGCGTTTTGCCATAGCGGCTACGGAGACTTCTTTTTCCTTTTTTGTGGTCCTAACTATTTTCTTTGCATCCCGACTGGACCTACTCTTCTTTGTCGGATTACGCTACCATGTTTTGAAACGCACTTGTTGCCTTGCAATGCAGCGTTTGACCGATTCATTCAGAGGGGATCATTACTGATACGAACTCGTTTATTTGGGATGTGTCGTTCAGCTGCTCTCAGGATGCTCGTCTTCAAAATGTGGGAGCATTGTTCAACAATGGCGTCTCTCATAGGGGTTTCGAAGTCAGTTGTTCCTAATTCAGCTGTCATTCCCATAAAATTTGCTCGTCGATTGTCTGGCAGATTGAGACGATTCGCATTAGTGGTGAATTGATCGCCAGTTCTGTGAGTAAATTCAATCATGTTGTTGACCTAGTTATCATGTGTAGGATAACTAGGTCAACAATTTCACAATCAGGAGTGGAGAATACCAGATCTAGAGTATTACCTTATCTCGTGGGTTCTTTAACGTGCTGTTTCGTGGGTTCTCTATTGTGCTGAGTCAGCTAGGTGGTGGTGGCTGAGGAGCTCGAGCAGTTTACTGCTTGGGGCTGGGCTGCGCAAGGTACTCCAATCAATTTGGGGTAGGTTGAAAGGTAAAGCAGACCTACGGTTAGCTTAGGCTAGGTTAGGTTAGGTAGTGCTTATTGTACGGCTTCTCATGGTTGTGACGCGGCAAGAAAGCTTACTTGAACGCACGCACAGTGATGAACGTACACAGAATGGCCAGTTTGACGCCAGTGCATACCGGCTTGCGGATGAACGACTGCGTCCACAGTACGGATCCTTATGATCTTCGTATGGAGTGTGTTCATCAGTAGAATGTTCTATAAGTATGGCAGCCTTTGTCATTCAGTCGCAATCTACGTTGTGCGTGCCTGTTAGGGGCTTCTGATTGATGCATAATTTTCTCTTAACTTATTTAAAATCAGCATTAAAATTTTGCACGCTATTTCTAATTTTTAAAGTTTTCAATATCACTAAAATAAACGAAAGCATTACTGATTGGTTTGCTGCTGCATTTTATTACAGACGTACACCGTCGTTGCTTTCTTGAGACTATTGTGATTATTTCGGTCAGACGTTCAGCACCGCATATCAGCGGCGCTGCTACAGCAGTTTTCAAACCGCACAACCACATGGTCCGACTTTAAACTCTTACTATAGCACAACAGTTTACAGCTTCGCACAATATTTATGGGCAAAACGCCATCACAAGCGGCTGTACACGCGAAGAAGATGCAATTGGGCGATGCCACGGGAGTTACGCCGGAACAGCAGACAGATATGTTGTATACCTTAAGGCGGGCGCACACTAACGGAAAAGTAATCCAATTCCCTAGCTTTTCACGTTGCGGTAACTACAACGTACGGCATTTGAATTTCACGGTAAAACTTTCAATAGCTCAGGCATTAGAGGTATACTCAATTACTCATAGCTTTATCATTGTCGATTGCCATAGCGTACATGCTGCAAGCGACGACTCTGAATTATTACCCCGCCAAAGAGATTATGTCTTGTCGAGTTTGTATCTTTGTCTGGAACCAAGATGACGGGTCATCACGACGGGTCATCACGAAATTCACAAAGATTGTTAGACATGTTTGGAAGAACGAATGATTATCAATTGGTGAAGATCAATTCAATTGCTTGTTTGTCTCCTCTTTTTTTTCTGGTAGCATAAAGACAAAAATATGGACGGATCTTTATGAAATATTCAGGAATCGTTGGGATTATTACAGGAACAAATGATCAAATTTCTGTGTCGTTATGCTCGTCAGTTTGTATTAATGTTTGTCAGTTACATAACGCAGAAAGTTGCCAGCGGATCTTCATGAAATTCATGGGAATCGTTAGATAAGTTGATAGAAACACATGGCCACATTTTGGAGATGGTCGAATTTTCCGTTTGTATGCTTGACTAACGTTTGTCAAAATGTTTCTCTGAACATAACTCAGAAAGCTACTGAAGGTCTCCAAAAAAATACAGAACCTGTTACTACTGTCAAGACACACAAATGACTAAAGTTTTTTGATGATAAAGAAAAAAACTCCTAATTTCAGGCCAATTTGAAATTTCATTAAAATTGTCTGGCTTGCCTCCGGAGGTATGCGCTCTCACAGTGTCCTAGTTACCTCCGCCAAGGAGGTTATGTTTTCGTCATGGTTGTCTGTCTGTCTGTTTATTTATCTGTCTGTCACCAAGATAACTCATAAAGTTATGAACTGATTTGGATGAAATTTACAGGGATTGTTAGGTATGTTAGGAGGAACAGATGGTAAACTTTTGGTAAAGATATGTCCATCCGTTTGTTTGTTTGTCTGCCTCATTTTTCTCGATGCTATAACTCAAAAAGTTATTGATGGATTTTGATAAAATGAACATGAGTTGTTAGGTATATAACAAAGAGTATATGACCAAATTTTGGTAATGATCCGTTTGTTCCTTCGTTTGTCACTGTTTTTAATTTTATGCTTGTTAGCACAATAACTAAAAAATAATGAATGGATCTTTATACAATTCATAGGATTTGTTATTAATGTTAGAAGACATAAATGATCAAATTTTGGTGCAGATCGGTTTGTTCGTTTGTATGTTTGACTTATGTTTGTCATAACGTTTGTTAACACTATAACTCAAAAAGTTATGAACGGATCTTCAAGAAAATTGGACAAGCTGTTATTAATATGAAACGGCACAAATGATAAAATTTTGGAGTTTATACAAAGAAAATTATTGCTTCAGAACCAATTTGAATTTTTTGCTACCGTTGCCTCACTTGGTGGAGTTATGCGCTCTCGGAGTGCTCTAGTTATTATTGTTGTTACTAGAGTGCCCGTACTATCAAGAATGACAGTGAAGTATTTGAACAACCATTTGAGATGACTTACTAACATGCTTCCGAAGGATTCACTACAACAGCCGTCTCAAATTTAGATAATAAAAGATCCGTGCTCTCTCTTTCAATTCACGTAAGAAGCACAATCGCCTCCCACCATGGATAACATGCGGGAAAAAATCTTAAATTAGAAAGCAGCTAGCCTCAGTGAATATAAATCAACTACCCGCTGCGTATCCATGATACCCAAGCAGCCTTCAGTACATCGAAGATTTTGTGTTGAAGTGAAATCAGCCAAAGCCGCCAAGATAGAGAATCAGCTCCGTCAAAAGGAACACGGCAAGCGAAAAAAATAATATCTACTACCGGAGAAAATCATCGCCTCGTCCGCCCTTCGTTGGTTAGCTTCTGAATTTGTACGTGGTAAACTGATAACAAACATATGGTTTGATGTATGGAGAAAGTTATCCCTATATAATAAACTCTTCGTGTATTTATTTTGTGTCTGCTTCGAAGGGAATAGCTATAGGCGAAAAATAAGCCAGGTTGCAGATTTTGTAAATCGATGACCAGGTTGCAGAAAATAGCGGGCGCTGATCCTTATCCCTTCATCTGAAGACATTTCTTGCTTGAAACACGTCTTGAATTCGGAACACTATGTATGTAGCACTGGAGTCCGATTATATGACTTTTTTCTCTCAGGTCACGACGTATAAATTCGACAGATTGTCAACGAAGCGTTCTGGAGGGGTGAATTTTCATCTACAGTAGTATTATTCCCGTTCAAAGGGGGTCACTGAAGCAGATCTTGTTATCTCATGCATTTTTGTCCATTATCGTGAGCTTCTCCAGCTCCAAACCACGCATGTCATCCATCCCTCACACTGTCGTTCTCTGCACGTGCGGATTTTGTTTCATAGCCCAAAATTTCCACATTTCAGTGAAGCAGATATTCAAGTTCGCAAGACCGTATCTTGGCTACGGAGCGCTGACATGCATACAAGCCGGCTGGGGTTGCATTCAAGTTTATTACAGTGTTTTACTCAAGATTTATTTCTGCCTCTCACTATTGAAGACGCACGCCTAATCAAGAAGGAAGATGGGGAACGTATATGTAGTACGAGACTACTACAGTCTCAAGATCGAAGACGCGTTATAAATGCACGGAGAGAGATGAATCGTCTATGCAATATAGTCAAGAAAGACTTGAAACAGATAGGTTGCAGAAGTGAATGAGAGCTGCTGATAAGCGTGAGCGGGAAAATGAGGGAACGACAAGTCAGAGAAAAATCCCTAAGGTTGAAAGCACGACAAAGGATCAATGGAGAAAATGAAGCAAGTCAGAGAAGAGAAGATTCAGCAACGGCCTATATGTATTAATGAAAAAATATTAATTATTGCATGACTTTTTTCACTCGAGGATCCACTAGTTATGAAACAAGACTGCATGGCCGCGCGAAGAGAAGCGGTAATTGTTACGAAAAAAGTCGTATAGGTAGGGATAAACATATATATAGAAGAATTGGCCTGTTAACTTCTTAAAAATTAATTATAATAAAAGCCAAATGTCAAAGAAATGTATAATATGGTATATATA
>LQNS02278094.1:34664349-34677532 GCA_001587735.2 Parhyale hawaiensis | reverse complement strand
CATGTAATAATTCAATGACTACTTATCAACTTGCATTATTATTTGTTTATTATTGTTATCATCATTATTATGTTTATTATTCATTATTTAACATTTTCACAAGATATATATCAATGCGTAAAGCACCCCTTAAGTCCATAACATAATATCTCTTTTTTTCGATTCCAAGAAGTGTTTTAAGCAAGAAGTACATTGAGGGAAGGGATTAAGGAGCCAACTTTCGAACTTTCGCCATAGACCATGCAGAGGTAAGCAACTCCCTGTATATGGGAGAAGTCCGCCAAATTATTCTCGGCACACAACCGACTGGCGCTCGCCACAAGTCAGTCAAGCAAAGTAGTATGACCATCGGCAGCCGAACCCCACACAGGGGAACAATACTCCAACAAAGGAAGCAAAAAAGTATGAAAACATCTCCGGAGTATTTCAGCATTTCCAAATACAGCGTAGCGTACACCTTACGCAGGATCCCAACCTTACTAAATGCACGAGACACCAAACGCTGCATGTGCGCCGCATATGTAAGTTTCTCATCAAAAAGGACTCTACTGTCTCAAGAAAGCTTGATCCTTGCAGAATAGTGCCACCTATTTTGAGTGGAGATGCAGAGATAACAGAGTACGAGAGTAAGGAGACCAATTGACGATGATAGATTTGATTTTCTCTGATATCAATTTCATACTCAGTGAGAAGCACCACGCATCAATCCTCACCAAGTTTCTATTTTCAGATCAGGCAACAGCCCTACGCAAGCCACTCAAGGTGGAATCATTGACGTAATTAACTATAGTGTTTTCCATGGAAGACAACATGTCACTAGTGTACTAAGTGTACACAATAAACAAGGGACCAAAACACTACCCTGAGGAACACCCAGAAAACAGCTATGATAGGTGTGCTCACGAACAATCGATTGACACGGCATACGTGCGTTCAGAAATAAATCCTGAATGATTGTCAACACTCTACAACCCACCCCAAATATTCTACTTTATAAGGTCGGCCAGACTCGGCCTCTATGATTGACTCCGGGCCTTTTCCCTGCCACAATATGTTAGGGCATCACGTACCCAAGAGTCCAGAGTGCCTTCTCCCCAGAGGATGTAGCATCTAGCCGCAGTTCCTACTGACGAGGTTAGTTTTGTAAAGTTAGGTAGGCTCTCAATACTTCTTCCCCTTCTGTTTCGGGAGGTGGGCTACCGATCGAGGTGGCTGACTTATTCCCGCTAGACTTCTACTCTCTTGTATTTTGTCCCCTTATCCTGTGCGGCGAAACTGAGCGGCAGCGTTCAGCCGTGCCCGGGGCTGGAGATGCTCAACTTGCACCTTTTTCCTGTCAGTAGCGCACTGACCACTCTGAGACCTCCCCGCAGAAAAGCCGAGACAAAAATCATTGACAATTTAAAACGCGCCCTAGTCGGCTCACGAGCCTGTGGTTAAACACAGGAATAGTTCGGCGCGATATAGGCAGTGTGCCACTGAAGCGCTAGTAGAAACTTCTACTACTACTATGATTGACTCTATCAACGGCGCTCGATAAATTCTTACAAAAAAAAAAAAACCACCATGGCATCCAGCTAATTTACAACTAGATATCAATAGTAGTCTATTAGAGAAGTGCAGTGATATTAAAAAATGTCAGTCGGAAATGCATAGTTTTCGAGATATCTGATCTGGAAGTTCGCATTGTTTTTCTATAGGAAAAAGTAAGCGGCGTCATTATAGGCTTGCTAGCAACTCCATAGGAACCTTACCGAACCTACCTAACCTGACCCAACCTAACCAAACCCAACCTAACCCAACTCAACCTAACCCAACCAAACTCAACCTAACCTAACCAACCCAACCTAAACAAAAACAACCTAACCTAACTTAATGTAATCCAACTAAACCTAACCTATTCATACCTAACCTAGCCAACCAAACCTAAACTAACCCAACCCAAAAAAGCCTATGGAAAGAGGTTATCCATCACACTACGCGAGTGTGGTTATTGTCTCTCATAGGAAAAAGATGAATGTCAAAGTTAAATATACGAAAAGTTATGCATTTCCTTCTGAAATATATGGGCATCACTGCACTTCTCTTTTAGACTACTATCGATATCTAGCAATGAATTAGCTGGTGACAATGGTGCTTTTTTGTAAATAATACCCGGCGTTCCAACACCAATTAGACGAGGTATGACACAGACAATAGAGCATCACTGGAACCCAAGTTTTCCCGAGCAGCTCAGTCGTTTTAGCAAAGCGGCTGAATTTTCATGCCACAAATTTTTCAAACGCCTCGATGAAATTGGCTTCAAAAGATACAGGACTGCAATTGCCTACATTTGGTGAGATAGGCTTTTAGGAATAATCAAGCGTACATACATCCTTCTCGAGCGTAATTCGTTCGAAAGTTGAAAAACGTTTGCATAATTAAAGAACGACATTACGTTATATAAGGCCTTTCAATTAATGCCAGGTCCTGGAAGTTAGAGCAACAATTGACTGGCTGGTAGTTATGTATCTCGATAAACTACATCAAGTTCATAGGGGCATCGATGTCAAATTACCGGCGAGACAATGCTCAGGGTGTTACACCGTTCTATATAACGTCCATTATACCAGTGCTGGAGTAGAGCGTGCTAAAACTATTTCCAAACGGCTGATATTAACCCTTTAGCGAGTGCAGAGTCAGAAAAGGCTCTTTCAATAAAATCTTTTCAAGGAAGCGTTTTTAGCCGCTCGGTAAAAGGTTAAGCTTTTGACAGGGTTCATATTTAATGTTCATGTCAACTGTTTTAGCACAGTAATAGTTTTTTTATCCAGCGCGATTATGTTAGGCGAGAAACTATAATACTTCAGTACTGCGCATTTAAGAAATGCAAGCAAAAGCGCAGTGATCTATACATACGACTACGAATTTTCGTATCTTCAACGCTCTGGAAGAAGCGATAGCGCTGTAACAGCATTGGATTATATTATATCGGCTGAGGAATGCATATAACACTGATTAGCACAGCTTTACCTGCTGTTCTCCGCATTCCATTACTATAATACTCACGGCTTTATTTTTAATGAGGAGGGAATGACAATGTCAGTAGGCTATGTATCGTATGTTCAAAGGTACTGGCTCCACGAGCAGCATACCTATATGTACATATATGCATGTACCAAGTCCGCTCTCATAATTTTATTCACTAAAGACTGCACAGCACAGCTAATTAAAAACGCACTTAGAAAAATCTCTAGTTGATATAACCAAATGCTGCGGTCGAACTCATTTGTTTGTGAGGACCGAAAGAAATAAGTCTTCATATTAAAGATAGCACACATGTCACAAGAACTTTTAATCATGTAGGCAAAGTTTTGTGGTTGATGACGAAACCCTATAGTGAAACTTTGTGTTGAAATTCACAAAAGATGTCAAGAAAAATAATACATTTCATTTCCTACACGTTCTGTTACACGTTGAAAATGGTAAAATCAAAACATCTGTCTATACGAAGCCTACTAATACTAGCTGCTATAATTTTGATTCGCACACGCTCATCAGCTTCAAGAAGTCGCTCGTAAAACTCTTGTTTGTAGAGTTTTCGAGCTCTTGGGCTGCGTTTGATACCGAAATTCGTAGATTAAAGCAAGTTCTTGCCAACTGTGCCTTACTACAAACACTGGTAGAAAATGTAATCGCAAATATACTGAATCAGAAGTTCACTAATAATAGCAGCAGCATAAACGAAAATAATTCCGTTAGATTTTACGTAAAATTTGATCCTGTCTCTTCCTACATTACCGACCGAAAGACGCTAAACAATATCATCAAACGGCACGTGAAACCTGTTAATAATAGTAATTCCGTACAACTGATCGCCTATTACAGACCACGCAAACTTGGCTCATATTTCTCTACAAGACGTGTAAAACCCACTGCTTATAGATCAGGAGTTGTATACCGATTTAACCGCACAAAGGAAGGCTGCAATGCCTCCTACATTGGTTATACAACAAATGCCCTACTGAAACGGTGTAAGCAGCACCGATACAGTTCAAGTAGCATCAAGTCCCACTATTCATACGAATATCATATGAATGTTCCTCCAGCCAATACTCTAATTAATAGTTTCTCAATTATTTTCAGCCACCACAATGTCCTTGATCTAAAAATAGCGAAAGCAATTAGCATTAAGCAAAATAATCCTTATATAAATGTGAAGTACGATCAAAGTTTCAACCTTTTAAAACTATATTAATCTAGAAATTTACAATAAGGTGCTGCCTATATGAAGGGCGCACAGACAGGTAACGCTCACTTTGAACAAAGTAGTGCTAGGGCGAGATTTGTTACTGTGTTGACACCTGTGGAACTTACTGTACAACATTTGACTGTGATACATAAAATCTTGACTGTGATATTTATGCATTTCGACTGTGATATTTTCTCCTGATCCGCATTTTCTTTGTGCAATAGTTATATAGGTGATCATTTTAGTAGTTTGAAAAATTTACACTTATAGGTTTTTTATGTTCACAGATTTTATTTATAGACCTGAAGATGGCAAGGGTTTTATGACGAAACGTTGTCGACAATTTTAATTCAGTGATTAGTGCTATCCTAAGTTTTATACCCGAGTTGTTTTAAACAAACTGACTATAGTAGTAAACTTGGATTTTTTAAGAAGGTTGAAAATACTTTGCAATCGAACTGTAAACTCAAAATGTTATAAATGGATCTTTATGAAATTTACAGGAGTTGTCGGCAATATTAAAAGACAGAAACGATTAAATTTTAGTTATGATCGGTTGGTCCGTTTGGGGTGTTTGACTCATGTATGTCATTATTTTTGTCAGCAGCATAACTGTTCATACTATCAAAATGCACAAATGATTAGATTTTGGTGTGGATACAAAGAAAATCATGGTTTTAGAGTCAATTTGATTTTTCCTTACAGTTGCCTTGCATGGCGGAGGTATGCGCTCTCATAGTGCTCTAGTTTATGTTATGATCCCCGGCTTATACTTCAAAGAATATAGCTATGGATTGCTTGAACCTTATCTTCATTCCATACTATATCCGTATAACATAACCTTGTCTAGCATCTCTTATTGACAGCGTGTCATGCAACTGGCCGGTTATCAGAAGCTGGCACTTGCGGAGTAACCACAAGAATTTTCAGAAAAGGCCGCAGAGTTGAAGTCCCAGTTTTACTGTCTCACTCCTGCGCTCCGGCCGCAGGGGTCCTACTCTACCAATCATTCACTGCAATGTACCGTACCTTCGGCCTGACAGATGGCTGCTAGAGTTAGCGGTCCCTCCGCTGTGGGTGTCTTCCCAGTTCCGTTGTGTGGATGAGAATGCGTACCAAGAGCGCAGCGCACCCAACCATAATTACAACACGCACTGCAACGCAGCAGTTGAATATCTTGCGTCCCTGTATAGAGAGCTACACTGTTTGATGCGCACAGTTCATTTACTGAGCCCTGAAATCTGTGACTCTGTAGCTGTTGAATGTCCTGCCGTCCCTGTATAGAGCTACACTGTTTGATGCACACAGTTCATTTACTGAGCCCTGAAATCTGTGACTGTAGCAGTTGAATGTCCTGACGTCCGGACGGTCTGTCCACACGGCTTATACTAGCTGGGATGCTGGAGTCAGTGCCTGTGTTTACCGCAAGTCGAACCAAGATCAGTAAAACTGTTGTTTTCCCCTGTAGCTCCTCATTGCTGCATCTCACTTCGCTTGGCCGACCATCACGCAGTTTTTAGAGTCATTTCACATGGATGATAATCACAGGTTTCAAAAGACGCATTCTACACGGTGCAATTTATAACAACTGTATGGGATTGAATTGTACGTAGAGACAGAATCGTCTGGCAGCCAGAGAGGTCAACCATGTTTTGATTGATTAAGTTTTTTTCTTTGCAAATTCTGGTTGCTTATAATGTAAATAATGTCACCTGGGTGGGCGTGGAGCTCTTACCCTTGACCAATTTTTTATAATCATAAAAATCCAATATGGCCGCCGTGTAGCGTCAATAAAAATTGACACATTCATAGCTTTGTTAATATTTTTGATAGAAACTTGATTTTGGTGTATATACCTAGGTTTTTAGGTTCAAGGATTACAATAAGATGATTATTATAACAGTTAAGTGAACCGAAATAGCTAAAATATTTTTAATTGTATGTTTTCTCACATTGTAGCCATCCGGAACCTACATACATACTCCACAGGTACTTTTCAAAATAATATTTAGAAATTGGAAGTGGTGTGTGTTCCACTGAGTGCCCATTATCACCCTGCATCAAATGTTATTGAAAGATCAACTTTTGATTCATTGAACACAGTAATATTAATATTTACATTTCAATCGATGAGAGTAGTATATCGGTTAACTTCAGGTTCAACTAAACATATCATGTTATGATAGATAACCTCGCCTTTTCATGCACAGAAGGCGCTGCATAGGAGAATGACAGTTTAGTAGCATCATGTTATGTTCTGTAGAGTCTTTCTGCTTTACAGGATCACTTGATAACTTGAAAAAGTTCTTGGGGGTATCAGAGCAACCCCTTCAGAAACAGTGGTGCAAGTCTCCGTTGCTTGACGTCTTGACCATCTATTTGATATGGCATGAAGGTCCAGTGAATGGTTATCCAATGCGTGTCACCAGATTGATACCTGTAGCTGAACTCGAAAGATATTCTCTTCTTCCAGCTTCGTTAGTAGCAGTAAAGATGAGAGCTGTGGGCAGCAGCTCGTCTCTGGGCAGTTTTCTCGATCTATGTCTTTTTGTGAGCTTCGGTGAGAGACCGGTAGCATCTTAGACCATATCGTGCTAAGAGAATGTCACAAATTTGTTTTTAACAACTGGTGTCATGGTTGTTCATGGTAATTATTTTGACCCATTTCATCAAGTGTCCACGAGTCTGACTGTAGAATACCCTCAGGCCTGTGACAATACCGTGAGGCGATGGGGCAGTGTCGCATCCAGTGGGAGCGTGGGCTGCCTACGTATCTGGTGTGACTGTTTGCAAGTCTCCACAGATGCATTCTTGTCCAAGAAGCATCTCCCTTCAATAAGGGAAGTCATGAATACTGTGCAAGAGATCTCGCCTCTCTCCCACTAATACAGCAGAAGCAGAAATATTACATCAGTATCATCTGCCATAATCAGAACAGTTTCTTTCGTAACTCGGGAGACCTGCCGTATTATGACGGTGCCAGCTTCTTACTCGTTTGTTGACGTATCATGTCGCTGTGTTATTTATTCACAATTCATTTTATAGGGAATCGGGATCCTTGCTTGTCACAAATAACAGCTTTTCTTGAAATTCATTGACAAGAATCTTGAGATCATTATCAATGATGTCAGTCAGCTGAGCATTGTCGTTTGACACCGTCACAACAAAGGACTCTACTGGAAGACGAGCTGTGTTCGTCAGCCTGTAGGTACACTCTGCTGGATTTATTCACCCCTGACGCTATTATTGCATCTTTTGTGCTGCTCTGGGTATTGCAATTAAGCATCAGCCACTCATCAGCCTGCTTTAATCGTTGGTGTGGGTGCATCCGAACTTTTTTCCACGTAGTTTTGGCCAACTGAACCACTCAGTTGCCATGGAGTGACTTACAGAAAGGCACATTTATCCAGTACAATGGCACTCAGTGGCCTGGCTTGTGTTCTCTGAGCGATTTCCACTTTGCGAGCGCTATCCCGTGTTGCCTGGAGTTTTTCAAGCGCATCTCCAAGTCCATGATCGCTAAAGAATGCAGTTAACATAAAAGTCAATTCCTACGATATGAAATTTTAATCTTCAAGTTCTCTTGAGGTGTTCTGTCTTTGATCTCATAAGTTGTCCCCATGTCAACGATCGTGCACTCGCCAACCTTACTGTGTTTGCGAGTCGTCGCCATGGAATGAATCAGTTTTGGCATGGGTAGATGGAAACCCTCCTTTGAACTTTCTATGAATTTCTCCATTTGTTGTCATCCAAGTTGAAGAGCTTGGTTAGGGTTGACAGATATATGCTGGGTTATCTGTGCAGTATATGCATTTACAAGTTGATCAGAAAGTTCTCTTATGTCTAAGAGGGTCAGCAGATAGCACAATTTTGTTTTGCGGAGATTTCTCCCGTCTGTTTGGTCATGCTTTATTCGCCCTGACGACTCTTTAAGTATTTGTGTAAGGTACATATGAATGGACGTATGCTGGTCATTGCGCATTTCGTTCCGGGTGCTTGGAGATTGTAGCTGGCATGTAAAATGTGTGCTCTCGTCTAACAGCTTCAGATTTTCAAATAGTTGCCAATGATGTAGTGCCTGCTGCGGCCATAGTGCAAGTGTCATTCAATAGCCCAGGAATGTGGTGCATGATATGTTGGCGTGTGAACATCTGTTGCCGACTTGCAGTAACCAACTGGATAGATCATACACGGTTCTCTTGTACTAGGAGGCGTAACTTGCGTAGTTCACAAGCCATGCAGCAGAAAAAATAGAGAGGAATCATTTCAGTTCAGTTGGATAATTTCTCTGTATGTACTGATGTATGTCATCATGTATTTTAGACATATCTTTTCATGTTTGTTGAAGTTGTGTATTACATACTTGTATTAGTATATTCCTGTGCAGAAATTGGAAGTTTATTATGTCTTTAAAAAATGATCTCAAACAATTAAGCATAAAAATGTATGCATACTGAACAGCCCGTAAAATTTTTTCTGAAATATTTGAAAAACAAGGCAAAAATAACTAAGGTGCATCTTGTTTTAGATATTTAAAGTAATCAGACAAAGAAACCCACATCTAATTGCAATCCTTATGCATAAAAACCTAGCTATAGACACCAAAAACAGGTTTCTATCGTAAATATGCAGAAAGTTATGGATAGGCCAAATTTTGTCGCCGCCGCAAAGCGGCCATATTGGATTTTTGCGTTTATAGAAAATTGCTCAAGGGTGAGAGCTTCCCACCCATCCAGGCGACGTTACGTGGAGTCTAAACTATCAGAATCTGCAAAGAAAAAAACATAATCAGTCAAAGCATGGTTTGACCAAAATTTCCCCTTTTGGCTGCCAGACTAGGAGGGCTTAAAATTATAGATCACACTTAACGTAGAAGGGTGGAACAAACACTGCCTGAAAAGATACAGTTCTTTCTCAAGTTCTACTTGACTTACAACATCTACCCTGCTGCTTAAGGCAGCAGCACTCTACTGCTTAGCGCAGCAATGAAAACAATAAAAAAAAGAAGGCGAAAAAAACACGCTGCTCACCAATAGATTGACTCCTCTTCAATAACCAATTATTGGTAATATGTTCATGCTCAAGTCCCCGGATTGAAATCCTTACGGACCCCTAAGTATTTATCTGGATTAAACACAGGAGAAGATGCAAGCTTCTCTTCTGGATAACTGCAGGCGAGCTCATCAGGAGGGTGATAATATAAAATAATTAAGATATCTACGATAGAAAAAAAGTTGAGAATATGCCCTTTCTTTAAGCTCTTAGTTCATCTTTCTAGGTCATTTTTTTCATGAGCTGCAAGCCTTCACTTTGACGAAGTTATTTTAGTCACAAGGCAGCTTTTTATGAACTGTGTTAGCCAGTGCGTATAGCGTATTGTAGAGAATGATGCTCGGATCACGTGACATTAACAGAACCATGGGTGATGTCATGACTTGTCACAGCCAATCAGAGGAGTCAACACTCGCTTGACGGGGAATGTATTGAGGCTTGACTGGCAGTGGTGGGGTGATGTCACCTCTCACTCTATGTTTGCATGTGATGAGAACACGATTTTCTGATTTATTTATTCGTCCAAGTAGAATGAAACATCGTTACTGAGTGAGCGCAGAATAAACTAGAACACTCTGAGAGCGCATACCTCCGCTAAATAAGGCAATATCAACGAAAAATTCAAACTGGTCCTGAAAGCAGGCTTTCTTTCGATTCATCACTAAAATTTAGTAATTTGTACTTTTTGAAAATGTAATAACAGCTTCTGTAATTTTCTTGGAGATCCGTTCGTAACTTTATTGTTATGTTCTGCAAAACATTAGTCAGACTGTTCACCACCAAAATTTGGTCATTTGTGCTTTTCAACATTTCTAACTTTTCCTATAAATTTTATAGAAATCCGTTAGGCCAAGTAACTTTTTGAGTTATGTTGCTGACAAACATTCCTACCAACATTTAGCCAAACACATAAACCGACTGATCGATCTGCACCAAAATACGGTCACTTATATCTTTTGACATTTCTAACTATTTCTGTAAATTTTATACAGAAATCAGTTCATAACTTTTGAGGATTCTATATATTACTAACAAACATAAAATCACACAGAGACAAACAAAGAAACGGACTAAACGGACCATCAGAAAAATTTAGTTGTTTGCTTTTCGTAACATTTTTAGCAATTCGTGCCACTTTCATGAGGATCCGTTCATATCTTGTTGAGTTATGCTTCATAGAAACAAGCAGACAAATGAACAAACGGTTTAACGGATCTTCATCAAAAGTTCCTCCTAACATAACTAACACACATTGTATATTTCGTAAAGATCCATTCATAAATATTTTAGTTATTTTGATGACAGACAAATAGACAGACAAATAAACAGACTAACTCGACAAAAACATTCCACCTGGACTGAGGTAATTAACCAGTGAACGTATTTAGTACTGGTTTGTTTATCGTATGATTCACGCCGTTAATACAATAAAGAAGGACAGTATGCAGTAATGGCTTGTGTCTTCGGTTCGCCTTTTTTCCATCAAGATGATCGAATCCGCTTAGTTTTAACGTCATTAATTCAGAGAATTTTTGGGGCCCAATTTGCCATTTTTGACAGACTTTCAGGCGTTATATCTACAGTCAAATCGATTACGCTTGAGCTGGCCAAAGACTCAATTTTACAGAGACTGCTGAGGCGTAATCAGTTTGCGATTAACGCTAGAAGCTCGGTCCAAAGCGACGGATCGACTGCTTAGAAATGGCATTTCCAAAAAGCTGGAGCTATCGTGGTTAATATTTAGTTATGCGCACGACAGCAGTCGAATCGATGACGCATTGTTTTTTGTGTGTCTGCACCGCAGTGCCAGGTTTCGTGAAGACCCCCAGGGGCAGGCAGAACTTTCCACTGACGAAGCCCATGCAGCCCTGGTCTCTCCGTGCCAAGGTGTCGTCGAGTGGGGCAATTCCATCGAGATAAGCAACTCTCATTAGCTTGATTTTGTCCTGAACCCTAGTTATGAGTGTATCGCTACTCTGGATCACATTTCAGGTGTAAATTGCAAACCGATTACTCATGAGACGACCTCAAACGCAGTCCTGTTGTTTCTGTTCTTTGAAAGAAAATTAGTTTGGGATTATTGCCTGAAACTCAGTGCGAAGTAACGAGACCAACGTTCATGACTAAAGTTCAGGATAAAATCAAGGTAATAAGTTTAGCTGTTTGCAGTGGAACTGTCCCCATCGATATCGATTCAAATAGCGTACTTACATTATTTTCTGTTGAACTTTAACCCATTAACTGCGGCATGCGTAGCTTGAATACCGTTTCGGGAAAGGATATTTCCATAATTTGCAGTTAATAGGTGAACAAATGGAAATTCTTGAATTGGACAGAAAAGCTTCAACGAATGAGAACACCTCAGTGGTGTAGCAGTTGAGACTGCTCCTCGATGACAGTACTCTGCCCCAAGAAACTCTCATAATTACCTCCGCCTAGGAGGTTTTGTTCTTGTCGAATTGTCTATTTATTCGTCTACTACCAAGATAAGCCAAAAAGTTATCGAGGGATCTTTACGAAATTTACAGGAGTTGTTAGGTATGTTAGGAGGAACAAAGGAATAACTTTTGCTGATGATCGTTTCAACTGTTTGTTTGCCTGCCTCTTTTTTCTCGGTAGCATAATTCAAAAAATTTCGGACCGATATTTCTGAAATTGCGCGAGTAATTAGGGTTATGACTACGAGCAAATCGCAAATGGTTTGTCTGTTTGCGTGTTTGACGAATGTTTATCAAAATGTTTGCCAGAAGTATACCTCAGAAGGTTATTATCGTTAAAAAAATACGGAAGCTGATATTTCTATCATGAGGTACAAATGACCAAATTTCGGTTACGATAAAAGAGAAATCCTAATTTCTGAACCAATTAGAATTTTTCTTTAACATTGCCTTCCTAGGCGGAGGTATGCGCACTCAGAATACTCTATTACTAATATTTTCCACTATATTAGTTCACTACCATTACTAGCTATCTCAATTCACCGAATTATTACCACAAATTCATATACATATATATTTTGGCAAACGGTGTGCGATCATAACTCGCCCTACGTATATCACGAAGAGTATATCATATTAAAATAATTAGCATTCATATCGAGCTACTTGACACACATTTCCACATTATTGCTCCGAGTTCGTGCACTAACGAGCCTATAAGATTGCTATTTAAATCGTGAGCAGGTTCTGGAAGATCGCGAAGACACACACCATTGATGCCGGGGAGCTCACACCCATCTACACCACGCAACACGCGGCCTGTACCGCTACTGCCACCGAGCTGCTGCAGTGCTGTCACTACGTCTGTCAGGCTGTCAGGTGGAAATGCAGCAGGTGCGAGCAACGGGTGTGTCTGCAACAGGTTAAGGTGCTGTCGATTCACGTTGTGCTATCGAAAGGCATTTATGGGACTCTCATAAATTGATGTGTCTCGTATTTTAGTTGTCGATTTTCTAGTCTCCGCTTCGGACTAAATTTCAGCCTGTGCCAGGTGAATGCTGAAGGGTAATCGGTTTGCGATGGATGCATAAGATTCAGGTCAAAATGGGGATTCGAAAGCGCAGTTTTCTAGTTCCAGAGAAGTTAGAGCTAAGCTGGCTAAACTGTCTCGGTTGCAGTGTGTGAATGCAAACCGTCCTGACGTTCGTGTAGAAGTTAGCGCGCAAACAAAGCTTGTACAAAAAACTGTGAAGCAGTGCAGCGTCTGGCATTTCAGTTTCAATTGCACGGATCGCTGTCGTACGCCTGTGGCATATTCGGCAGTGTTCCATACCTTAGCTGTGACCGCGGGTACTCGTCTACCTGCGGCCCCTCTTGCCGATCGACGGCAGACTTCTTACCGACCCCGCACCTGCCAGACGCTTCTGCCTTAGTAGCGTATTTGCTCATCGGATGGGCTAAC
>LQNS02278094.1:34632085-34643346 GCA_001587735.2 Parhyale hawaiensis | reverse complement strand
GGAATTATGGATATTATTATCAACCAAGAGGATGGACTTGATATATGACACATCTAGTCCCTGAGTTGAAGAATAAGTGTGGTGTTACCATGCTAAAATATGAACGTTTCACGGGTTCGTCTGAAGGAGTTGGAAAGCCGTGGAAGTTTCACGGGTCCAGCTAGTATTGATTATTGTATGAATTTCTTTCACGCGCTGGTCCACTAGTACTTCAGAACAGAGCAAGGGAACTTATAGTTTTGAGTGAACACACCAAATATAAATTCGAAACGCATAACTTTTCGCTTGCTACATTGGGTCCTTTATTTTACTGGATATCTTAGGCTTTACATCTTCTCTATTGCTGGAGCTCCAGCATGATGCACAAATAGCACGGTGAATTACATGCTATCTGTTCAAACTATCCAATGTAAAAATATATACATATAAGAGATCCAGCATAAAGGCCTCCTGTCACTGTCCCTGCGTTCAAGCGGAGGAGTTGTTTGGTTGTTCATTGAAGCTTTCTACATTCAAGAAAGTCCCAAGTCAGATGCTAAACTCCACTATATAATAAAACAGAGTTGTTGGTCGCTTGCTTCCTCGCTTGCTTCAATGTTAGTCCGTCTCTCCGTCACGCAGTTAAGAGTTTAATAGGTGAAAATTCATGTACTGAAAAACAAGCGGAGATATCATACAATTTCAGCGCTTGGCGTACCTGTGACAAATATAGCTCTGGATCTCCGGCCTCTGGATCCCGGATTCTGGATCCCCAGGCTCTGGATCCCCAGCCTCTGGATCCCCGCTTTCATTGCTGAATGATATCGTAGTAGTTGAATCTTCACGCGGAGCAGACGCCTTTTTATATTGAATTTACATCGCAGCCAAAGTACGACGCTGGAGGTTCAACAATCAGTTAGTATCCACAATACGGTGAGCCCTGGGCATTTCCAGTGAATTCTTTTAACGGCCAAAGCTTCCGAAGCAACCTCAATCCATCTCATTCTCTCTCCCGCTCCAACTACACAGTTTGATATCTCTAAGCTACGCATGTCAGCGGCTCTTGAACGTGCTTGCGTGCANTCCAAGCTGATATTCACTCCTTATCTTGCAGGGGGGATATTTTGCTATCGCAAAACTCATGGTTGTACAGCTTGCGTTTCACTAATGGAAGATCAGGCCTGCAGGGATGAGACCTGTAAAACAGCAAAACCTATATTGGGAAACGGAACCATAAAAAGCTCAATCACAATATTTTTGCCGTCTTTGTCGAAGGCTGGGCCATCTAGTAAAAGGATAATAAAAAGAAGACAATACCGTGTATCTTTGTATTATAGCGACACTTGATACACGATAACTCGACCACAGGTAACACAACAACGAGCAGGCATGCTTTAAATAGACTAATGTGTTTGAGACTCCGCGGTTGGAACGCTCTGGACACCACTTTTTGGTGTCAACATTCCACTTATATAATCCTGTTTCTTCATAAAAAGTTACAATCTTATAATAAAACGTTTCTTCAACTCACCCGCAACTATGAAATGCAAAACCAAAATATTATGTGAGTGAGCATCTTATTGTATTCTTCTTCTTGCAAATCTGTTTCATGCTACCACAGTACAAGCGCTGCATACTAAGGTTGGTTCCATCAGCTGCGTATTGGTAGAAGTCTGATTCTTGCGCTGTTCTCTTTTTTTCGAAACAGTAACTTGAAACCAAGACATGAGACGTTTCTACCAACAAGCATTGAACCTTCAGATATCTTTGGCAATGCCCAAAGCTTACCTCGTGTCCAACTCTACTCTTAGGTGCAAAACCAACGCAACACAAAGTTCCGCCCAAGCCTGAGAAGACCTCTGTCAATTGTTCCTCAAGCCAACTTTCCCATTTTGGTTTGAGCGCAGCGCATGTCCACAAGACTTGTTTGTCACTGTATCGCTCTGTCAACATATTGCATGGCAGCATCTAACCCATAACTCGTCATCTCTTAATAAACTAGTTTATAAAGGACAAAAATCCAGTGCATGGTCACATGTCAAACAAGTACTCATGGCTTAAAAAAATTAACTGGTTCTTTAAAATCCATGAAAGAAGTAAACCAGGAGCAATGACCTGGCTTCAAAATTGTTGCTCAAAATCTATAGTTTTCCTTACTGAAATCTGAACTGGTTAACCCGTCATTCTAAGCTGAACTTTGCACGCCGCCTATCTTTCGTCACATGATTCTTCCCTAGACCAATCTCGGAAGTAGCTGCAGCAGACATACATTCGTGCTCCCTGTGCTTGTGTCATCATCACGTCGCCGACCAGAGACCGCAGCCATTCAGTCGCTGGTCGTCCGCCTTCAAATTATCCTGACTACAAAATTTGCAGGATTTACTAATACATCTCTTAGTCGTATTGACAGCCGATGAAAAAAAGATAGTAATGATATTTTTACAATTAAATTTCAAGTGATGAAAATGTTCCACACAGGGTTATGCACAAGCCATTCGAAATGCTGCAGCCCGTATGTCTCAGCATTTGCAGAACGCCGCAAAGAATTCTCTCTTACAGACAACAAGCGTAGATTTCCATACAACTTCGCTTAGATGAAGGGTAAGAAGAAAAAATATCCCCAATTGTACAGGGTTTCTAAAAAGAGTGAATCGTAAATAATCCCTGCTACTGTCGAAAATGCAATTCAAATATAAAAAAAAACACTTCGACTCTAAAAGAATTTTTCAGGGACAGGAACTTACTGCTGAGCATTTGCAGTAGTGGACATGCACACCAACCGTTGCAGCTCTTAATGTAGGTTTACAGTCTGCTGACTCTTTCGTCATCTTCATTACATTGTTTCTAGTAATGTTGTTTTATGCCGGAAGTATTGTCTAAGCGCTTCCTTTCGGAGCTTTCTTTCTATGATTCTGTCTCAAACTCAGCGCTCTCAGTGAATTAACAAACACTGACACACGTATCTTTTGGTTCTGCATTCTTGCTTTGAGCTAATTCCTTTTTTGGCAGTTGAGGCTCGTCGAAGAAACGTTTTTTTTTTCGATATGAACATTAAGATAGGTTGATGTTTGGCACTGTAGTTTTACCGCTGCCAAAACAACCGAGAGCTGGTAAACGTCACGACTTTTTAATGTGTTTCTAGCCAGCAGCGTGGCTTACTCCTTCTAAAACAATTGTATTCACTTCTTCCTCATTCGATCTCTTCGCCATGTAACTGTAGCTCACCCTATGAAATGTACCATGTAGTCATTAGAAAAATCTTCGCGCAGTGAGATCTCTTCAGCTAATTAGACCTGTCGATATGTTGTAGCCAAGAAATGGCGATATCGCTTCTTGCAATGTTAGGAGAAGAGTTTCCTCATTGAGGCAGATCTGGGCGCATCCATGAAACATTTCTGTCCCATTTGGCCTCAGAGTTCGTTAAGCCTGCGAAGAGAATTGCACCCAATTACTACACCGCACCTTCTTCGATGAGCAAAGGCATTGTTTGAATAATAGAACTGTACACTCCTTCACAGCCCTCACTTGCTGTTCTATCGATTGGCAACACCAGGAGGGAGACGACTGCATTTATGACAGNAAGCCTGTGAAGAGAATTGCACCCAATTACTACACCGCACCTTCTTCGATGAGCAAAGGCATTGTTTGAATAATAGAACTGTACACTCCTTCACAGCCCTCACTTGCTGTTCTATCGATTGGCAACACCAGGAGGAAGACGACTGCATTTATGACAGCCCTCACAGCAGCGGCCCTTCCTACAGAACCCCAGCGCTTAAGGTATGCATTTTACTCAACAAAAAAGCTATAGTGTAAATTTGTCGGGAGACTATAGCGAATCAGGGTAGCAGAATCACTCCTGTGCTGAGGTGTACTTCGTTGAAGCTCTCCCTATACAATATAGACGACCTGGATCCGGTCGACAGGGACATCAATAATTCTCGTTCATGCGCTATTGTGCACTTGCTTTACTGATAAAATCGGTGGTGCCCTTAATGTGCCTATTCTTATCGCCAATGGCTACAATGAGTGGTAATGCAAAGGTGCTGCATGGTCGTCAGTAGTTGACGTTAGTTTTTATTAAGCAATGCAAATTCACTGATAATTTTTCGATGAATTAATTCAGCAATTCAGGCAGATCTCAACTAACGTAGTGCTTCCAATACTCACTCCTCTTCATCGTTTTTGTACTGGATGTAGCTCATGGACTTTTGCTCGTTAATCAGGTTCTGGAAAGAAAAGAAGAATATTACACCAAAGTGTGATGACCCACTACCAGTACGTTCCAATCGCTGGTAGGCAGCATCTTGAAAAAAACTTTACTGCTCACGTGCTTTTCTGCGGGTGCGTTGTTGAGCAGCATATTATAAACCAAACCATAAACTGTATGCGTACCTATAACAGCTCACTCAAACTTCAAATAGGTCTTAAGCTGTGGATAATATGTCAATGAAATTTTATATAACTATCATTAGGGAACAAACAAGAAACAAGCTTCTTCTGGTGATACAAAGAATATGTTGATGCTGCTGCACGAAATACAATTTCGTATTTACCGGATAACGATGGGAAGCAGCCATTGATAGTTCACGCACTAAAAGGACTTAAAAATGATCAAAGTTAAGTTTTACTGCTGCAGATGGTTTCCCGCAAAAAATGCACTCTTTTTTACCACGTACGATTCGTTTTCTGTTTGAGGTCGCTATACATCTGTTACTTAGAAATTATTCGGCACAGTTTCATTATACAGTCAGCTGTGAGACCTATTTGGCAGACCGTCATGTAAAATAGTGTAGTCTATGCCTGTGCAAATATAAAGATAAACATAAATAGATGCTTAAATAATAATTGTTACTCCCAGCAACGCCGGAAATTATCCAAACAGAAAGTAGATACCTTTATCCTTGTCTAAATTAAACGAATACTAGGAGCCTTGTGAGGAAATTAACTAGGGAGCAGAAATTTGAACATGACTTAAAACAAAGCAAGCAGAGACGTCCTGCTCTGCTGGCCGCATATACACAATACAATGAGCTACAGCTGATAGGCGCATGGAAGGGACTACTCCATCTACTATAATAATAATTAGCGCGTAATTTGACTAGTAGTCATACAGGCATAATCCAGGTGCTGATACTATAGCGGGAGATCATGGACATTTTTCTGAAGTTCATAGGAGGGACATCGCCTAATAACAGATAATCACTTAAAACTTTCAAACTGACTGGATGGGTCCTAACGCTGAATGTTTCTGAGGTCACAAACTACACTATACTTGCCAGCACAAGTGCTAGTGCCGAATATGTCCCAGGACTGGTTGATAAAACTTCGCTAAGGTTTTTTATTACCAGATGATATGAGATATAAAACAAAGGGGTCACAGTGACGCAAGCGATGTATTCATTATCAAGAAACGCACATTCATCAGCAGAGACCATCGGTGAACGGTAAAAATATATTACGACCAATTTCCGACATATTGGCGTCCCACCGTTTAATGATTGTCACCCACCGTTGCCAGGTATTAATAAATTTCTATTTCTCCTTTAGAACACATTTCTTGCATCGGCAATAACAGTTTATTTCATACTTGATGTCCCAATTGTAATTGGAAAAACTTTTATTGACCCTTCATCTTTCAGCTGGCGTTTTGGGGGGGAGGGGCATCAAGTACGCTGCAGGAATTGTTGAGATTATTATTTATCAGGATGTGTAAACAGAGAGCTCTCTTCAATATGCGTGTTATCATAACCTCAATACCTTTGTAATGGAACGGCTGCCACTTCGAGCATACACCGCATTTGCTCTGCCGTTCTTTTATGTCGTGTGCACTATGTGCCACTTTGTTGCCCTGCATGGTACTAGAGGTCTTCAATACAAGTCATGACGTGACTCATTGCGTTTATTTCATGTAAAAATATTTAATGCAGCGAAAATCACAGTCTGTGAATAAAAGCTATTGGGATGCAGCTTGCCACGTGGAGCATCCGCCTCGATACAGGGCATCCAGCTTGTAAAAGGTTAAGGTACAGTCAACTTGACTGTAACCTTCACTGGGAATCCCACACGCACTGGCTCGTGCTGCAGATGTAAGCCACTTGACCATGAGGGGTAAGTACGGCTATTGTCAACCACGGTTCGTTAAAAACTATGGCGACATCGACGGAAGATTCTGATGCAACGACCCGCGCCCCCTACCCTCTGTATTTCTAGGCAATGTAAGTGCCCCAAAGTAACTGTACGTACCCTGCAACTGTATTGCTCGTTTTACTACTGCCTTCAGTGTTATATCGACGTCGGGGGAGGTGGTGTGCATGTGTCATTCCCTGAGGTGGGATCTGGTGGGTCATGGGCTGAGAGGTTCCGATATATTCATAATGCCGGTACACTACTGCTATTTACTTTCCTGCAGTAGTTTTAGGTTCGTACTGGTACTGACCGTTTGTTCCTCGTAGCGAGGTGGAGGGTTGATCAGGAAGTACATCAGAGGAGCGTACAGAAAGTTTACGGTTCCCATGCCGTACAACATGATGGCGAATCCGATGTTCTGTACCAAAGTGCCAGACAGGGCTGGACCTGCAACAACATATGATTAGGAATGAACTGACTGGCGGAAAAAGCTGGACCTGCAACAGCATATGATTAGCAATGAACTGACTAGCGGAAAAAGCTGGACCTGCAACAGCATATGATTAGGAATGAACTGACTGGCGGAAAAAGCTGGACCTGCAACAGCATATGATTAGCAATGAACTGACTGGCGGAAAAAGCTGGACCTGCAACAGCATATGATTAGCAATGAACTGACTGGCGGAAAAAGCTGGACCTGCAACAACATATGATTAGTAATGAACTGACTGGCGGAAAAAGCTGCACCTGCAGAGCAATAGGCACTAAACTGCAGAGCAGAAGCTCCACACACGCAATGAAAAGATGAACATCATGAGAAAACAATGTTTTAATTCAATACATAAACGGCTACTTTCCAGTAGCAGCGAAAAAGAAATTCGATATGGGAAAAAATACTGTATGTCTCTTACCAGCAATTAATTTTCCCAGTAAACAGAGTGACTGTAATTATATATGCTTTTCATGTCCAATGAGAAATAATGACCTCGGTTATTATTCTATTGCAATTTCACCGTAGAAATGATATGCAACACCGGTAGCTCAACATAAAATGAAAATACCTCTATTAAACACCATCAAAACAAGCTCTTAAGTTAATAAAAATAAAAAAGATTGAAATAAAAAAAAGAGTATGAGCTCATACTTCGTCCTATAAAAATTAGGGTGCTTCCACACTTCCATTACTCGACGGAAGAAGCACATTTGCACTGTCAGTTTTACCGAGGAAAAAGCCGAGGCAGAAAGCGACGTCGCCGATGGAGTAGACGGAGCCGTAGATGTGAGAGTGCCGCAAGTCCACAAGGTAGCCGAGTTCGGGCATCATAGACGAGTCTACCATGCCGATGGCGAAGCCGAGACCAGCCGTTGGGAATATGAGGTGCCACTCCGTTGAGCACGAGGGGATCTGGAAATGAGTTGAATAATATGTATATTATAATTGATGGAAGGGCGAAGGTATGTCAACATCGCTGCGGCCGAAGAACATGCGACTAAATGTAGTGGGATTGGAGAAAGTATGTCAACAATACTGCGAGCAAATTAAGAGCATAAGTTTGAATTGGCTGGGTGAAGAGAAAGTATATACAGAAGCACTACTGCCACCAAGGAACATGTAACTGCATTTGCTGAGGTCAGTTGTGCAATTGTTTGGGTTATTTTTCCTATAGCTTTTGTGCGGCCTAAAGTTTAAATTAATAGTGGTACAATTCATTATATAATTGCTGAAGTGCACAGACAACGTTTGTAGTTTTCATTTGTTTACAAGATAGCAAATACTGCATGTATCTTTCTGCGTAGCTTCGCGACCAACAAAGGCTATGCTTGGTTTCATTATTATAAAGAAACCGTGAATTATTAATTAATCAGTTAACTTTTAATTAAATTCAGGTAATTAATAAATTTACTTTATAATTTAACCCTTTTAGGTGTCTATTATAAGTCAGCTCTGTTAGAAAAGTGTGAGCAAGTGGTTACGGGAATATGGTGGTCTCAGGAATCTGAGAGCCACGATCTGTGATTGAAACAGCTTAAGCCTTTAGCTTTAACTAGTCCAGAACTTCAATCCTGTGTCTTCGATTCGCTACTTTGTCATGAATTTCACGCGTTGCCGAGGACAGCCATCTGAAACGTGGTAGATTTGACATTGCTTTTTGAAACGCCATCTATGTCAGCACATCAAACGCACAGGATGGAAATGCCCAGCAAATTCCAGCAAAGTACCAGGTTGATGCCAAAGTAATGTCTAATTTCCAGAATTGAAAAGAGCGGGTTGCTGGAACATTAATTTTGCACCATCCTAATAGATTAGTTCATCTTAATCGCTAGTGAAACTGGAAGGAAGAGGCCTTAGAGCTCACAAAAATAAGGCTGAGTCCGCTGATGATCAGCCCCAGGAAGGAAGAAAGTCCTCGGCCTATTCTGTGGCCCAGTGGCCCGAACAGATTCGTGCCGATGAGGTACGAGATGGAGGCGGGGAGGAAGGCCGTTCCTTGTTCCAGTTTTGAGGAGCCCATGCGCTCCATCATCCAAATGGGAAGTGAAGGTTCCAGCATACCAATGCCCATGTTGGCAAATGTTATGGCTCCTGTGGATGGGGAAACTCATCAGTGATTTACAGTTTATCGCTGTCCGAATATCGTGTGGACAAGTGTTAAGGAACTTTTGAAATAAGACATGACACTGATTCTCAGTCAATCTTCATTCAGGTGTCATGTTGACCATTCAGGTGTCATGTTGACCACGTTACAACTTCTATGAATTACACACGCATCAGTAAGCCACTGGTAATCGTTATCCGAAAGTCATCATTATGTTAATAAACATTATGGCTCTGTTCAATATTGAACATAGTTATCACTGGATAAGTGCTCATGTACTGATGCTTTCTTTCTTATGCCCATGCTGTTAACATATATGACTAGAAGGCCCAGACGTCAAAAATGACGGCAAAAATTTTATGATTGAGCTTTTTATGGTTACTGTTCCCAGTATAGGTTTTGCTGTGTTATAGGTCTCATCCCTGCAGGCCTGATCTTCCATTAGTGAAACGCAAGTTATATAGCCATGAGTTTTGCGAGAGCAAAATATCTCCCCTGCACAATAAGGCATGAATTTTAGCTTGGAATTGATTAAGCGTTAAGCTGTACTAAGAAAATATAGTTCAGTTAAAAGAATTCACTAGAAATGCCCAGGGCTCACCGTATTGTGGATACCAACTGATTGTTGAACCTCCAGCGTCGAAATTTGGCTGCGATGTAAATTCAGTATAAAGAGGCGTCTGCTCAGCGTGAAGATTGAACTGCTACGATATGATTCAGCTAATGAAAGCATAAACGGAATGGATTATGCACGAAAAGAACGAAAACTCCAAGACTATAAAGCGAAACTGAGCTTCTCTAACTGTTCTAACTGACGGGAGCACTCTCGTCATTCGCGACGATTTGTGTGCGTGTTTGTGTACACGGATCGTGTGCGTGCGGGCGGCGTTCAAGTTCGTACGCTACACTGCTCGCTGTATAACAGATTAAGTTAGGTTAGGTAAGATTAGCTTAGGTTAGGCTAGGTTGAGTTAGGTTAGATAAGGTTAGGATAGGAGGTTAGGTAAGGCTAGGCTAGGTAGTGTTTATTTTAGTGATGACGCGGGCAAGAAAGCTTACTTGAACGCAACATCATCGCGAACGACAAGAGTGATGCCGGGGATCCAGAGCCGGGGATTCAGAGCCCAGGATATAGAGGTCGGAATCCAAAACGCGGAATCCAGAGGCCGGAGATCCAGGGCCGGGGATCCAGAGCCCGGTATCCAGAGGCCAGAGATCCAGAGCCAGGTCCTTCAACTTTCCAACTACCTTATTCCCATTCATTGGATCGCAACGCCCTTGAATTTATTCCTATCTTATTCCTATAGAGCGTGGCGGAGAGACGGACCAACATTGGAGCAAGCAAAAGAGCAAGCAAACAAACAAGCAGGCGACCAACAACTGTGTTTTGTTATTTAGTGGATATGCAAGCAATTTTGATAGTAGTCCAAATAATATGGCTGCTCTGAAATGCATTGATTATTCAGTGCGCCACAGAACGCCGTCATTCTAATGATGTCATATCTGTAAATGGTGATGTTAATTGGAAATTGAAACATCATCTGTTCGTTGGACTAAAGCTGCCTGTTTAAAATTTATCACAGAGTTTTTGCTATCCAGTAAATAAGCGGTAATTAACCGGTCTTCAATCAGTAGGACACTTGAATCCATGCACTATCCACTGTATAATAATACACAGTTGTTAGTCATTCCGATCTTGCTTGCTCTCTCGCTCGCTCTTTTGGTTGGTCCGTCTCTCCGTCACGCTGTTAAGGAATCAGATAGGAGAAAATTTATCACGCAGTCCCGATATGCTGCTAAGTGCTGGTTCATTACAATGCTTCGTTGTTCATTTGTAAGCTATTTGCTATCTCAATTCTGAGTTTTGAAGAAGAGTGAAGCATTCTTTCCAGTGGCAGCATAGATACGTACAATCTTCTTCTAACTAGGGGCTGCCTATTCAAACTGCAAGCTATGCTTTTGGACCAGCACCCGTACATTGACTTGGTTACGGAAGTCGCACTTGGGCGCTCCAGGTGAGGGACCTGAGCTCGCCTGCACGACCGTGTCTGGATATGTTCACTGATCTTTACTAAAAGGCTCATTGTTCAAAAGTGCTACGGGAGCTGTCACACAACTACTCCTTATAATATATGTCCAATTTTCTGGGCAGAATGCTGAATGTTAATTTAAGAAGCCTTCTGAACAGTAACAAGCACAGGAGACAGCGGGGGTTTTCCTGATGGCTAATTTTCTGCCGTCATTTATAATGACGGTTCGGGCCACTAGTATTTTATAACCTGATTCTATATGTGAGAAACAAGCGTTGACTTGTTAAGATGAAGATTGTAAAATCAAGGTATCAGATATGAAACTGATATCAATGGGAAAAAGTACTCTTAGGTCATCTATCCCAACTATGAATACAGGATCGAGTGCATACACTGTACTTACATAAGAGTAGAAAAAGCATTCTTCTGTTGAGCTATGTGGAAATCATACCTGTGCCAAATTGCAAACAGGAGCTCAATATCCTAATACTAGACACTTGATTGGTTACAATGTATATATATATAT
>LQNS02278094.1:34619416-34631269 GCA_001587735.2 Parhyale hawaiensis | reverse complement strand
AATAATTTTACAACATCACACTGCAGGGCCAAACACGAAACTAAAAGACCCTCGGGCTCTGGGCAACGGCCCTACACTTCCGATGCTAGGATTGTTCTTTATTGTTGGGTTTCGGAAGTGTGGGCCGCGCTTACATTACCAAAGGTAGTACTATTATTACTGAAGTAGTTCTGTCCTCCAAATAATCGGGTTCGAAAGCCGTACTTAAACGAAGTCGGCAGCAGTCCCCTTTCTACGTATATCCAGGATCTCGATATACGATGTTGTGCATAGGTATGTACGGAAGAATACTCTATAGAGTATTCATTTCACGCTTTTCCTTCAGTTCTTCTAACACTTCTTCAATTCATTGACGAAGAATTATCAATGATGGAGGCGTTGTTTTGTAGACGCGCTCCTTCACGTATCCCCAAAGAAAGAAATTACATGGGGTATGGTCGGGGCATCTTGGTAGCAATTCAACTGTATTTCCAAGAGAAAAAATACGCTGCACAAAAATCTCTTGCAATCTGGCTTTAACTATGATCGTCGAGAGGCTGGAGCGCCGTCGTGTTAAAACCAAAGGCGTTCAAATTGATGACCGGGAGAAGCAATTTTCAATTATGGAATAAACAATTCATCCAACATGTCTAAATAAATTTCTCCTCTTAGATTTCCATCATAAAAGAAGGGTCCAATAACGTTTCCGTTTCGCAAAGAACTGCCCAAACTGACAGCTTCTCTCTTCTTATGCTTGTTTCGAAGACATTTCCTTTTGGTAGATTATTACTCCAAAACCTAATATTTTGAGTATTAACTCTGCCGTACATGGAAAATGCTTCCTCATCAAAAACTGCCAACCGTCCCGTAAACCTATGATCTCTTGAAATAAACCAACTGGAAAACACTCTCCTCCTGGCGTAGTCACAGGGAAGTAACTTATGCTTGATTTGCATCTTGCATGGATGAAGACGAAGATCTTTCTTCAAAATTCTGTGGAATGTCGACTTGGAGAAATTGGTGTCATTGCCGCCACGGTAGCTGCATGCTTCCGTTCTCAGCTCTAACACCTTGTATCGCTCATTCGATTCCCCGTGAGGCACACGAGCTCTTTGCAGATCTTGGTGTGCTGACTCGGCAGTTGTGTGTGCATGCTCGGCGCCGTGGCGGAACTNTTTGTTTGTTTTTCCGTCAAATTGGCGCCATGTTCGTAACCCGAGGGCGACTGCGACTACACTTGCTCATCTGGGGCCAGTGGGCCTATACCCGCTGCACAAACCAGTGCGTGTGGGTTTCCCAGGTGAGGGTGTGGTCTAAGTTGACCTTACCTTTACCTTTATTGCGCCTGACAGAAGCTACAGGATTTTCAGTAATCGCTAGCTGGACAGTCGCGATGTTATTTTCTCTTTTTTGAGTAATTTTTCTCCCTGAGTGGACTTGTTTTGGTTGAGGATGCTTCCATATTCATTAAATTTTCTAACTGTGCGATAAACAGTCTTCTTATTGGGCGAGTTTCTTTCCGGAAACTTTTTATGAAATGCTCTTCTTAGATTTTCACAGTATTTCGTTGCCTCATATTCCAGTACGATGAAAATTCTTTGCTCGGTAGTAAGCTGCATCTTAGGTGTCTACAAATGATGAAATCATAAGGGAAATAATCTCTCAGAGGGTTTAAATTTTTGTTGGCATGCAGGACACATTTAATTAAAATAAGTAACAGCATGTAAGAAGAAATGAAAAAATACCCAGTGTTTTTTACAAAAAGTTTCATCTGAACAAATGATTTTCTACCCTTTCAGTAAATCGATCACTGTGAATTAGTTATCCAAAAAAATTCAAAAAAACCTAAAATATTCGAAAATAAAACAAAATTTACTAGATTTTAGAAAAAATAAACCTAAAAATATGTTGATTTAAAGCCGAGATATAATCAATTAAAAACCGGGTACATTTTTGTGGGACACCCGGTATATATTTATATATTGACAGCTTCGCAGAAATCTTGGCCGTCCCAGATGCTAATACCCTATAACAACGTCTGGGGTGGCTAACATTTTTGTTAGGGTAATACTGCAGGATCTTAGACTAAAAAAAAAACACACTCACACAACTATAGATGTGGGAAGAAGTCGGAACTCGAGACAAAGTTTAACTGCGGTCTCCATTTCTCATTATTTCAAAGAACACAATATTCATAATGTTCACAGAAAAATAGCACAGTATTTCGTATGATGTGATTGCCGTGCAATGAGATAGGCTATTTTGATACCCAGTTTGTGCAATGCCCTTAAGGCAGCTTTCCCCTTGAAAGAAAGTAATGAGTATAGGAGTGCCGTTAGTGGAAGTCCGATGGCCCTGCGTGACGCTGCACATCGGCTGTACACCAAAGTCGCCACTACGATCGGTTAAGACTTCTTATGCTCACGGCCTGTGTTTCTTTCCTAGGGAATTAGCTGGCTCTCCTTGGGGGTTGTATTTGAAAAGGTAAAATGGTTTGTACCGCTGTCTTATTAACTGCTGCATTGTAATAATGATAATAATGAGCATACTGTATTAGGTACCGACGAAACACATTATATGGCACAATATAACTGAGTGTATATTTTGAACAGCAGGAAATAGATGAGGTTATCAGAGATCCATGGCTCAGGGTACCTCACAGATACACAAGCATCTACAAGAACAGCCTTAGTGAAAGTATTAGAGTTTATAGAAATCTATGAACGGCATCATAATTGTCGCCATATCTCGTTCTTTAACATAGGCGCAGCTAGTGTGAATTGAAATACTTTAGACATGATTTACATGTCATGTAGTGAACGGGGCCAGTAGTAAAATATTCTAGCGACCGTTACAATAATAGTAATTTTTTTTATTTTCGCACCACAAAAACACAATATTTAAATTTACTATAACTACTCAAAGGAAGGATGTTCTGTATAAAATTGTAATCAGCGTGTGTGATATCGACTGTATCTTGTTTTCATTCACTATTTATTCTAGTAGTCTATTCAGTTGCTCATTAGGAATTTGTCACTCAAGAATGCAGGCAATTGGTTCTCGGCACTGGCTACGTCTTTACCGGATCACTAAAATTATTTATTTAAGGTAGTAAGAAAACCTCCTTAGTGCATTCATTGATACGAAATATTAAAGGGCAAATTATTACTCAAAGTTTACCAGAAATAATATGCTACCCGACAGTTCTATTTCTCGGAACCACGATCTACCAACAAGTTAAAGGCGATTTCTAATTAGGAAAAGTGCTCTCATCAGTAAGAGTGAAGCAAAATCCTCAAACCCATTCGAGACTGGAAAACCTTTTTTGATGCATTACACTTCCGTTGCGAATGAGCTTAAGACAAGTGAATATCGTTGTGGGATACAGTAGACTATGTGATAGCTCATGTTAAGCCCTGAATCCCTCGACTCAATTTGGGGCAACATGTCCGTTACCCCAAGAATGTAAGGATCACTAGCGAGCCACATGACTGCATGACAACCCTCACCTGTAGCCACAAGGATGTAAGGATCACTAGCGAGCCACATGACTGCATGACAACACTCACCTGTAGCCACAAGGATGTAAGGATCACTAGCGAGCCACATGACTGCATGACAACACTCACCTGTAGCCACGAGGATGTAAGGATCTTGGATGAGTTCCTTCAGGGTCGGAGCTCGATTTTCTTGAGGCCGAACTTGTGGCTGCAGTACGAGCAACTGAAGCACTGCAATGATTATTGTGCACTTACATTAACGTCAAAATATTTTGTGCCTGCGTAAAGATAATGAGATCTGCTATGTTAACGTTGGCATCGACATTTTTGATATTGGTGGTTATAACGTATAAGGGTCGTTTCAAAAGTGAGGCATCCAATTTTTGTTTCGCCCAAGAAATTCGAGAGGATTGCAGATTGCATTGTTGGAATGACTTATGCACTCATGCTCTTAAGGTTTCATCTCTCTGTTGCAGATATTGACGGTGTGACACTCTAAGAATGCAATTCCTAACATGGAGGTGCATTAGAAGCAGTAATCCGTCATTGAATTAAAAAAATAAATCAACCAATCAACTTTCACCGGCGCCTGGTGAACGTTTAGAAAGATAGTGCAATTGATATCAGTACAGTTAGGTGATGGATTCACCAATTTCAGTGGCGACAGAGATGTGAATGACAATGTCGCTCCGGAAGCCCATACACAGGGACCAACCCAGAAAACAAAGTACGGATAACGGTGACTGAAATGCGTGTAGAATTGGATCTAGGTATCAGGGCACTGGAAATGATGTTCTCATTCCTAGGATGCAGCAAAGTGTGTGATGGGTGGGTTCCACGAATACTCAAGCAGGAACAAAAACACCATCGATGGGATGTTTGTAAGACTACCGTTCATCGGTGGCAAAAGTGCATTAAAAAGTGGTGGCTATAAATAAAAATAAATTCTGGAGCACAACAGGTCGCCCGTTTTACCGGTGCCACTTTTGTCTTCGTAGCTCCTCAACTTTTTAAGTTAAAAATTAAGAGGTAGCTGTTACTTTTGGAACGACACTTGTAATACAACCAGCAAAAACTCTGTGCCACATTGGAAAGCCTGCCCTGATGTGATGAAACGATACTTTTGCTGGAAGTAGAGGAATCTCACTGAACAAGAGCATTGCTGAACAAAAGCATTGTTCTTCATTGATATCTCAGACCTGTCTCAGGCATACGCAGTGTGAAAATGCGTTCCAAGTCAGACAAAAAATCTTTTAACTTTGTCCTGGGAGCTGTTAAAGCTTAAATTTAACTGACTCTTCTTCTTCTCTCCTGAGATTGTATCAATGATACACTGATTTTTCCCTATTTAATGCTGAAAGAGTAACAGCCGCACTAATCAAGGAACGGAGAAAGTAAGGAATGAACGTAGGGAGGAACACAAGTAGAACTAGAGCACTCTGAGAGCGTATACCTCCGCCAAGCAAAGCAGCTCAATGAAAAATTTAAGTTGGTTTTAAAACTACGATTTCCTTTTTACCTGTACCAAAATATGAGCATGTGCTTTTTCAAAGTAATAACGGCTTTTGTATTGCAATTTCTTGACAAAATTTAGTCAAACACACAAAAAGATCTGTAAATCATCACTAGAATTTGTTAAACCTTACATGCAAATTCATCAAAATCCGTTCATAACTTTTTGAATTGTTTTACTTAGAAGCATAAAATCAAACACAGAGATAACCAAACAAACGAATAAATAGACCATCACAAAAATTTGGTCGCTTACTATTCGTGATATACCTACAAACTACGGATCTTCACTGAAAGTTAATTATCTATTACTCTTAACGTGCCTACCAAGCCCTGTAAATTTCGTAAAAATCTATCCATAACTGTTTGAGTGATCTTGGTGACAGAAAAACAGATTTATTTACTTATTATTTATTTATCATATATTTCTCCACGGGCGAGAGGTGTTCTTAGATTATTCTTTAGAGCATACATTAAAATTTTCTTAATATTATTACAACTATGAATTTACAACCTAATCAACAAGGCTCAGTGCCATCACAGACCAAACAAGTTAACTGAACTGGCACCCCGATGATACCAGCTAACGGTTATTCTTACAGGAGGAGCAATATAACAATTATATTTTTTGCTATTATTACAGCTTATTACATAAAAGAGACAGACGAACTCGACAAAGACATAACCTCCTTGACGGAGGTAATTATAGTTTCATACTGCGTGTCCATGATAAGAGCTGTGTGCCATTTTTTTTAAGCATCTGCATCTGTTTATCAATGCTTTAAGGGATGACGACCTCCCATTATGAGAATCACATCTATATTATCAGCTGTAGTATTAGCCAAAATGTATTTATCACGTCCTGAAAGAGGTTTTCTAGATGACTGATTTACTGTAAGAAAACTCAACTTGCATTAAGTTACTGCAGAGTGACCCACTCCAGAACAGTAATCATTTGCATTGCTTAGTTATTACGGGCAGGCGAAAACACAATGTCTTAACAAACCACCGTCCAGACTTGATAAATGAAAACATTTGCATCCAGAAATAGCTGTTAGCATCGACGAGCAGCACAGCCTGTCACCTCAATAAGCTATAACCAGGGCATAATAACAACGACGATATACGGGGGCTGGAGACACCAGTGTTATAAATACTAATGTCAGCGCCTTCAAAAGAACGTTAAGATAATGGAATGTTAGATACTGCCGTCTCTGAATATATAGCTCTGCAAAATAAAAAGTAACTGAGTCTCATCCTATATACGATTATAACCATTTCCAATAATAAATACTATGAGCACCGAGCGCTACTTCTTTGATTTGCAAGCATCATCTTACTTACATCCATCTCCAAGGGCCAGGAACGCAAGCACCAGGAAGGGAGCCGTCTTGTTGAAGTATTCGTACATGACACCACCAAACGGAGGTCCGATGAGCACCCCCAGTGCCAGGCCGCCCAGGGCCAGCCCCATGGCGTTGCCTCGCTCCTTGTCATCAGGGTAGCACTCCGCCAGCATGCCCATACCTGCCCTCAGTACCCGACAATGATGCTGCTCATCTGTTCAGCTTATTATATTTATTCGCTATAACACCATAAAGCGTATGCTGTATAGATCAGGTCTCAGTCCTGGTCGTAAGGCTAACATTCTGCCTGCATGTCCATACTTGTCTTCAGTGACAATTTGCTGTAAACTGCCCAAAATGAGTAGTAGTTTCTTGAAGGAAATGAATTATTTAAAACGGGCTCCACGAAGTTCGGAGGTTCAATTATATGGTTGTGCTATGTGTTCGTTGCAATAAACATATGGACCGATATTACACTGGAGCGTGTTCTCCATTAAAGGGAATTTTTTTACCCCCATGAACGGCGGATTTTCGATTTTCAGAAGGGTAGATTCAGGCCACATACTTAAAATCTTTAAAATATGCTTGTTACATGAACAACGCTTTTTTATCCCGGTCAATTTGGAATGAATGGTTGATATTCTCTCATAGAGTAAAAGAGGCACAAAAGTTGAAAAAGTATTATTACTCTGTGCCAGCACTGCCAGGTAGTGGTTCTGTTGTATTATTGCGCCATGCAACCTCAGCTTAATTCGTAAGCCCTTTTGTCTTCCTGTATTGAACTTTTCTGTTGGTATTATGTGAAACTGTGTAAATAATGGTATAAGGCGATGAAAACATCACTCAGTGGAGAAATTGTGACTTAACTTACTTAGTTACTTAGTGAGTCTAGACATTTTGCACTCGCAAGCCCACGCAAAAGAAGGATGCCCACGCCATCTCACGCGTTTGTTAGAGCCATTCTCATGTCATCTCCATGAATATTAAATGTATTGCACTCCTAGCTTAACCACCGTTACCTCTGCAGTAACCCAATTTGACGATGAACTGAAATCATAATTTTCCCAAGCCACTTCTAGTAAGTCTACATGATCTTGCTGCTAAGGTTTCGCGACCTCTCAGGGTTTCATGACTTACAATGCAGGTTGTCCTTCTTCTAGTGGAACTAGCTGCGAGTTGAATCTAATTACAATCCCTAATAGCGTTTCAATTCACGTTAAGTTTTAATAACAATAATAATTTTAGCAGGGCAATCTCACCCGCTTAATTTAAGTAAAAATTGAGGCATGAGCTTTCAACTGACAAATATGGATTGAGTTTGAAGCATTGATCGCAAACCGATTAAAGTTGCGCAAGCGGAAGACAGCAGGACTGAGTGTCCTCAGTCTCAAGCTTGCTTGTACTTGATGTACAAGTTGAAGTCGTTTGGTGTAGATGTGAAAGGTATATCACCATTCCTGACTTAGTTTTAGAAGGTATACAGAGCGGCGGGTATAGGAAACTAGCGCCGGATGAAAAACTCACCCGGAAAAATGCTCTGGTAGGAACATAACCCCGGCGAGAAAAACACCAAGAAAAATATCCAGTAGGCAAATAGCTCCGGAGTAAATAGCCACTCGGAAAAAAGCCCAGGTAGGGAAAGAAACCGACCATCATATAATGTACAGTCATTTGCCCTACTTCGTTACTTTGACATAAATTATATTGAAACAAATCAAGTTGTACTTGGCTTACCAAGCTTAACCTAACTAAACCCAACCTAACTTAGCCTAACCTAGTTTAGCTTCTTCTGACTTAACCATGCAAACCCAGCTTATTTTGACGTAACTTTGTTAAAACTTATTCTAACCTGACAACTTGACCATATATGCTCTGAACCCGAAATCTAATTTCTGGACTTAAAAAGAGTCTCTTGGTGAGGCATCATGGCTTAATCTAATCTCACCTAACCAAACCTAACGTAGCTTTACCTTATATCACTTACTCTACTTTAAGGGCTCTTGCAGCCTGCATTAGCAGATACAAATGCCAGGCAAACTTAAGCTTAACACAATGTAATTTAGTTTATTCGAATATACTGTACTTCAAAATAGCTGAGTTTAATTCTTAAATACGCTTCAGGAGACAGGCGTTTTTTTTCGGACCGGGCCTTTTTCCCGGGTGGATTTTTTCTGCTGGAACATTTTTTGGGTGGTTTGTATCCTGCGGGGCTATTTTCCTACCAGGATTTTAACCTCCTGGGGATTTATTCCGAATATCATGCAGAGCAAAGTACATATACTGTATGCGAACGGTTGTTTGAGTGCAATCACCGCAGTCTGAGGATTAATTCAAAAGTAGCCTCTGTTTCATATTTCGTTAACCGGTCGCAACGAGAGTCAGATCACTTAACAATATACCGAAGCTTTCGACACTATTTCTCGCTGAGTGCCATCCAGGTTCTCCTGAATCCATTCGTCATCTTGTTTCCGATGAAACTCGATTACTGACACAGGTCATACCATTTCAGTGTTCACGCATCGCAGTTGTTGCATTTGTTAACCTAACGATGCAGAGTGCTGGTGTCAACTCATTTGCTGCTAAGAACAAATCGCATGCGCTAATAAATATCTACTGACAGTACAATCTCTACGGTCATAAACTTAAAGACAGCTCACTGTTTACATCGCAGTGACGAGCTTAATTCGGAGTGTTCCATTAACCACCAAAGAATTTTTCACTGTAGCAGTTTTTCACTCAATGAGGATGAGCAAGGGATGTTTCCAAGCGCTTCAGTATAAGTTTCAAACCGGAGCCGTCACAAGTTACTGAAAAAGTTAACGGAGCTGTTATTTTTCATAGAACCCTTGTAACACCGGGCGTTCCTCAGGGCAACGTTCTTGGCAACTTACTTTTTGTGTTGTACACTAGTTACGTGTTCTCTTCGCTGGAGAACTATGCTGATGATTTCACTGTCATAGCTATGGTTCGAGCACCTAGTATTCGTGAAGGTGCTCTATCTAGACTATGAAATTCAGTACAAGCCGGTTCTGAAGATTAGGGATACTGTGTCACAGGGGTCCAGCTCTCTGGAGATACTCGGCGTTTTCTAAGATGTGAAGTTGATATTTGAGGTCTATATCAGGAGCTTAGTTTCGTGTATCTCGACTATGGTCGGGTTCCTGGGCTGTGCTTGGTGTCAGTGATGTAGTCCACTAATGCTTCTGCGAATGCTTGCTGCGTCCTTTGAAGTCAAGAGATTTGCGCTTCCGCTGCGGCAAGTCACCTTCGTTTACTGAGAAATTTGCCGGCTTAGCCAATCGGTTGTGTGCCCAGAATAATTTAGTAAACTTGTCTCACAGGCGCAGTGTTACTTGACAGGCCCACTGTATGCATTACAAAATATTCACCATTGTGGGCTATTGATTGCGTTATTCTCTCCCTACCCACAGATGCTTTTAGAGACTGGAGACCGCAAGGTGCCAAACTCATGAGTTCAACTGACGTTTTTTACACCGTTCTCTGCTAGTATGAAATTCGTTGCCGGTATCCGGGTTCGTCCATATTGATATGAAGGCGTTGAAGTCAGCCACGAACTATTTTTGAGTGATTCTTCTTAGTAACAATTTGGACGTCTTTGGGTTACCTTGTGTTCCACTTGGGGTTTATTTCCCGTCCATTGACGCCCTGGCGCGTAGTTTCCTTAAAAGTTACAATAATTGGTTAATAATTAATGCCTGGCATTTGATATAAAGTAAGCACAGAACGCTTAAGTTCTCAGGTAAAGGTAAAGTCAGCTTGACCGCACCCACAACTTTTGAACCCACAAGCACTGGTTCAAGTTACAGATATAGATCAACAGGCTCCGGAGAAGCACGCGGCCTCAGTTGACCAAATAATGTCAAGAACTACGGTGTCAGTGATGGAAGATTTTAAGCTGCAGATCTGCACTCACTCCGACTCTTCCCATTTCTGGCAATTTAAAAGTAGTGGGATTAGATTCTCTATCTAAAAGAGCGTGACTCTAAGACACGTTACAGTTCTGGACTCATAGGGACTCTATGGTGTTTAACCAGGACAACCCGTCAACCCAGGCCCACCAACAGCACACCCTATTAGCCCATCAACAGACACAGGCACGATACACACGTGTGCAGTGGGATACCCTCTTCATCAGTGGTCTTCAAAGAGCGCAGTATCCGAATCTTTTGTAGGCGATGGAAAGATTTGAGGAGGCGATGTGTGGCCGAATTGGTGGCTTTAAGCGATGATGGTAATACGTACCAAAGTGAAGGTAATAAGCAGTGTTGCTAAGTGTGTTTGAGGGATGAGAAGGAGTGATGCATCATGAAAAAGAGAGCTCCGATCAGTCTAGGAATATCTCGGAACCACTATTCTAGAGGAACTACCGGCGAGGCCCATTTGCCTTATATTCATTGACAATGATGTTCATAGACAAGACTCATAAGGGTGATGCAAATTTTTACGTAGTTTCTCCTCCTACTTGTGGTATTGCCGCTGATACAAAACTTCAAATAACGTGAGCGAGTGAAAGTGAAGTTGCAGCGACAATTATTTTGCAACTTTCACTTTTCACAAACTATGCATTGCCAATGGATGAGCATTAGGCAATATTGGCTGACGTTTGGAGTTTATTTTCACTAATTATTTTTTTTTTCTGACAGACTTGGAGTACATCCTGGCAATTCGTGAGTAAAGATAAAAAGTAAAGGAGACTTGTTACGACGAAAGTGTAAGATGAAAGCTATGTTTCTATGAAGACTGAGAATATTCTACATTTACCAAAATGCAGCAACAGGACATGCTATCCAAAAATTCAGTTACAATGACTGTGGAAGAAGTGGTCAAAAACACATCATAAGGTCAAGTTTTATTGGTTTGAATCATAAGCATGCGTAAAGAAGCCTTCGCAGTTATTTAAGTTAATGCCCGAATAATACTGTAGCTGTAGCCAATTAAGGCTTATTATTCAACGAGAACCTTGTTGGAAATTCCCAGTAGATTTTACTTAGCACGAAAATTGACAATTAGGGTTTGCATGGTCATTATGCTACTGTCGGTTTCCCCGATACCCATTCTAAATTTTTAATTATGAAAACAACACTACTTAGGCTATTAAACTTTTAACTCGGAACACATCTTCTGGGCAATTAAGCCCAATATCTTAATTTCTTATTTTGGGGTTAGTACATAGGTAAGCTGGGTTGATTAGTAATATGTTTTCCCTATAAAGCAACATAATAACTAAAGCAAGTCAGTAGTAAACGGGTTACGCTGCCGGTAAAGAGGCTTAAGCGAAATGTAAAAAAAAAACAACAACAACTAGAAAATTACTCTGAGAGCGCATACCTCTTCCAAGTAAGGCATTTGTAAATTCCGAGGAATTTTTCCCATGTATCGCTGTGGTGACATATTTGTCGATACCTTTTATCTGTACACATTGTGATTTCGCTCAGTTCGCGCCTGCCGGTCACTTCCTTCAATTTTATCGAGCTGAACACATCTGAGAGGGTTTA
>LQNS02278094.1:34587222-34618581 GCA_001587735.2 Parhyale hawaiensis | reverse complement strand
AAGTTATAAAATCCCTCTCAAAAGAACTCGACTCCAACTCGCATGGTGGTTTTAACAGCATTGTTAAAGAAAAATTTTAATTTATCCTAAAACCATTTATCAGCACCAAAATTTGTATACTTGTGGCTTTTGATACTAATTTTCTCGAAGAACTGTCTGTGAATTTCTGAGTCACATCGTGACAAACATTAAGACAAACATGCGTCAAACACACAAACGGACCGACCGATCGCCACCAAAATTTGGTCATTTGTGTCTTATAACATTTCTAACAGTAATTCCTGTAAATTTTATCAAGATCCGTTCTTAACTTTGGGTTATATTGCTGACAAATATAAAATCAAGCATCGACAAACAAGCAAAAAAAAAAAAAAAAAATAATAATAATAGAAAAAACGCTAAACATCATCACAAAATCTTTTGGTCATGTGCTCTTTGTAATATTCCTAACAAATCGAGCATTTTTATTGAAAATCCATTCGTAAAATTTTTCAGTTATGCTATCGAGAAAAACAGGAAGACAAACAAACGAATCTTCCCTAACAATTGATCATCTGTTCCTACCAACATGCTTAACAATTCTTGTAAATTTTGTAAAAATTCGTCCATAACTTTTGAGTTTTCTTCGTGATAGACAAAGAGACAAGCAGATAAACTTATCAAAAACATAACCTCCTTGGTGGAGGTATTAACAATAGTAGCTATAATAATAAAAAATGACTGGACTTTTCCTGTAACTGCCACCGACGGTTCAACTAAAGTTTTATCGATGTATAAAATGCACTTCAAGTCAGTGGGTTCGACGCCCGATAAATGTTAAGGGATTCTTATCATGGTCGACTGTGCTCTACGTTCATAGAATTTTTCGGCATCGCCCGGCGCTTCGTTAATGGCATCCGAGTGCCATTAGTTATGCGAAGGAAAAAAGATTACAAGAAAGACTTGCAGAACGTATTCAGTGACCGTCCTTTTAATAGCTGATTAAGTCACTAGCTCTTGTCTCTGATAAACGCAAAGTCGTGCTTGTTACTCATGTGGGTGCAGAAGGCAGGGAATGGTGAGTTCATTGCGCGGATTGGCATTGGCCGCCATCGAGCTGCTGCCTGGGGTTACCGAGTACAAGATACGATACCCTAGGATGTACTAAATCTATTTTCATTTAAAAAATTTGGTATTCAAGAAAACAATTTATATAAAGAGTACTGTCGTAGATATGCGCACGTTGATGTGCCCATCTCAATTAAATTGAAGATCTTCCAATAGTACATACTCATGGAAAGAAGAGAGAAGCACAGTCGTGTCACTAGGATTGAGAGATAGCGGGGGCTTAGCCTCAGGAATAGGTGTATGTATACAAGTCTGTACTAGTTTCAATACAAATGTATATTAAAGTAATATGAGCGAAGTTTAACGTCTAGGCTGCTTCAGTTTGATTGATATCAAAGAATATTTCAGGCATAGGACGAGGACACTAACTCAACCTGTACCTAGAGCTTGGCCAAATAAATGTAGGCCTGGAGATATCCTTTAATATATCTATCAAAATATTTACTTAAATAAAAATACCCAATATTTTATTGAGCTTGGGAATATTTAGGAGCCTTGAGCCCCTGAAATGGTCTTAACAACGCCTATGGAGGAGCCTCAAAAACGATGCATAGTGAATGCCTCTCAGTGTAATACAAATTTTAAAGCAGGGAAGACCATAAAATAGACTGCAGCGCCATATAGTAGCCTGGAAAAAAATTGCTTATTGAGGAGATAGTGAACAAATTTCATCGCATCGCTGTGACCAGTGCAACTTAAACAGTATATTGCTAACTTTACCTACCAAGCTATAAATGCAAGCCTCAGCTAAGCTTAAATCTGCAAATTTGGTCAGGGTTAATAACAAATATTAAAAAGGACGCGGTGAAAAGTTTCCCGTTCCATCATAATTAAACTGTATGCAGCGGTACTGCACAATTTGGTGAGTTGTTTCGTAGGGGCAGTGTGAACAGCTTCCGGCAAAAAGAAATGAATGTTTCTGTTTCTTTATTTGTCTTACCCGGCCCGTTTATGTTACACCAGCTGTTACACCAGCTGTTCAGAAAATGGGACATCGGTTTCATCGGTTGCTCTCGGTTTTTGAAAGAAACACTCGAGCTGTGCCTGAGGCCGAGCTCTTTACATTGGAAACAGTTACGGGTGCTAAGCTTCTCCGTGTGGTCCGTGTTTTGCGCCCACATCTGAGTTAGCGTGGATTTCATTGCTAGCATCCTTGCTTAACTGTGTAGATATACAAGCAAAAAATTGAGCTATACATTTTTTAGTGAATTCTCTTATTATAGCATATTGAGGGGGGGGGGGGTTCGCCTTGGACTCACTTAACGCTTCATTTGAACCTTTATTAGCAGTTTTTTTACGCTCGGGTAATGCGCTATATGCACACTAAAGAGGTAAGCAAGTGTTCCTAGCAAAGCTCTGCAATATTGCAGTAGATTGTGTTTACTTTCTCTTGCTAATATTGCATTAGGGTGAGTTCAAGCTGCTTAATTAGTGCTAAAAAGCATGGTTAAATCCCTAGAACCTCAAGCACACCAACGCATGTAGAGAGTCGCAGTACTCGCAAGTCAGGTGTTAGGAACGTTCCTCCGAAGATGAACTCTTGTGAGCCTGCGCAAACCAGAATAACAAAAAGTAAAGCTAACTCGGCGGGAAACGACCTGTTGTCCGCCACATAGATGCGGAAGTAAACAAGCTGACAACTGCCTAGCCGAAATACGAAACCCTTCCCTTGCTCAACTTCAGACAGATGCTCTAGCCGCTTCTGACAATACTTGCGCCGATCTTGCACCCCCAATCTTGTCCCAGCAATCGAACACTTCAAACGTACCCCTGACTCGGAGAATCAGTTCCAACACTAGCTTCAAATTCTTATTTGGCAACGTTCAGAGCATAACAAACAAGATGAATGAAGTGCAAGCTATAGCAGCAACTCTTGCATATGATGTTATTGAACTCAATGAAACATGGATCAACATTTCAAACAAGAATCTGGAAGCAGAAGTTGCATTGAAAGGCTACAAACTGTTCAACATAGACGGACCCACAGAAACTGGCAGAGGAGGGGGTTCAATCATATATATCAAGGAACACATTAATCCGCTCTGTAAAGGTTTTGCAGCAACTAAAGAACACGAATTTATCACTACCCATGCTCGTCTCGGCATTCGACCTTCGTTATAAATATTATGCTTGCTTATAGGAACCCTCGCAGATACAGCACTTTACAAGATAAACGAAAATGCGCTGAATACTACATAGGAAACAGTCCTAATGGGAAACTTCAGACACCCCCAAATTGATTGGAGTACCTTGCGCAGCCCAGCCCCAAGCCGTAAACTGCTCGAGCTCCTCAGCCACCATCACCTGACTCAGCACGTCAATGAACCCACGAGATACGGTAATATTCTAGATCTGGTATTCTCCAATTCTGATTGTGAAATTATTGACTTAGCCATCCTTGACCTGCTTGGAGACTACAACATGATTGAATTTACGCTCAAAACTGGCAATGAACTCACAACTAATACTAGTCGTCTCATGCTGCCAGACTATCGACGAGCGGATTTTCTGGGAATGGCAACTGAAATAGGAACAACTGACTGACCCCTATGAGAGACGCTAGTGTTGAACAATGCTGGCATATTTTGAAGACGAGCTTCCTGAGCGCAACTGAACGATACATCCCAAATAAACGAGTTCGTATCAGTAATGATCCCCTCTGGATTTTGGATGACTCGAACAGTCAAATGCTGCATTGCAAGGCGACAAGTGCGTTACAAAGCCTGGAATCGTAATCCAACAGAGAACAGGTCCAGTCACATAAGGGCATGTCGGGATGTAAAGAAAATAGTCAGGACCACAAAAACGGAAAAAGAAGTTTCCGTAGCCGCTATAGCAAAACGTAACCAAAAGGCATTCAATATATATGTAAATGAAAGAAGACTCAAAAAAGAAATGATATATCCGCTCAAAGTACCTGACGGTGAAATCACCCATGACCAAAGACAAAGCCACGATCCTGAAAGACTATTTCACTTCTGTATTTACTATTGAAAATGTTGCGAATATCTCTGAACCTGCACCGATGCAAGTTGCTCCCATCCCTATTAGAAATTTCAGCCATCATTCCAGCGGCGCTGCGCAATTTTAAGCCGTAGATACACCCGCGAACTCCGCAGTAACTGCGCAACAACTGCGCAGTTATGTCCGCTTTTCAAGGGGAGCAACCAAGCAACAGATATGGTTTCAACATACAAAATTACCATTTCGCATAACAGTTCAACAAGGCAAGGTCTCAATTTGCATACACCTGAAACACTTTGCAAAATAGGACAATGGAACAAAGCGGTTGAACAAACAGTATATGAAACAAACAGTTAACAACACTTTGTTCTTTGACAAATGATATATAAAAACTCACAGCATTAACCATAAGAATGTTGCTATACCCTTGAAAATTGGACATAACTGCGCAGCAGTTGCGCAATTACAGCGGAGTTCGCGGGTGAATGTACGGCTTAAAATTGCGCAGCGCCGCTGCAATGACTGCTGAAATTTTTAACAGGGATACACACATGTATTTTCACGGAGACTGAGATCTTTCAAGAGCTAACCCACCTAAGTGTGTACAAATTTACTGGCCCAGAAAATCTTACTCCCCGTGTACTATGGGAAATGGCTCCAGTCATCGTGAAGCCACTGCTCGAAATATTTAATCGGTCTCTAAGATCGGGAGAAGCTCCGCAGGACTGGAAACTAGCTAACGTGATACCGACACATAAGGAGGGTGATAGGAAATGCCCCAGCAACTATCGGCCAATCAGTCTTACATTGGTTGTCAGCAAACCATCGAACGCCTCTTGAAAAAGCTCATCACTAATCACCTGAGGATGCATCAGCTCATATCCGACACTCAACATGGCTTTCATAACGGAAAAAGCTGTTTAACAAACCTACTGGACTTTTTCTCAAAAGTTACAGACATTAAAGATGAACAAAAAGGTGAAGACCTTGTGTATCTAGACTTCCAAAAGGCTTTTGACAAAGTCCCACATCAACTGCTAATGAATATATTGGAAGCCCATGGCATCCAGGGTGACTATTTACGATGCATCAGAGCATGGCTTACGGGTCGGCAGCAGAGAGTGAAGCTTGAAGGAGAGACGAGCGCCTATACGCAGGTATCATCAGGGGTTCCACAAGGTAGCGTGCTTGGCCTGCTTCTGTTCTCAATTTGCATCATTGATCTCGATCTTAACATCCGTAGTAAAATCAGTAAATTTGCGAATGATACTAAACTATGTCAACCTGCCACAAAAAGAGCCGAGCTCCAACAAGACCTTGACCACCTCATGGAATGGAGCACAGCGTGGAAAATGAACTTTAATGTCGACAAATGCTCAGTAATGCACATAGGGCTGGTGAACCCCTCAACCCCATTGAAAATTAACGGGACGGTATTGGCTGCTGTCACCCAACAACGTGACTTGGGAATCACTATTAGAAACAAACTACAGCACAGTCAGCAAGTTGACACGAGTGTGAAAATTGTAAGCAGAGTACTCGGATTCATCACCAGAAATTTTGAATCCAAGTCCAACGATATCATCATTCCCTTGTACAAGGCATTAGTGCGGCAACACTTAGAATTTTCTGTTCAATTCTGGTCGCCACATATCTGTAAAGATATCGATTACATGGAAGGCGTCCAACGCAGAGTAACGAAATTGATACCTCAGCTGCGAAACAAGCCGTATGAATGTCGCCTAAAGGAATTGGGTCTGATCTCTCTCGAGCAAAGACGACTCGGGGGCAACTAATAGAAGCATTTACGTATTTGAATGGCTTCAACGACCTACCTACAACGGGACTTTTTGAAAGAGGCCTCAATGATCGCTTGCGAAACAACAGTAAAAAATTCAAGCATAAAGCTCGAAGAACGACCTTAAGTCAGTAGTCATTTCCGTATTTCATAGTCAGCATGTGGAATAGACTCCCTTCCGATGTTGTTAGTACAGAGTCTGTTAACGCGTTTAAAAATCGTCTTGACATACATTGGGAGAGACATCCTCCACAGCTAAGAACTCCTCCTCCAGGAGTCGCAAAACTCTTGACGGCCAAAGCTTATGAAGCCACCTTAATCCGTCTTCTTCTCTCTCCAGCTTCAACTACACAGTTTGACATTCCCAAGCTCTGCATATCAACGGCTCTTGATCGTGCTTGCGTGCATTCATGATCGTCTCTTTGGCAGGCATCTTTCCCCCTTTTTTTCTGTTTTCTCCAGTCCTCTATATCCTACTAACATAATGGCAATAGCTCATAGAGGGCCGGGGAGTAAGTTCCGGTGTCTCTTCGAGATTGGGCCTATTGGTTCGTCTATTGCCGCTTATCTAATCTAATGATGTTCGCAGGTGTCGGCTGAGTGCCATCATCTATTTTCCCTGTGTGTGTCCTCCTCTTTATGGGACTGGACACCATGACCAGAGTAATACGTAATGTTGCTTACTATGTTCTCGTAGACCTCTTTGAGAACCTATTGCATTATTTACAAAATTATTATTATTAGTAATTGTATGCACACAGTTTCTTGGTTGGTAAATCGGTTAGTCCTTCAGTCCCGATCTAAAGGATAAGACAGGGGAAAATGAATTCACTGAAGGCCGATGGGATGAAATAGGAAGAGGAAATTTAAACGTGAAGTGCAGATCGGCCAAGTTCCTTTTATATATCGGAGACACGACATTTTTTGAAGTCCAATCTTCTTAAGAAGGTATGTAGCTGTATTTCTTGACCCTTTCTGTCGAGAGACGAACTGTTTCTCTTTTGTAAACAGCCTGCTGCTGGTGCTTCACTCATAGCTTCATTTAGTACAATTAGCAGTACTGTCTAGAACATATTTTTTAGGCGTAGCAAATGCGTCACTTTATTTGGCTTCTGCTTTCTCTGTTCTTGCTTCGGTAATAAAATTTTCTGACTAGACGTGACGCTGTGCACGTAAAGCTGACTTGAAAACTGGACTTTTACTGATTTATTGGTCTTAATTTAACAAACTCTGTAGCTGAGATACAATTGCGTTTGGATTTCTGTTATTTCTTGACAGAAGCTAAAAGGTGTGACACCAACGTGCATTAGTTGCGTTTTTTTTTTACGACAACTAGCTTTAATGATGATAGTAATAACCGTACTTGTTGCACTAGCGTACAAAATTATATAATTAACAGGAGTCAGCTAGAATTTACATACTCAATACATGTTCCCATTAGGAAAGATCAACAATAGCAACATGAAATTATCCCCCAATACAAACGCGCAACTGAACATACTTGGGTGGTACAGGTGCAGCAATAGCAAGTTAAATTCCAACATCAGCTTCGTGACTAGCAGAGATTAGCAACACTTGTGGTCGACTTTCCACCAGACCCGGCCCACCTGTGGACACCACCTGTGACGTGTATGCTGGAGCAAGGAGCTGTACAGCACACCTCATAGTACAAGTCCAATTTTTTCTGGAGTAGCTAGGACATAGGGGGCTTTTAAGCACACTGTGTCACAGATGGCACCTGATACACGATATTCTGCACAACATGCCACACATGTTTAACTAACTATGTATATTGCATCACACTCTACACAACGTACTACACTACATACATGCCCACATTATGCTGCACTGGATTTAATGCAAAAGATCGCAACATACTCTACACATCAGACGTACGGTACTACACTCTACACAGTTCATATAGTGCATGACACTCTACATGGCATACTGCAGAACCTTCTAGGCAGTACCGTATAGTCCACCGCACTTTGCACATCATAGTGCACCACACTCCATGCACTTAGAATACTGTACACCATTACATTGCACACAATATTGGACCAAACTTTCCATAGTATACGGCACCTCATGCTACGCGGAATGATTTTACTCGCACTAAACAGTATACTGCATATTATACAGTACACAGTACTCCTGTACACACCTGACACTGAGGAGCACGAAGATCCCACGCCCTGGAGAGCTCTGGCTATGAAGAGAACCGCGTAGCTGTTACCGAAGGCGAAAACTGAAATACAAATAATAATAATAATACTTAGCTCTCAGACTGAAGCAAACAAGAACGTAAATACTGTAGTTTTCATCACTTGACTTGAATATCAATCAGCATGATGAAGAAAATAGAACATAATACAATAACTAGTTTGTAGCCACAATAATCACTCTTTTGGTATTAATTGCTCATTCGTTAAGGCCTACATGTTTTTGTATGCACTATATGTCAGTTGATGTCTCTCAAGGAGTCGTAATTTAGTACGTGGTTCCGTTACAGTTTCACTTCAGTGTCAGCTAGACTCGATCTTCAGCTTAGTTCAGCTAGTTCCATCATTCCAGTTGATCCAATTTAGGTTCGTACCCAGTGTAAGGAACTGTCTCTCAATGTACCTACAATAGTTCTGTTGATCCCATTGCGATTAGCACCTATCGTGTGAGAAGATCAGCTTAGACCCGTTGAACTTGTTGGTCTAGTTTAGATTTCCACCCGAAAAAGCTATGATCTGCCTAATCAGGATGGTTTAGTAGGGAAGGCCGATCCAGTTAGTCTAGACTCTAGTTTATCCAGTTTGAATTCGTAACCACTGCAAAGTACTATCTGTCGACAGCCTCTGGTTCAGCTGGTACAGCTGACCCGGTTGGTACAGTTTGAGTTTATGCCGACTGTAAGTTCAGATCTGTCTAGACCCGCTGCTCCAGCTAGGCCGGATATTCCACTGAGTCTCATGGTTTCAGTTTAATTAAGTTTGCTCCCTCTGTGAGCTCAAATGTGGCTAGACCAGAAAGTCCAATTGGATCACTAGCTGATCGAGGCGATCAGTTGGTTCAGTTGGCCTAGGTTGTGTTTACACACATTGCGAGCTAAGGTCTGTCTATACCCTCAATTCTATTTCAACCAGTACAGATTTACTCAGTTAAGGTTTGCATCCAATTTTAGCTCTAGGCAAACTGGACCCTGCATCGAGTGGGTATAGCTTATTCAGCTGTTCCATATGGTAAAGTTGTTGCAGTTGGGATTTAGACCTTATCTAAAGACTTTACAGCACGAGTTTCGGTTCCTCTCTGGGAATGGGACTGTTATTCTGTCTACCCCAGTTTTTTCGAGCTTATCAATTTTAGACCCGATTTTCTAGCTTATTCGCTTGGAGTTTGCGCCAAGTAGAAGCTAAGAACTGCCTTGGTATGTTTTTCTTATTCAGGGAGAAACTGCCAAGGGGCATTTCAGGCTTCTCAGAAGTATTTATGGCCATGAATGAACAGATTCAATTTTATGAGCTTTTTGTTTCACGTCTGCACATGATTTGGAAGCCTGCAGTATTGTCGGCAGAGATCTATTAGGGAGGGACGGCATTTTGCTGAACTGAGGGCGCGGGGAGCTACGAGCGTTCAGAAACACTTGCCAAAACTATTGCACCAGAAAAAAATTATTTTCATATATGTATAGTAGAGAAGCTGATATAACTAGCTCCCCACATAATAAGGGATTTTTTTTTGGGAAAAGGTTAACAAATGATACTTGTAACTTACTTATAGTTGACACGAACATGATGACGAATCCAGCGAACATCGGTATGCTGTAGCCGATCCTGTAATAAGGAAAGATAATTTGTTATTTTTGTTATTTATGACGTGGCTTTTAATTAAGCTTTTACTCTAACTGAGAACTTATATTTAATCAGGATGTAATATCGGGATGAAAGTAATCAGGTAAAAACAGTACTGAGCAAAGTAAGTTGTCTGAACGCACATGCACGCTGTATGTCGCTCACTAGCTACAATAAGGTAGGAATTAAATTACTCGAAACCACTAACAGATCAGCTTCTGAAAGCTTTAGAGAGGATAGAAAATATTGTTTATTCTTTCAAATGTCGAACTGTAAAGCTAAAACACGCTGCAGCTCACGATCTGGACCTGTCTCTTCTTTTTTACTACAGTTTAAATTGCAAGACATCGTCGGTGATGCGAATAATTCGTTCAATTCCCGTTCAGTTTCCTCCTTAAATTGTGGCCTGGTTCCTTTTCTTGCTATGATCCTATTCTGTTCAGTTCTTGTTCAGTTTTATTCAATTCGTAAATTGTACTGTGCTTCCTCTCCTTGCTTCGCGCTTTCTATGTCACCACTGTTGCAACGCTGCATAGAGCTGGTACACGGCGCCTGGAGTTCATTAGAGAGTGCCGAACTTTATACAGACAAAGCCTGCCATCTCATTGCCATGATCAAGGAGAAGCACGAACGGCTTGCAGGAAATGTCAAGAATGTCTCCTCGGGAACATTGAACCCGTTATTTGTGACGATGTACCGAAACTTACACGCTGTTACCTTAAATACGGCGTAGAAGTATTACGAAATGAGCATGCATTTTATGAGATGGATTTTTATCTACAGTATAATAAAGACAGATGAGTATTTATCTGTTTCTTTATCCATTTTCTCTCACGCTTTAACAAAGCAGATAGGCGGAAATTAGCCCAGGTTGGAGGCTCTGGTCGTCCTCTCAAGCTCCATTGAAAACTAGTAGGTAGAAGATAGGCCGGGTTGCAGAAGATGGCCAACGTCCCATGTGGTCTAGTGGCTAGGATACCTGGCTTTCACCCAGGAGGCCCGGGTTCGATTCCCGGCATGGGAAGATGTTATGGCAATAGCTCAAAGAAGCCGGGGTGTTAGTCCCGGTGTCTCTTTGGGAATGGGCCTCTTGGTTCGTCTACTGCCGCCTATCTAATCTAATCTAATCTAATCTAATCTATCTTAATTAGGGACAGTTGAAATTCAAATATGAAGATATCGCAGGCTTGGTCTGTATGAAGGAGCAACACAAATTATTCGCTGTCATTTTATGACAGCGCGGGCACACTAGTAATTAGAACAATAGTGTTTTCATACAAGTTCAGAATGTTTGGCATTATTGTTGTTTAACGGCATCCAAGAAAAAGGTGTTTTTATGTAGTGTATTTTGACCCGTATAATCTAAATCTGAAATCCATTTTTTTTCGGAAGACCCTATAGTTTTTAAGGTATAGGGAAAAAACGCTATCCCATTGTTTTTCAATGGCAGAAAATACCCAACGATGGCACAGTGCAATGGGCAATCTTTTAAATAGTTTTTTCACCTCGGTTAGGTTATTAGGTTAGGTGGCTAGGTTAGGTTAGAAAACCGTTTAAAAGGTTGTCCCTGGCACTGTGCCATCGTTAGGTATTTTCTCCCATAGGAAAACAGTGGTATCGTTTTTCCCCCTATAACTTAAAAACTAAGGTCGTCCAAAAAAGCGGACTTTATATTTGGATTCTGCACGTCAAAATTCACTATACAGTATAAGAAAAAGAAAACTCTTTTTTTTTTTTCTTGATACTGTTAAATTGCAATAATTCCGAATATTTCCATCCTTTAATTAAGGGAACAGCGATGACATTTCGTTTACGGTTCTTCCATAAAATGCGATGCCACCTCACCCTGTTAAGTTACGCGTGCGCTGAACGACAACGTATGCTCTGCTATCGAAGACGTAGAATAAGCATAACGCTTATATGCATGCGCTGATACGAGCATTGATATAGTAGGTGAAATTTAGTCTCAAGCCGATTATCCTCGACGCCGCCCAATTTCAATTTTGTTCCGCAGGACTGAAGACTGCATGGGAGGGAGGCCCTGTTCATGGCAATCAATTTTGAAAGAATTGCCTGAATCGATCCATATCAGTTTATGAAAAAACTTCCAGACACGTTAATAAAATTGATAAGATTAGCTAACATCAATGCCCCCTATCGATGCTCCTTATGTGTGCTTTCGTGCTCATTGTTTCAAACTTTTCCTAATCTGTCATCGAAAAGGCGTTCGTGCGAGCCTTGCCACATTTCCCAATAAATAAGAGGTGCTTTAAGCTTGCTTCGATTAAGAAATATCGGCATTCATGTGGATAGTAGCTAATACGTTAGCATAACCTTATTCATACCAGACTGCGTAATTTTGCTGTGAGGATTCGGTGTTCTTTTGTGTTCCTAAGGGAGAAATTACCTTTGCAGTGCAGTAATATAAGTATAGCCTTGTGCAAATACTTCATATATATTCTCCACTGACCTTACGTAATATTTCAAAAGAAGAAGAGAGTCGAAAAATGGGAACAAAAAGAGCGAAGGAAGAAGAAGAAGAAAAAACGTAGATCGTCAGTAAGATCAGGGAAAAAGAGAGTAAGTTGGCACGTAGGAAAGCTATCCCGAAGGCTTGGCTGTAGGCCCGTGGTTACCTGTTGAGTCCCCGGAAGAAGCGACTTCTATAACGTAGGGTAGGCAAATTTAACTCCCTAACCCTAAAGCCTATGGCCCATCCTGTACTCCATGGAGAGGTTTAGTTTGACATTTCTTTTACATTACTATTGGACTTACCGGGTTCTGCAAAAGTTCCGTTACACATCATTTTACATGTTTGTGGTTAGTTTTAAATAGAAAAGTTAATTCTCTGTGACGCTAACTTAAAATATATCCTTTTTAGGCAATTTTCACTAGAAATAAATAGTGGTGAGGTGCACGCGTGCCTCACTGGAAGTAAAAAGAAGCGAGATATCAGCTCTTCCCCTACGCGGGTCTCGGCAAGTCGGACATCGAGGCCCAAGCATTATGGAGGCGGGCTGCTCGGTTGTAAACACACAGTGAACCTAAACGAGGTCGAATCTTGAGGTCACCACCTTCCCCTATCAATCTACGGCTTTGTAGACGGTTATCCGCCTGACGTTTAGCAGTATGGTGATATCGGGCTCGTTGTGGAGAGGAGCAGATGTCTCAATTGTAATTGCTTGCCCCTCACAGCTATTTATTGCTAGTGAAAACTGCCTAAAAAGAAAAAATTTTAAGCTCGTATCACGAATGATAATTATATTTACTATTTAAAACTGACCTCAATCGCGTAAAATGAAGTCTATCAGAACTTTTGCAAAACCCGGTATGTTTATATATATAAAAAAAGGAGTGTTAGGACACCTGTAGCTACACTTCTGTGCCTGGGGAGGGTCGTAACTCTGACAGGGTGAACGGTTTTTTAAACTGCCAATCGCTATATTTTATTTTAGGGCGCTGAAAATGCCCAGAACTAGACACATGATGGCTGCCGAAATAGAGCGGAATGCTACAGGCCTTTCAGAAAGATTGTCCACATGAGTTGCGACGCTAACAAGAAGGTAGAGGTGTTGTGTTTCTAACCAGGTATGCCTTACCTTTGATACCTTTGATGATACTATGGACGAGGTCCAGGTGACGTTATGCACGCCACCTATCTTGAGCAGAGGTGATGCTGCAGTCCGTGACCAGCGGGGTGGCTAACAGCGAGTTATCCCCACAGTTCACGTAGCCGCTTACAGCAGATTTATCTAGCACTTTCAGTAAGCATGCGTCCAGTAAGTGTTTAAATTTCGCAGTCTCTGTACCGGTGATATTTTGAATGTGATTAGGCATTTTGTTGAATAATCTCGTCCCTCGGACCACGAAACTAGTAGAATACTTTGTGGCTCTCGCATCACCACCAGCTTTGATCGGAATTTACTCTTCACAAGTGCGACCAATACGGTCTGAGTGTCTGGCCTGGATTCGCCCATTGACGTTGACAGTAATTCCATCTAGAATTTTCCAAATATATATGATCATAAAGCACTCGAATCTCCTTTAAATTGAGTTCATTTGAGCCAGTCTTTCGTGATAATTTAAATCTTTCATGCCTCGGATTTTGGCAGTGAACGATCTCTGCATAGCCTCGAGGCGCTTTTAAGTCTTTCCGTTTGCCTGGCATCCGAAGAGGTGAACAGTATTCATCCTTGGCAGTATCAGTTGTTTCCAAAAGGTGAGCCTTTTGCCTACCTCTCATGAAGAGGAAGTTCGAAGCACCCATCCGCTCCAATTCTTGCCTATGGTAACAACTCGAGCCACATGATCTTCAAAAGTGGCATTATCTTGTACTCTCACTCCAAGATCCCTTAAAATTTGCTTTCTCTCGATTTCGCTCGCATCTCTCGTCGTGTAGGACGTAGATTCAGTAAGGGAGAAGTTTTTTTCGTATCGTAAAATTTCAAATTTTTATTCGTTGAAGGTCATGTTGTTAACCGATGTCCAGTGAAAGATGCTGGTTAGATCTAGTTGCATATTCCGTACGTCTGCCATTTATTGTAGCGCTGCTCATATCCATGTGTCATCAGCAAATGATGAGGGAACGTTAAACTTGCATTGGTGCCCTCATTTCATATATGATTAGGAAGAATATTAGACCAAGCACGGTGCCTCATGGGACTCCACTGAGTACCGGCTGTCGTTTGGACACTTTATTATTCATAATTACACTTTGGGTTCGGTTTGTCAGGAAAGCTTCCATCCATCTAAGACATTGTCCACGGATACCTATGTTGAAGAGTTTTAGTAGCAGTATTCTATGGTCTACTTTATCGAATGTTTTGGCAAAATCTAAATATATTACGTCCACATTTTTGCCTCGGCATAGTAGGTCTAGAATAGTCATAACGCTCAAGCAGCTGCGAAGTGGTTGAACGTTCATGGCGAAAGCCCTGTTAGTTTGATGTAAGCAAGTTATTGCTTTCTAAGTGATGTACTAGGTGTTTTCTAAACACCCTATCAAACATCTTCACTACGTGGCTAGTTAGGGAGACAGGTCTGTAGTTCGCTAGATCCATGCTATTTCCAGCTTTAGAAATAGGTGAAATAATCGCGTGCTTGTAGTTGAGTGGAATTACTCCATCAACCATTGATTTTTGCCACATAAGGTATAAAGGGCAAGAGATACTTAGCTTGCACATCTTGAGGATTTTTGCAGGCACATCATCTGGTCCCACTGCACTGTTGCCGCTAAGTTCACCAATGGCTAGTTCTATGCTTAGTTTTGTGAACTCGAAGTCCGTTAGGTAGTTTGTAGTTAAATCATTTCTTATGATTTCAGGATTTTGAATTTTGTCATTGAAGACTTTTTTGATATTTACGGCTTAGTGCTCATTTCCTGGCCATCTTCAACAATAGATCCTGTATCGTTCACCAGCGGCCCGATTTTCGATTTTATTGAGGAATGATATGATGCATAGGTAAGAAAATATTTGCTATTGCTTTTAATTTTTTCAATGGCTTTCTTTTCTTTTTTGTTTTTCTTCATCGTGTGATCTTGCAAGCTGACGTTCTATCTCATCTAGTTTCTTTTTGCTCTCGGATTTTGTCTTTTTGCCGGGCTAAGGTACTTCATGCACTTTTCCAATAAAATGTATTCAAATATCTCATTGATGCTTTTATTTTCTATTGAATTACTTAGAAGTACGTCCCAGCTTATTGACTGCAGTTCTGCATTCAAGCCGTCCCAATTTATCCCTTTATCGTGTACGTTCAAGCCCCGTAGACTGGAGATGGAGTTTATTGGCATATTTTTCTGCGGTCTGTGGGAATCGCGTTCGTCAAGCTAGCTGAGTCGTTATTTCACCAAGCCTATGGTCAGATAATGTTGTATCCTGGATTTCGATATTTTTAGTCAATTGTGCGTTATCTACGAAGAAATGGTCTAAGACATTATCGTTTTTCGTAGGTGAGATCATTTGAGTCCGTGAAAATTCTTCCATTATGTGCACTAGAGAGAACCTGATCTTTATCATTTCTAGTGGCCGATGATGGTCTGGATAGTACGAAGCTTCCAGTTTCATCTGGTAAGTCTGTTGCTAGCCATTTTAAAAAGGGGAAGTTGAAATCACCACTCATATACAATAATTGATACTTGCTCTGAACTTCTTTGCAATGTGTGTTCATCACTTGCAACATTTCGGCAGATTATTCGGTGGTGCATTTTGGCGGTCGATAGCACACCACGCACATCAATATAAGTTTTTCAATATTAACAATAATACAATTACGCATTCCATTAAGGAATTTCTGCTTGTATGTGAACCAAGGTCACTTCTATGCAATAGATAGTTTTCTATTTTAACTTAGGCGTTGACTGCATCATCTAGATTGGTCTCAGTAACGGCAAGGCGTTTAGAACTTGCATAATTTATTATATCCTGCAGTACTATTTTTTCCTGTAATTTTTCGTTGACAGGCCACGTATGTTTATAACGTAGATTTTGCTAAGTATTTCATCTTCATTTGATTTCAGAGTCTCGTGTTCATTCTTTTTTTGGCTGTTTGCGTTTTCAGTTGATGAGTTGTTCCAGGATCCTACCCCCACAGTTGTGTATTATTTTCTATTCTTGGTGGAATCCAAGGTGTTCCTGGCCCTCCATACTGCACTTTTTCCATATAAGTCTCCATGGACGAGATTTTTTCGAACTGTGTTTGTAAAAACTTTTGCATACATTGCAAATCTCTCCTCACATCTTGATTATACGCACTCTTATCACGGTCATTCGTGGTAATATCTCTTTCCACATTGTACTGGTGGTTATTTTCTCCGTACTTGTGAGTTTGTATGCGAATTGAGTTTTGCCATGGTCTCTCCGAATCTTCCCCTCGTTCAGCGTGGGTGTGTCTATGATGGGCAGTGGGAGCCACTCGAGAAGTTGCTTTCAGATGTATTTCAGGACATGTGGTATCAAAACGCGTGAGGTTTCTGAATGATTCTTGGCACAATCAGGGATGAAAGAAACTGCATTCTCGTTTTGAGTTGCAACCTTGTCTGCCATATTTCATGTACCTAGGGCACCTCTTTGGGTGGAAAAATTTGCACCCTTTCCCTGAAATTCCATATTTACATTGGTTTTTGGCATAGTACTTGCAGATCCTTGGTTTCCTTTCGGTTTTGGATATCCAGCCCCATCCAGAGCTACTTCTTTTCTTCACAGTGGTCTGTGCTATTTCATAACTGATTTCTTTCACATCATGATCGCCGGTTTCCGCATATTTCTACAGTGGTTCTTCTCCTGTCTTCTCATAGGTGACGAGCTTATCAGACCTTTTCGAGTGCCAGAGGTGTCAAATTTACAAGTCAAGCTTACATAGCGTTTCTAAATGAGCATTTATCACCAAGGCTCGATGTCATCCCATTGTCACGTCGCCGCCATACACAAGGCTCCATTTCATTCTGCGAAAATGGTAACCACTCCTTCCTTGGAACTCAGGGCATGAAAGAAGAGTGTCTTATGACTAGGCCACATTGCTCTCCTGAGTAAGTTTGATCCCACTAAACAGCTGTACTCAATTTTGCAAGGGGGGAAGGGTTTATGAAGAAGTCCAGTATACATTCAGCGATAAAGTCTGGCTGAAAACTACTGATGTTGCTGGCACCATATCATCATCTCAAGTTCGCCGACTGACTTCCTCAGTAGACAAAAGACTGTTTAACAGAATTTTTAAGAGTGGAAGGCACGTCGCTATATAAGTTACTTTTCTCAGGCATAACTGTTAAATTTACTCATTATGTTTGCTTATATTGTTACTGAAGGGTTCAACGTTCGACTTAGATGCAGTTATGATCTTGAAACACTGTACTATTACCCTAAGTGTACATTTTCAGCTACCTGCTATATTAAGCAATTGACATTAAAACTATGTAGTTCAAAGTATAGAACAACTGATTACTTTTAAAATATTGCATCAATTCAAATTAACGTTGGTTGGTTTACGTACCAAGCTGTGGTTTTTCGGGCACAAAGTTGCCCTTATGTGAGACTCAGGGCGTGTTCGATTGGGCCCCAAAGTTAAGTTAGCAAGACTTGACTTTTGGGAACTTCACGCAGGTGTTCTGTCTTCGATCGTAGAATTGTGTTTCCGGCACTGACTCGCAACAGGTTTCTCCTGAGACTTCCAGAAACTCAATTTTGCTACATAAAAAGGCGGCTCAAAACTATCGCGGCTGCTGCTTACACTTGCAACACAACTCATAGGACAAACCCAAAGAATCTGCCCAAAGGTGCGTATTAGTAATGCCACGATGGGGTCCAATTGAACGCGCCCTTATAATACTTCAGAAATTAACAATATCTTGACCTGCAGTAAAATAATTTACGCAGTTTATTTCCAATCCGAGGCTACAAAGTTAACACATCTATGTTAAATATCCTTGCAACTAGCGAGACCAAAACTGAACTACATATACAGCCAGACCGACGTAGTAAATACGTCGGGACCTCCCAGCCCGCAACCCACCTAGCTCCACTTTAGGAAATGACACACACACACACATACATCCTCTCACCCCCGCAGTCTGCAAGGCACTGACGGCAGCAGTCGAACGAGCAACACACACTCCTCACGCCAGATGAGGAAGGACAGATACGCGCAGAGACACGCTGAAAGCCATACGTGTTTGCAAATCTTCCGCAGGCTTCAACCCTCATATTTAGAAATAAAGCAACCACTGACTCTGCTTTACTTGTAAAATATTCATAGTCTGAGCTGATGAGTAGTCCACGGACGCATGTAGTGCAATGTATATGCTATAATACAAGGGCGACACTATGCGGGCGTTCTGCTGGCTCGCGCCTTCCCAACCTACTGTAAAACTCGCTAGCTAAGTCCTCAAGAGAAGCAATAACGTTGGAAATGCACAAACTGAAGGTTTTTTCATAAGTTGAACGTCCGATTGCAGAGTGTGGCCTCGGTATTGCGATGGAAAGTCATAAGCCTGCATTGGATAGCTCAGAGTTTTCAACAAGTCGACTTCTCATCGGGCTATGGATACATATTTTTTTCTTTTTCTAACCACATGTGGAGCTATGGCACTGCAGACACCAGCAATCCTGTGTGTCAAGTCCCCAAGGTTAAAGCGGTTGCCGTGCCAAAGCAGAACACTAAGCAGCGTGGTCCTTTAACTATGATAGTGCTTAAGTTTAGGATTTTGTTTGGGAGTCTATTAGGGATTTTTTGCCCTTTCAATTGCAAAAGTTATGTCGTAGTTCCGTCAACAGGAGCATAGCAAGCTGCCGCATAAATCCCTGAGCCGCATGCGGCAGGGCTGTTAGTGCCTCATATGAGGCTCCTCAAATCCCCGTCACAGCCAACCAAAAAATGCCCGAAGTTGGCCAATTTAATTTTGCCGGGCGAACGGCCCCACAAAATGGCTTCCTTAATCGGATAAGGGAGAGGGCAGAGCTACGTGACTGATGGAGCAATGGATGAAGGGACCTAAGAGAGAGCCGTATAATAATTACCTTTTGCTTTAGCGTATAGCGCAAGTAGCGGATATTGTGGTGGACGCCAGGCAGCACTAAAGGTAATGCCACGCTGGGGCTGTCTTATGTTTTGTTGATATTCCAGGTCAACGAAACTGTGCCAATTGCCTACCAGTTAACTACATTCATGGAAATGATGCAAAGAAGGAGAAGGAAACTACTCAGTAAGGGAATGCAGTTTTTCACGAGGTTAAAGCCATTTGGTGATCTCAATATAAACCTTTTGCAAAACTGCACCATCTGTGAAGGTTTAGACCAGATCATGAGACTAAGAGAAATGTTTCCCTCTCTTATGTCAGGACACAATTAAGAACACGGCACTGTGAGGTAAGTCAGTGAAAGGGTTCCTTTTGAGTTGAGAAAGGACGTTAGAACATAGCATCAGAACTATCCGCAATCACATTATTTCCGTGGAAGTAAGTGATTCAGCTTAAAGGCTCTCGGCTTGAGCTGCATGATGTACTTACAGCCGAACATAAAACCAAAAGGAATGTTGATATTCTCGTCAGGGCAAGACCTCTGAAAACGTTGCACTCACCGATAAGTCATGGGTCTAAGGAATGTGCTGGTAGTGGGCTTCATGGAGGCCATATCTAGATGTAAACATGAAACTTAAGGAAATGTCTTCCTCCTTGCTATTAATTAACTCAGGGTACAACTACTGCGAACACCGTACTCACCGATAAGTCAGAGGTCCAATGAAAGGGTTCGTTATGAGCTGCATGAAGGCCTTCGAGCTGAGCATGAGGCCCAGAGGAATATTTTCCTCCTTCATGTCGGGGTGCAGTGGACGGTGCCGGACGGCTGATGAGGCGGAGGCGTTTGTGGTCGTGGGGGCCGGTGTGGACGTGACTGCGTTTGCTTAACAAATTCATTTTCGTGTAAGGGATTTGATGAATATATACAAATATTAACTTCAGCTTTCACTAGAGTTGAGCCAACCTGTGCTCTTAGGGTGCGTTTCCACCAAGCCATTCAATTCAATTCACGTCATTCCATTCATTTTGAATGAACACCGTTCCAACCAACACAATCAGCGTACTTCTCATTCATGAGGCATCCACTATAGAATATAAGCCTTGGAGCGAGATGGACCTGACTGATGTAGCAGAAATAGCAGCGTTGTTTTGGTTGAGCGGCGTAGAAGGCGGAGGAAACAGAAGAAAATGTGGGTGCATCCTTTTAATTGCAGTAGAGCACAATTTGGGACATTTTCCCATTTGTTCCCAGATTTGTTCAATAATCTGGAGAAATTTCATGACTTCTTCAGGATTGATAATGAGCAAGTCAAGAAGTTGGTTGACTTGCTTAGGTCCTCCATAGAGAAACGCAATACTTATTACCGCCGTGCTATTCAAGCAGAAGAAAGACTGGCCATTTATCTAAGGTAAGACAATAATTTAAAATCTCTTTCTTCCTTAATTTGCCGAGCGTTTAATGTAACTGAAAATGAGGTAAACTTTATTTCCGATGTTTATTGTTCCGATATTGGTACATAATGGAAAAAATAAATGGTGTTAATATTCCAATTAGGTACCTTAAAAACAGAGAACAATACACGATACTACACCTTAAAAAATTCACATAGGTAGTTGCATATTGATTAATTGTTATCTAAACATCACAAAGTATAAATATTAGAAAATATACATGGAGCTACAAGCGAAATTATTGTTATATTTGTAATATTGCAGTTGGATGATTGTCATTCAAATAAGAAGAAATGGAACCAAACGCATCATTGAATGTGAATGACCAGGAATTGAATTGAATTGAATGGTTTGGTGGGAACGATTACGTAGGAATTAATGTAACGCATCGTGGTAATTTATGAATGACCATGAATTGAATGGCTTGGTGGAAACGCACTCTCAAAATCTAGAGCTTTATGCCTAATTTGAAAACCAATTTTGGAATTAAGAATTAACGTTGACTATACAATTTCCTACTTTTTCACACTCACCAGCATCACGCGCAGCCTCTTCCTGTCCCAGCGCGTCTCCCAGCCAGTACTCAGGGCTGCAGGCGTCACACGGGCAGAGACACGTACGACCGTCTCCTGTAGGGCTGCACACACTCGGGAGGTCGCCCCCACTTGCTGTCCCACCACCGTCTCAAAACGGGAGAGAAAATGTTTTTAGAAATGGTCACGGCTTACCATGCCGAGGCCACACTATATGCATTCATACAGACATCCTGATGCAAGGATGCTACTCTAGGACGCAATTTATGCTACCGTATCTATGCTACCGATTTAAATATTATATATATCGAAATGGCACGCGATTGCTCATCCTAGCAATTAGTTGGGCGTACAAATGTATATGTGGCCCCTCGGAGGAAGTGTAGGGGAGAGGACATATTTGATATCGGCTTCATTAACCTGCAGCCCGTTTTCATGATACGAGTTGGCCGGCTTGCTGGCTGGTATAGGTGGCGTAGATACATGTTGATATTTTTTTTAGCTGTAGACTAGTAGACTAGAGCCCTTCTTCATTTGCTTTAGCTGCAAGTACTGTTTACGGAAGCAAAATTTCAAATTTTTTGTTTTTCAGTGCACTTGACGTAAATGGCACTCGGTATTTAGGTTACAACGCTTCTTAAGAATCCATCCCCTTCTGAGTCTTGAATGATAATTGTTTGCAAGCAGGTGCCCCCAATCCGCTCGTATTTTTATAAACGGTTGCTGATGCGGTGCAGGCCACGCAATTCAGTCTCTTATATCTAATGTGACTACGAGAACTTAGCTCATCAGGATGCCGATGCAGAAAGTCGCCATAAAAAAGCCACCGCGAACCATTTTTTGGTCCCACTGCCGAAGACTCATGTCGTCTCCCCCTATACTTCTTCAGATTGTGGCCCCGGCAATATAGTTATAGCGATCTCCAGTGGCTCATGACTGCGAATACGAACGGATGCTGCGCATTTATAATTTTTGTTATTCTTCAAAGGGCCAAAAGATGGCTTAGTTCGACTACTGACGATAAAGTTCTGAAAAATTATATCGTAAAAGTAGGAAGATAAAAAAAAGAACGAGAGCAAAAAGTTTCATTGCAGTGCTTGTAGACAATATTGAGGGAACTTGGGAGGTGCCACCCGTCACAACATATATAAAAAAATGTATAATTAACTTAACCACACCCCTTATTGGGAAACCCACATTGCATGTATTGGTTTTTGTTGCAGATATAGGCCAACTGGCCCTAGAGGTATGCACGGTTGCAGTCGGCCAAAGATCGTCAAGAGCTGTGGTACCATCGATGAGAGGAACATAAGCAATAACAATGAAAGTAACAGAGGTATTGGAGAGCATTGCAGGAAAATTGAGTTACAAGCAACAAAAATTAGAAGCAAAAGTACATTCGCCATGATATTGGATACGAATAGTTAATTTTGTAGATTTAGATACACAGAGGCACACACACATATAAGGGTTCAATTTAAAACATTATTTTAGATCTTATAGCACTTGCTACAGCAACTAGAGACCTTTCGGACATGCGCAGCCCACTAGGGCTTGCACCATCACGCGAACAGACAATTGTGGCAACACAGACAGACAGATGAGCTTTCTGAATTAGCCTAAAACACATTAAGATTGAAGTTAAAAGTGATTCATAGCTAAAAAGTACCCATATGGACAGGCACACCCGCGACGGCAAGCTTCATCATCCAGCCAAAAACGGACTGACAACTGATATGCACGGTGCTCCCAATACAACCATGATCTTGCTTTTGCTTACGTTGCAGAGGGAGCAATGAAGTTCTCTACTTTACTCTTTGTTCATTTTGTTTGATGATTATGATAGTTTTCTTAACACGTCAAACTTGCGTCTGTGGTGATAAATCTATCGCTCATATTGAATGAACGTATACATTGCTCGGGATATAATACTGCTCACTATAGCCACACTCTGAACTTAATATGTTCTGTCTGATGAATAAAGTATGTAAACAGACTCCTGCAGCACACTTAAGGGGGACATACTTACAAAATTAAGAAGCAGCACTCCCACAAAGTCATAAACTGGATGTATGTAGAAGCTTTGTCTTCTCTTCAGCAAATAACAAAATTAGTTACGTCACTACCAACATAGATTTACTAGCGCCATATATTGACTCACCGGAGTAATGTGAGCGAAGTCGAGGGAGAGTAGTGGTGGGCTGTGTCGTGGTTGTAGAGGTGGTAGTGGTACTTGCCGGCTCTTGCCCAGTGTCGAGTGTCTCGTTCTGGTGGTTCAGCTCGTACAAATACGTCGGGAAGATTGGGACTGCCGGCGGAAAGTAATATCGAATGAGGTTAGCTCCAATAGATGGTTCTGGTGTTATTTTGTGCAGATAAGTTGAAAAGGTCGTGATAATGATTATTATTAGTAGACATTGAGTCAGCATGAGGTTATAGATTCTAAGTCGACAGTTTGGCAGCTTAAAAACTAGAAATTTTACGTAGCGATCCTTATCGCAGTTGGCGGAATTCTACCCAGCTCCGCCAATTGTGGTCGCCAGCAGCACGTATGCCAGCCAACGAATACTGCAAAAGAATTGTGCCCGTGTCTCACCTATCGTGGTCAGCAGCATGTTGTCCAGCAGGAGGGCAATTGCCACGATCACGAGGATGAGCTTGCGTGAGTCTTGGCATCGTGACTGCAGTTGCTTCAGATGATCCCAACATCGCAAGAGCTCATCCTGCATGCTGCTCAGCCACCTGCACAGCGAGCAAAGGCGTAACATGGCGCATGAGTCTCATGGTCTCTTAGCCTATTAAACGTTTAGTAGGTAGGACGATTTATGCCCGTATTCTGAAGTCTGCTCAGCCCCTGCACCGTGGGCGGAAGAAAGACTGGGCCCCTGAATTGGTCTAAACTACATTCCTGAATGCTCTTCAACTACCTGCTAATCATAATTGAGTGCCCAGGGTTGCCCCGATCACCTCCGCACAGCTGCAGCTATGAGTAATGTCATCAACCTTGCATGCTTCATACTACCAATCCCATAACAATTCAAGCAGATGTAGTCACTGGAATATGATTAAAAAATAAAAAATTTTACTTAGGTAGCCATTTCAGTGCCAGAAACAATAATAATAACTAATGCAGTCCGAGAGCGCATAACCCCGTCAGGCAAGGTAACGTTGATGAAGTATTCAAATTGGTTCTGAAACTATGATTTCCTTTCAGTCAGCACCAAAATCTGGCCATTTGTGCCTTTTGACAGTAATACGGTGCCAGTTTCTGTCTTTTTCTTGAAGATCCGTCGCAACTTTTTGAGTTGTGTTTTGGCAAACATCTTAAGAAACATTAGTGGAACACACAGAAGGACAAATCAATCATCACCAAAATTTGATTATTATTAAAACTTAATGTACGGGCCACCGCGGACAGGTAGCACAACCCAAATGAAACACTTTGCAACACCGGGAAGCCCGAAACGCTGCTAAAAAAAAGGCATTAACAGCTGTCTTAAACCCCTGCAGGCCCGCACGACCGAAAGCCGATGCTGGCAAAGAATTCCAAATGCCAACAAACCAGAGTACGAAGCAACGACCGAACTGATTAGTTCGACATCTAACATCCTCCAACAGTGAAGGTGTGCGCGCCGACCGCAGTGCGTGTTTCTCTCCTAAACACCTTGAGTGCAAGGACAGAAGAATAGAACCAATATGCCACTCATTGTTGTACACCTTGTAAATCATACAGAGTTCGGCAACCCATCTCCTGTGGGACAGGTTCACCAAATCAATACCCGCGCACAGCCTAGTGACTGAACTAACAAGTCGGTCCAACAGACCCAAATGACTGTCAGCAGCTGAAGCCCAGACCGGTGAGCAATACTCCAAAACAGGCAGTATAAAAGCATCTGCGGACAACCTCACTGTCACCAAACACAGAATTCACCGTACGCAAAATCCCAATCTTATTGGAAGCACGTGACACCAGTCGCCTAATTTTCGGCTCAAAGGCAAGCTTTTCACCAGAGAAAACACAAAGAATTTCCAAGGAGCCAGACGTACTCCTGAAGCAAGGTGTCGGCTATCTCCAGATGTGGATGCTGCGGCACAAGTGTTCGAGACCGTCTGATAATCATCAACTTGGTACTACTGGCATCCAGCTTCATACTCCAGGCCGAACACCATGCACTAATGCGTAACAAATACCTATTCAGAGACTGGGCGACAGCAAATGTTTTCCAACATTTCTAACTATTCCTGTAAATATCATTACGATCCGTTCATAACTATTAGAGTTATTTACTAGCAAACATAAGCTCAAACATAGAGGTAAACAAGCAAACAAATAAACGGGCAAGCAAATCAGCACAAAATTGGTCATTTACTCTTCGTAATATACCTAACAAATCAGGTAAGTTTTACGAAAATCTCTCCACAACTTTTTGAGTTATGGTGCTAAGAAATAGAGGCCGCTGAACAAACAATTGAACTGATCTTCACCAAAAGTGCATCATCTGCTTCGCCTAAGATGCCTAACAATTCCTGTAAATTTCGTTAACACTGCTCATTACTTTTTGAGTTATCTTGATGACAGACTAATAAACAATCAAACAGACAGACAAATTCGACGAAAACACAACCCCCTGTGGCGGAGGTAATCCATAATGCTCGCAATACCAGTCGATTATGGCTTATATTATGGAAGTCAGTTTTGTGACAACAGAACGGCGTGATCGGGAAGTGATCTGGCTGTCGCCATAACCCACAGAGTATGTACACTGAAACAGTGTCATCCCCAAAATAGCATGCTCTTCCGTGCATTGACGTCAACGCCTGTTTATGCGTGTTTGCATAGCATGAAAACTGCAGTCTTTGTACTGTACAAGCGCAGCAAGGCAGGGGATTCCAGTTAGTTCACGGGTAAACGTGCTGGTTTAGGGAAAACATTTTTTTATTTAGTTCAGGTGCTCATTTCCGCTTAGAGTTGATCTTGGAGCAGGCTTTTGGAGAACCATTCAGAAGATATTATAACGTTTTTGGAGAGGTCTCGGAGCTTTTACGTCTGTGCGAAAGCAAACTTCGAATATTCTAGTAAGTCCAAGCATGCAATACCTTTTCGAAAAATGAAACTGTTTTTTACTGCTTACTGCAAGCTGAGTGGGCAGGTGACTCGATATTTTTCGTGCAATTTGCAGGTTTAGTCTCGGACGTAATAGGTTTTCACATATTACTAACATTATAATATATTATTCATCTTCTTCACATACTATTCAATACTCTAATAAAACCAGCTGCGTCCATTTGCGCAAGCTGTAAATAGTGCCACATCGATGAAAAATTAATTTTTAATTAGGGTGTTGAAGGATGATAACTATATAATTATAGCCCTGTAAATTAATTTTCACCCAGGAGTGTAATAATTGTTCCTCGGGGTGAAAGCAGTCACTCCCGGTTAAATTTATGTTTTCCTCACAACTTCCCACCAGTAGGTGGAAAAGAAATAAGAAGGTCTCTCTTGAGGCCATAAACCACTTCATCATCCCGATAAGGCTGAGGGCCCCGCCACTCGAGGGTTTCTTCCCCCTGCTGTGCAGCAATCTCCGCCTGATATGTTAATGCTGGTGGCGCAACCCAAGCTTTCTGCCACAGCACCGTAAAGGAAAATATCAAATCACCATTGGAAATTCGTTGTGTAAGGTCTTGAAGATATTTTCCACCTTTCGGTTTTGATGAGGGGAGAAACACAGATACGTTTGAATTTCAGAACAAAATACACCACTATCGGATCCTTAGTCTGAGAATGCACTCTGAATAGCGTGGGTATACTATCGCAAAAATTGCTCAGTCATGCAACGTTTCCCTTCGGCCTTCACGTAGCCGTGACTACTACTCATGGTGCTTGAATGTCAGACTAAAACTATGTGTCATTGCAACTTTAAACTAACACAGAAGTTGGAAGTATTCTCAAAGCCCAACTATTTCTGCTTGTTATAACGTGCATACAAACTGTAAGAAACGACTCATACCTTAGATATTCTTTTTAGAGGCACAGCAAAGTCCAAGCTGAAGCCCGGGGGCTGCAACGCAATCTGTTACAGAACTGCGTGGCAATGCTTCTGTTGAGTACGTATGCGCGCCCCCTAAAGCCCAGTGCAGACGAGAAGCAAAAATTGCCGAGATTGGCTATTCACCAACAAATGCTCCACCAGCCTCAGCGAAAAAGTTGCCCCAAGGGTGCATTGACCAGGATGGATCTAGGCCAATCTCTTTCACAGCTTCCGAGCAATTCAAAGCAACTTGCCGTGAAATTTTCCCTGCAATCTATTCACTACACGTACGTAATGTCACCGCTTTTCTTGAAGATTTGCTCTAAAATGAAGTTTAAATGGTGATTATTGCAACTGCAATGTCAAAAGTATAAAATGAATTTGTCTTCATGTGACAACCATGACAGCCAACAGAAGACGTACATGTTAAAGCTTCGTTTACAAGCTACAAGATCGTACAGAATCCTTAGTCGCTGAGCTCAATGCACAATTAATAAAAAACCCGCTTGTAAACAAACAACAAAACTCATTAAAGTAATATTTACTATTTCTGTATTTCTGCAACTTATGATAACTTACCCTAACACATCGCCACCGCAAGTATGTTTTGCTGCTGCGTGTGCGTTGATATATCGCGGCAAGCTGGATCTAGCCACAAATTCGTCCGGTTGAAATAAGCGAAGATATTGCTCCTCGTCTGCGCACGGCTTAAAACAAACAAACAAACAAACAAACAAACGGAAGGACGGATCTTCACCAAAAGTTAATCATCTGTTCCTCCTAACATACCTATAATAATCCCTGCATCAGAGCATCTTTGATAAACTGAGCAGGAAATCATTTTGCAAGAAGCTGTTCTTTTCATGCTCGCATAATTCTTTAAAACTTATAGTAACAGTACCGCTGAAAGCGACGCGCAGTTCACTGCTGAACAGATAGAGATGCACATCTGCTGCATCTATTTCCACCCAACAACTTTAAAAAGTTTCCACAGCCAGTGTTGATGAGTGCAATATGAGCGGTGCAACAGTCTTCCAAATCAGCGGCCTGCACATCAAAAGATTCACCGAGCTATACTCTCAAAAGAAAATAGTGGTGAGTTTACGAGCAGGAGCTAGAAAAGATGCTTAAATATAACTAAATCGTACGAAGGTTGAGGTTAACCGCACTGAGCCATAAAGTTATTCGGGAGCTCAGGCAACGATCGAGTAGGTGCATTTTAAGCTATCTGTCAAGGGCTGATACGAACTGATGGCTACCTTTTCGATGCGCGCTACAAATCTTTTTTAGTAGGTATCTATCATAACTTATTCTTCCATCGTGCATTGCTGTTATTCTTTCATATTGCTAGCCCTATATTAGGCTCTCAAGTTATGGACGCGACCCTAAACGGTGATTTCATTGTATATCTCTTTAGGAAGAGGCGTACGATCAGCTCAGCAGATTCAATAGAAACTCTTGTTTGATGTATTAGTCCTCATCATCATAAATAGAACATTCAATATTCTGTAAAAGTTGTTATCACCCGCAAACGAAATGAAAGAGGTGATTATGTTTTCGTTGAAGATTTAAGTATATATATTTCTATATATATATATATGTAAATAATTATATTTGTCTATCGACCAAAAAACAGGTTGAAGGAGTTGAGCAATCTTCATAATTGCTTGCAGGGAGTTTGGTGGGTTGACCTAGATGTGACCCTTGCCAAAAAACTAGGCCTTGCTGGCCATCAAAAAGGACGGCGTGAAATTTTCCTCTGCCGCTGCAGATTATCTCACGTATCGAGGCGTTCCATTTTCTTCTTTTATTATAAAGGAGCTGATGCTACGGGGGCTCTGCGCTAATCTTGTTGAACAAAGCATCCATATGAGAAACTATTAGCTGGCCATCAAAAATGACTGCGTTGAAGCATACCTCCGTTAAGTAAGGTAACGGTAACAAAAAATTCAAATTGGCTCTGAAACCATGATTTTTTTGTGTATCAACTCCAAAATCTAATCATTTGTTCCTTTTGATAGCATTAAGAGTGTCTGCATGTTTTTAAGGTTCCTTTCATAACTTTTTGAGTTATGCTACTATCAAACATCATGACAAACATAAGTCAAACATACAAACGAACTAACCTATCGGTACAAAAATTTAATAATTTATATCGTTTAACATTACTAACAACTCCTACAAATTTCATAAGGATCCATTCAAAATTTTTTGAGTTATTGCGCAACAAACATTATGACAAACACCACTCAAACATAGAAACGAATCAACCGATATGTACCAATATTTAACTATATTTATCTTTTAACATTAACAACTCCTGTAAATTTCATAAAGATCCACTCAAAACTTTTGAGTTATGCTGCTAACAAACATTACTGCAAACATAAGTCAAACATGCAAACGAAACAACAACAATGAACGACATTGGTTGTATTCATCTGTCCCAGCCCTCAAGATCTCAAGGAGGAGTACATGTGCTGCGGTTGAATCGCACTTTTTTACTTTATAGACTGTTAGATGCAGAACTCGTCAGTTCAGTCGGTGCTTTATGCCCTGGTCTGTTGGGGTTTGGAATTCGTTGCCGGTCGGCTTTCGGTCGAGTTGGCCTGCAGGCGTTTAAGTCAGCAGGTAATGGTGTTTTGATGGATTCTCTTTAGCAGCATTTCGGGATTCCCTTTGTTGCAAACTGCTTCATTGGGGTTGTACTACCTGTCCTTGGCGGCCCGGGCGTGGAGTTTTAATAATAATAATAATCTGCACCAAAATTTATTCATTTATGTCTCGTGACATTAGTAACAACTCCTGTAAGTTTCATAAAAATTCATTGCGCCAGCAAACATTAAATCAAACACAGCAACAAATATGCGAACGAACAGATCATCACAAAAATTTGATCATTTACTCTTTGCGATATACCTAACAACTTATGTAAATTTCATGAAAATCCGTCCGTAACTTTTTTTTATGAGTTATGGCTTTGAGAATAATGAGACAGACAAACAACAAACAAACGGATGGAACGGATCTTCACCAAAGGTTAATCATCTGTTCCTCCTAACAAACCTAATAATCCCTGTAAATTTCGTCAATATCCGTCCATAATTTTTTGAGTTATCTTGGTGATAGACAAACACGACGAAAACATTACCTCCTTGGCGGAGTTAACAACTCATATACTGTTAACTTTCGTAAATCTAACGAACACTAGCCAGATACTGGTGAAAAACGTGAAAATTTTAAACTTCCCTGTTGATTTACTAGAAATTTAAAATCAAATAAAAATAGTAGGGATATCTTCAAAAACTCAGAGAGAGAAGTGTTTCACTAGTTTGATTTGGCCCAATTTTCTATAATAAATTTCAATACCTTAGTCTATCGAATGATAAAAAAGTCAACATATCAGTTAATTTGTTAATGCTAAAGCGCTATTCCCGCTGTTCACTGGACTATGACATTCATAAAATATAATTTAAAGAAGAAAATGGGTTTATAACGCTTGAAATCGAAGCCATTATCGTAATTTTGTTCTTCTCATATCGAAAATATGTTATTTAAAGAATTTTTATCATAACGAATTCTTTACGCCAGAGCATAGAGTTGTAGTTATATTGTAGTACTGTCGTTGCTGCGCAACCAATTACCAGTGCCACTCAGTCTAGCTTACGTCGCTAAGATGGGGCGCCTCACCCACGAAGGTATTAGCGACCAGTCGTGCTTGACACAGACACTTGAGAACTAATTCCACTTCGTCGCAGGCACATGTGTCATAGGCCACTGTCATGTCACGAGATGGAGACAGACACTCGAGAACCAAAACAGCTTCGTCACGCGTGCATGGGTCATACGCCAGCCGGTGTCATGTCGCTAGATAGACACAGACAATCGCAATCGAGAACCAAAACAGCTTCGTCGCGCGTGCATGGGTCATATTGTAGAAGTTCTTGTCTAATTGTGATTTAATATTTGCTAAATCACCAGACCAGCAGGGTAATATCACCAGGCAAAGGTACCACACATATTGTTTATTGCAAAAAGAAACAGGCACCGATAAATCTTGAAGGTGCACCAAGGTTCGATGTAATTCTAAATAACTTAATTGTCACATGTAACACAGAGATCAGAT
>LQNS02278094.1:34550306-34579507 GCA_001587735.2 Parhyale hawaiensis | reverse complement strand
GTTGGTGTAGTGCAGCCAGATGCTGGTGTAGTGCAGCCAGACGTTGGTGTAGTGCAGCCAGATGCTGGTGTAGTGCAGCCAGACGTTGGTGTAGTGCAGCCAGAGGTTGACCAAAACAGATATGCATTCGTGCTCACTACAGTACACGCAGAGAACTTTCTACTTAAGTTGTAAAGTAAATTAACCAGCGATATATAGAGCTAAGAAATCTTTACTTAAGTGTACTAGTTGTGTGCTAGTACGAAAAACTAGCGTCAACCTCTCAACTCAATGTATTTAGTTGAAGTATTACGTTATATCAAAGTAGAGATAGCCCTGCGTGCACAGGTCCGGAATCTAGGTCGGAAACATTAGTTTTACACTGAAAGTAATCGATAAATTTTTTCAAAGTTCAGCTAGAGGGCAATGGTTCTGTGAGGCACATCGCAATCATTTATTAACAGCTGACCTGGCTACTGCTATCGATCAAAATATTTATGAGGCTTTATTAGAGTAAGTCTGGTCACTGTAAAAGAATTATTTATAAAGCAGTAGCAGCAAAAATCAGGGTCACAGCTATGCAGTACTAAGTAATAGAAAATTAATTAATTAAATTTATATGAAGCAAACAGAGCGTCAGTAGGAAATCAGTGACATTTTAGTACAATGTTTCAAATTTCGTCCCATACTCAATAGATTAGTCTTCGCATCTCAACAACTAGAAAAGTAATTTGGAGATAGATATTATTCACGTTTTGTTACTCGGGAAAAATTGATATACTGACAGTTCTAAATGTATACCGTTTTCTTGTGCAGATACGAACATATGTTCAACCGAGCTCGTGCACCATATAGTGGCACACGTACACAACTTTCACAAAGATTGGTAACAAGGCTGTAATATTGTACATACTGTACATGCCTATATTAATGGTACCCTCGATGTTTCAACTTGGACCGAAATAATTCAGTCTGACGAGCTTTAGCTTGTCTAGAAGGTGAAATTCGGGCTGTCTCAAACGTAATTTGCCTGCTATTAATAACTGCAACTCAATCTAAAGTGGAGCATCAATCACTCGGAAATGAAGCCTTGGCAAGCTAAAGGTATTTAATTAGCTTACATTATAGTAATCAAAGTAGGTGAAGCAGAACTGTCTTAAATCTAATTTACTAATGCAGATGATTAAGCCTTAATTGATATGAGCGTGCCAGTTGCCAGCAGCAATATAGGCTGTAATTTACTTAAATTGTCATCGAGTGGAAAGTTCCTCCGCCACAAGCTAAGCGCATTAGCCTTAATTTGTCCTGAACTTCAATCCTGAGTGATGGCTTGGTAATGACTTTCAGACCGTCTCAAGGATATTCGATTTGGTATGAACTCCTGACACTTAATCGAAAGCAATGAAACCAATGCTTGTGTTTGAAGTCCTGGAAGCATTATGCATGATGAGATTAGTTTACCTCCACTTAACTTCCCGAATTTGTTTGCTATGGAATTAAGTTACTGCACAGGTGTTAGTATTTGTTTACTTTTGGACTTCCGCGTCATTTTCTTGATAAAATTCACTAGGTTTTGTGTTCAAAAACTAAGCACTATTCTCATCCCTGATTTCAGTTCAACAATAGTTTCAATTACGAATTCTATATGGTAAGGAGCCCCGACCTATATATATGCACTCCGACGATTGTTTTCGACTTTAAATATTTCATGCAGTAATGGTTTGCAAGAATTTCGGTTATGCATATTATTTATTCCGTTATCTTTCCCACACTGAACATATTTTGACGGAAAAATTTAATCGTAAGAAACCTAATTTATTTTTGCTTACACACTGTGAATATTCTGTTAAGCTTCTACTAAGTACCATCAATACCTTGCAAGAGTATTATTTTCACTGCAGTCTAATGCGTATGAACTTATAGCCTCAGCGCAACTGATACTTTATTGTCACTATCCATTGGGCAACTGGATATTCGGAAAACATAAAAAAACAAGAAATAGAAAGAGAGGAAAATGATTAAAATTACAAGAACAATGCACTGAAATGTACAGCTAAAATAATAAAGGATTACTAACCAAACTCGAGAAGCTCTCTGAGATCGCGTGCTTACACCAAGCAATTCCAAGCTATTAAAAATTTTTAAAGTTGTCCTGAATACTCGGTTTTCATTTGATCAACACAAAAATTGGGTCAGTTGTTCTGCGCTTTATTCCTAGAATTTCCTGTAAATTTCTTATAAAACCGTTAAAACTTTTTCAGTTTTGTGCTGGGAAACAAAAAGACACACAGAGACCAACACACAAACGAATTAATAAATCATAACAAAATATTTGTCATTTCTGCCTCGAATTCATCATTACATTTCCTGCAAAATACCTCATGAAGATCCTGTTAACAGTAACACAGATCCACAGTCAAACAGATAAATAAAGCAACAGATAATCATAAATATCGGGTCACTTGCCTCTCATAACGTCCTGACATTTAAAGCAGGGTTTCGTGAAAATTCGTTACCAACTCTTAAAATTATGTTTAAAAAAAATACAGGTAGACAGACAAACAAACCGCTAAACGAATCTTCACAAAAAATTAAGGCATGTTCGATTGGGCTCCAAAATTAAGCTTTCGAGGCTTGACTGGTTCGAAACTTCGAGCAGGTGCTCTGGCTTCGATCCGATGAGAAGAGTTTCACGCATTAACCCTCAATAGGCCATCCTCGATACTTCCAAAAACTCCATCCTGCTTCATAAAATGGAGCTATAAGCCTTCTCAACGTAATCGTGTTGCTTCTAACACCTGCAATAGTTTTCAACGTGACAAAGCCACAACTTCTGTCTGAAGCATCAGAGAAGTCAAGTAGCGCAGACTTGATTTCGGGCTCAGCTGTGTATGCCCATACTCAGCTGCTGCTCCTCCTAACATACCCAACAGTCCTCGTAATTTCATGACGATCTGTCCATAACATTCTGCATCATCTTGATGACAAACAAAAGAACAAACGGACGAAGAGAAACAAACAGACTGTGCCAAAGAACATAGCCTACAAGGCAGAGGTTAATATTAGGTCTTCATATATCAGGCGTAGAGTCTGCTTCTGTAGGTTTTGCTCTCTCGAGCAAAGGCAACTCAGGAGGCAACTGATAGAAAAATTTATGGACTTGAATGACTTCAACGATGTAACTGCAATGGGGCCTTTCGACGGAGATGTTAACGATTGAATCCGCAACACTGGCCAAAAACTCAAACAATAAGAACTACTCTAAGCCAGCAGTCTTTCCGTAGTTCATAGTGAACATTTGGAACACTCACTTCCGAAGTTGTCGGTGCAGAGATAGTCAGTGCGTTTAAAAATCATCTTGACAAACATTGGGAGCAACACCTCCCACAGTTACGAATTTCTCCTCCACGAGTCACGAACTCTTAATAACCGCAGCTTCAGAGACCAACCTAATCCATTATTTTTGAGGCCCAAACTAACTTTACGTTTCCGAGCTCCGCAGATCTGCAGCAATTAATCGAGCTTACACGATTAACTCCATAGCTGAGTTTATTCTCTTCTTCTTTTTTTCTGAGATATCTAAGTGATTTGAAATCATGGCAATAACTCATAAGGGCCGGAGCATAAGTTCTGGCTGCTCTTTGGGAATGGGGCTGTTAGTCCTTCTACTACCAGCTAACTAATCTAATCAATCTAATCTGGTATGCCCAAAAATTCATGCAGGTGCCCCCCTCCCCGTCTGGAATCCCACCATATAATAATAAGTTCGTTGGTATTTTGGTCTTTCCGTTCCTTTTTACATTATTTGACATGAAAAAAATTAACTATCATTCGGCATGGGGCTGTTATCTTACCAATTATTTAAACTCTAAGCTAGGATGGTAAATCGAGTTCCGAGGAAGAATCGCCTGCTACAGGGAGATTTACGGCTAAGGCCAACGAGCAGCGAGTTTCCACTCCTGATATTCCAGAGATAAAATTTAAATACATGAGGCAAAATTTCTGTAGAACTTCCCGTAAGCTCGAACGATAAAAGTTTACTTTCTACAACTACCAACTGAGCCCAAATACATAGGCCTCTTAGTAGGACTTGGAGCTGCTTTTTGGAAGCAATTTAGTTTATTAATGCTTAACATGTTCTGGTCTGCAGCTCTTTTTTGGAGGTCTGGGCCAGAAGCCTTGGGACAGTCTCATAAAGATGATTTTTTTTTTTCAGAAAAGGCTGCTCGGCTTCAATTCCCTAGAATACTAACTGTGGGTAAAATATACCCTCCATCTATAGACAAAAACATATGTTAACGTTCCATGTTTAATGATTACTATTTAGGTAAAAGAGTAAGGCCGTAATTTGTTTAGTCTGGAAAAGGTAGGATGGTTGTTATCCGTTATGACTGGTCCACACGCTAGTTAGATGAACGAGTTTCATCAGTTATCGTCCAAACTTTTTTGAACTCTCGTCAATACAACTTTGAGTTTACTAAACTTAGTGTGAAAATGTATGCCGTCAGGTCAGTTTATTCATTAAATGCTAATAAAGTTTTGGCCATCTCTTCAAACTTTGAGGGAATTATAACTCAGAATATTTTGCAAGTCTTTGCTATTTGAATAGACACAGCAAAGAAATTCAGTCGCGGTGATGACGAAACTCATTCTTTAGCCGAGCGCGTGTACACTGTACAGGCTCTAAATCTCAAAGAACAGGAATGTTAGGCGAAGAAATGTAGAAATACGAAACTTGTCCCACCGGATCGGCCTCAACTCTGGCTTTCGTGCATCGATGTTTTCACTTCAGCAAGCGCTTGGAAATTTCCAGGCATTTTTTTTTCCCTTCGGCGACCACAACTTAAGAGCGACGCTCACTAGAAAATTCACTTAGCAACCTCTTCTTCACGCGTCCTCCGGTCCCTGCCTTCCCTATCGCCTCAGAAATGAGTAAATTGATTGCCGCGATTCTTTTAAATTGAAGTGAGAAATTGGAACAAATAATTGTATTGGATTCGCTAAACTAAGTTGTGTTCTATGGGCCTCAGGGGTTATATTGCGTGAGACCGAATTTGTTCCTTTACTTTCTACGGAAAATGATAGGACTTCATCCAATTCTTGTACGAAAGATCCAAGATACCATCAAATACTGGCGCAAAAATTTCCGATTGCGAACGTTAGGTTCTACTTTGTACCCTATGGGGCAGTTTTTGGGAGATTTTGTGATATCATCTGATACCGTTCCTCGATAGACATTGAATAAATGCTAATTTTTTCGACAGGCTGCAACGACGCATTTGCTAGTCATTTATTTAGAGTTAAGCACAAAGAGACCAAAGTACTTCATAGGAAACGTTTCAAACAATGCTGCCGTACGAGACACCGAAGGCTTTTTTATTGTTATTATGGTGTTAAACATCAACTTCCGTAAGAATAGAAGCTATTATAGCTTGCTCATATGGGCCACGAGCGAGTGATGGGTGAATAACAGGAAAAAAAAGCAATATTGGATAATGAGCAGATCGACTGACGCATTGACAGAAAGAGTATTAGGCTTACGAATTGTTATCATCCTGCCACTTCCGTAGTTTCCTCTGAGTCACTGCCACAGTTTCTTCTTAGCTACTGCTACAATTCAGTCCCCCCCCCTCCTGAGCCAATGCCACAATTCCCTCTGAGTCACTGCCCCATTTTTCTCTGAGCCACTGCCACAGTACGGTTCCCTTTGAACAACCTACTCAGCTCCCCTCCGAGCGATAGTCAAACTTCTTCTGAGCCACTGCCAAAGAAATGATAACCGCGGGAATTAAGGATGCTACTCACTACATATGAAAAACGAACGAATGACTCTGGAGGCAGGGCACCCGAAAGTACTTATCTTATTTGGCAGCACCACCTTCGGCAGAAAATTCATTTCATAATTTTGCTTGTCGCTCCATCAGTTCGTTACTTAGTAAGACCGTGATGCTTTCATCAGTAATAGATAGGGGGAAAATTAGGGTATCTTTGAGGTATCCTTGAAGGGAAGTCAGTAGGAGAAGGATTCATGTTTAAATTTAAGCGGCTACCGCTCACAAGTCTTTGGTAGAAGATTCACTGCCTCACTTGGAGCATTTTTCAACCTTCATATGCACGATACAGGTTCATGGGCATCATTATTAAGGAACAATGCCTTTGTTTCGTAGAATTGCCACAGGATCCTTCAGTCTTAGACAGGGGAAAATTAGGATGATACTTGTCTAATATATCACTGAAGGACAGTGCTCATGTTGTGTGGAATTCCCGCAAGTTCCAGTTAGTATTAATCTTACTCCTGTCTGTGGTAGTAACTATATTATTATTCTGCTTGAGGCTCCATCCGCCCATCCTTGAGTCTGCACGTTACAATTTTCTGCATTAGACAAGGGAAATTCAACTTGCAAGAGGCTCTGATTTTCGCTGGAAGGAAGATCAACCATAGCTGGTTTCTTTTTACTTTTTGAAAACAGCCCTCAGGGGCATATTGTGGGGGGCCCTTTCCCTGCCACAATATGTTTGGGCATCACGCACCCAAGGGTCCCGAGTGCCTTCTCCGCAGGGGATGTAGCATCTGGCCGCACTTCCTGCTGATGAGGTTAGTTTTGTAAAGTTAGGTAGGTTCTCTATTTCCTTTTCTGTTCCGCGAGATTGGCTGTCGATCCAGATAGCGTACCTAGTCCGCGAAACTTCACCCATCTCCCTCGTGTGGAAGGCCGTGATAGAGGTCGACCACTCGAGTGTCTCCTACTATGCTTTGCGCCTTGTTTCCTGCCCGTAGTAGCGCACGTAGGCCGCGCGATAAATTATGTGGTACTTAAATACTACGCACTCATCTCTGTTGGAACGCCTGAGTTGCGGCTACGGAGGTTAAACAAAGTTCATAACTAACTAATTTTTGAAAACATATTTAGTCAGTTACGAAGTAAAAATAAGATCATTTCACCTGTATCATATCCACCGTTTTTCATTTTTTTTGCAGCAAATTATGTTAGCTTTGGTGGCTTTGGTGGCGGCTGATGACATTCTTAAATTAGGGCTAGATGCATAGCTCGGATACGGTTTGGGAGCACAGCGGGTAGTGTTGGACATCTCGACTCTAAAGTATTCTTTAATGCACAATGTCTAGCTACCCGGAGATTTTCGGCGTCATTTTTAATGAAAAGCTATAGTTTTAGCGGCATATTAGGCGACTCGCGTCACGTGCTTCCAGTTAGATTTGGCTTTTGCGTAAGGAAAATTCTGTGTTTGGTGATAGGGAGGTTAAGCGCAGATGCTTTTATGCTGCCTGTGTTGGAGTATTGCTCAGCGGTCTGGGCTTCAGCTGCTGACAGTCACTTGCGTCTGCTGGACCGACTTGTTAGTTCAGCCAGCGGGCTCTGTGCTGAAAATGATCTGGTGAGCCTGTCTCATATAGGAGAGAGGTTGCTGGACTCTGTATGTTTTATAAGGTTTACAACAATGAAAGACATTGGTTGTATTCATCTGTCCCAGCCCTCAAAGTCTCAAGGAGGATTACACGTGCTGCGGTTGACGCGCACTCTTTCACTTTAGAAACTGTTAGATGCAGAACTCGTCAGTTCAATCGGTGCTTTGTGCCCTGGTCTGTTGGGGTTTGGAATTCGTTGCCGGCGTCGGCTTTCGGTCGTGTTGGCCTGCAGGCGTTTATGTCAGCAGTTAATGGTTTTTGATGAATTCTCTTTAGCAGCGTTTCGAGTTTCCCGGTGTTGCAAACTGCTTCATTTGGGTTGTACTACCCGTCCGTGGCGGCCCGGGCGTGAAGTTTTAATAATAATAATAATAATAATAATAATAATAATCACAGGTTCCCATCCATAATATAATGAAGAACGATGTGTATTTATCTATTTACTTATTTGTTTGCTTATCTGTCCATTTTCTGTCACGCTTTAAAAAACAGAGAAACTTAGGCCAGATTTGAGACTGCGTTTATCCTGTCAAACTTCACTAAAAACTGAGAGGCAAAAAATTTACCAGGTTGCAGATGATGGCAAACATAAATCTGAATGCAGTTCTTGCTCTGTCAGCTTTTAATTTAAATCAATGGAGACACACAGCTTCTCTTCGCACTCTCATGTATCGTGTGATTTGTACTATCTGAGTTTTCCTTCAGCCAAACTTCAGCTGCTCTTACTGACTAAGTATATAATCAACGGAGCAAATGGTAAAAAATTCTTCAGTGATCAGCAGACGAGTAAAGAACAAAAGGAAATTTTCGCAGCAAATAATTTCTTAATTTTTTCCAATTTCCATCCTCCCATCTATTCTCCCCAACGGAATTTTTGCTTAGGCAAAAAAAAAAAAACCTCTCGATTTCTTTGATATCATCGAGTATCTTCGATACAAAGCTCAAATTATTATTAGGTGAGATGTCGACTACGGCCAAAATAATTGCTTTTCAGCTTATCATCGAAGGACAAGCTGGTGCTGTTCAGCATAATTTAAGCCTAGCAAACGTATCTCTTATGTTCATTCAAGATGGCAGTTGATTCACTATAGCAGTTGCAGAGTAGCCTACAGAAGCGAATTAATAACAAAAATTATGTTCGATGGAGAAGTATCATACAAATTATTTGCCGTCATTTTTGACGGTCGAATATACTAGCGATAACAATACTAGTAGTAATAACAACCCTAATAGCAAGAACAGCAGTGATACTAATAGTAATGAAAGTGTTGTCATTACAATATCAACATATCGGCTTGCCAGTGAAATGTAAAATATATTTTACGTCTAGAAACATAAAAAAAAATTTCATTTGTCACAGTCATCACCACTGCAATCCAAAAAAAAAAAAAAAAGAATGAAAACGAAAAAGAACAGAAAAAGGAAAGGTGGAGCAGATTATATATTAGCTGGAGCCCTACGGCGTGGAGCTTCCATCGGGGGCGTGCAATCAATTTACTCTGGTGAATGAAATGAAAATGTACGAGATGATCCATCTGAGGGTCAGGTCACCTCAGGCCTCCCTCTCTTCCTGCTAACTCAGGACCTGCCGCTGCTAATTGGCGCTATTGACTGGACCGGCGGAGCAGAGAGGGAGGAATTAACGGGGTCCTGCTGTTTACGGCCGCGCTGCTGTTGCTGTTTACGGCCGCGCTGCTGTTGCTATTTACGGCCGCGCTGCTGTTGCAGTTTATGGCCGCGCTACTGTTTACGGCCGCGCTGCTGTTGCTATTTACGGCCGCGCTGCTGTTGCAGTTTATGGCCGCGCTACTGTTTACGGCCGCGCTGTTGTTGCTGTTTACAGCCGCGCTGCTGTTGCTGTTTATGGCCGCGCTACTGTTTACGGCCGCGCTGTTGTTGCTGTTTATACGGCCGCGCTGCTGTTTACGGCAGTGCTGCTGTTGCTGTCTATAGTGGTGCTGCTTTTCTCTTTACGGCGGCACTGCTGCTGTTTACCTTTTAAGCTTGTGTTCTGTTTACGGCGCCGCTGCTGGTGCTATTTACGGGAGAGATGATGTGATCACTAAATGTTCAAGTGATGTTCAGTTTACGGGTACCTATCCTATGCTGTTGCTCATTACGGGACGCTGTGCTAGTAGTGTTGCCACTAACGCTGCTCACGCCGCAGCTTTGCTACGTTTACGGCAGTGCTGCTGTACATCACATTCTATTCACGGCACTTCGGTCCAGTTACAGTTTGCATGATACGGCAGTGCTACCTCACTGCAGCTGTACACTGAAGCTGATAAGAAACATATTCGGAAGCTGTGTGCCCAGTTCGATCCGTTTAACTGTTAAGGGTCAACTACATAAGGCTGGTTTACACGTTACAAGCTGGCAAGTTTACAAACTGCTGGTAAACTTACCCAGTGTCATCATAGCTGCTAGTAAACTAGCCTCGCTTAGAGAGGCCTTGACTCCTTAAGCATCTGCCCCCAAAATGTTATTCATGAAAATGTACTCAAATGCCTCATTTAATCTATTTATATACATCATAAAAATTTTTTAAAAAATGAGTGGGTCCTAAACGTAACCTAGCCCAATTATCGTAGCTAAGCACGTCCGATACCTAACCTTGTGAATTGACTTTTTTTGTCATGTTGTGAAATGAATTTTGGTATCGGATCGATACCAAAATATTCATTACAACAAAACGTACAAACACTACAGTTTTAAAATTATGAATGATCTATGAAGATGTTGGTATCGGACGAATGGAACGATGCCCAGCAATGCCAATTATTACACTCGCTGTCGAGTTGGCTCGTGGGAGAGTACGTGTAATCATTACTATCTCACTTGCTTACTCGCCAGCACGTCAACTAGCCAGCCAGCAGCGAGCAAACTAGCTTCGTGTAACTGATCCCGTAGAGTAGTCGTTGAAATAGATTTTGGAAGAACATCAAATTCTATCGTGTCGTCACCGACAGACTATTGCACTTTTGTAAAATAAATAGCAGCTTTTAAAAGTTTTCATTCTACTTTTCTGCCATCGAGGTTAAAATTATTATGGGGAAAATGAAGGATAATGGGCGTACTTTCACAACATAGAAGTCGGCATCATATTCGAAACATTTCCTAAAAGCCGCGTGTTTTCACGCACTGGATTCAATTTCCAGCCTGCAGAGACAAATCTGGAGGAAGGCGAGAGGGTCGGGCCGTGCCTAAGCCATCTGAAATGGATATTGACGTAGCGATCTCTCTCCGCTGCGAGGCCGTGCTGCTGCTGCGCTCAGCCTTACTGATGTCATGCTGCCGCAGCCTTATGCACAATATGCTGCTGCCACGCCAAGCCCTACGCCCTGTGTTGCTGGATATATTTCGTGTCCTTTGCTCCTCCCCATAATTGGGTCATCACTTATGGAAAAGGAAGGGCGTTTGAATAAAACACACTGTGTATATGTTAAATAGCCAAAATCTAGATTTGCGTTAAGTTGTCTTTCTTTAGTGTGATACAACTAAATTAGATAGTAGCTTTATTACTCGCTAAATTTGAAAATTACGTTTGTATTTTGCATACTTGATTGGAATCCCGTAATAAATATTTTTTAAAGCACAAATTTCAGATAGGTGCATATTTTTTCTTGAAAAAACAAAAGCTGTCAAAAAATACGACTATCATCTACGGCGAAACTCCATTTGTATTTTATTGTGTTCAGTGTGACCGTGAACAATTTATAAAAGACTAGAGTACCTGCGCTATCAAAAATGACAGCAATGATTTTCTGAAAACCCGACTTCATTTAACATATGAACTTCTGTAGCTAATATCTTTCTGGGGAATACGCTACAAAGGCCATCTAAAATTGTCATAAGAGATGAGTGTTCTGTCTGTCAATTGATCTATACTAGCACAATCATCTCCCACTTTAGAAGAGGCGCAGAAAAAATTTTCATTAGCAAGCAGCAAAGTATTACTGAATGAAATTAATTCCCCATCGCGTATCCTAGATACCTAAGGATGAGCCTCCGACAGCATTCCCTCTTGAAGCGAAAACTCTCCGGCAAAGGAAGACAGCAAACTGAAAGAATTGATCGCGTCTGATGCACCGTGGAAAATCATCGCTTTGTTTGTGCTTTGTTTATTAGCTGCTGAATTTATACGTCATGAACTGAGAGCAAACATTCGTTTCAATGTATGGAGAGAGTGAAGACAATAAGATTATATGACTGCGCGAAGAGGAGCTGTTTCAAGCAAAAATGCAGTCAGATAAATGGATAAAGATTTCACTTTTGCCATCTTTAGCAACCTGCTTATCGATCTCCTGAGCTTCTCAAATGAAAATTCAGCTTTCAGGCTGAAAAATTGGATGTAGTCAAGTGGCATTTCCCGTAGCACCTTTGAAAATGTCCAAACACGGTCATGCAGCCGAGCTCAGGTCCCACAGCTGGAGCTCCCGAGTCCGACCCCAGTATCCAAGATCCCGTCTGTAGCTCTTGAATTTCTTCATATCTAATTCCCATAGGGCGTGACAAGAAAGGTATAAATAGAGTTACAGTATAAATAAATAAATAAAAACAGGACATAAATTATCATATACTATGCTCTCAATTGTACTCGATTACAAATTCGCATATCGTTTTTAAAAAAAGGGTACACAATTGTATCACAGCAGGCTAAAAGAGTGCAAATGGCACAGGCAGAATGACGGAACACTTCTTGGAGCAGCTCGAGAAAACCAAATTCTTAAAATAAGTTTATGTATGAATCCAGTGAAAAATTATGGACTTATTGCGTCTAATGTTGAGTCTAGTATGAAGCGGCATTTGCCTAATTTAGTTTTTTCAACGCTGCACTTGTTAGAAACCAAAGACAATAGTTTTGATCAAAATTTCATGGAATCTGACTCAAAAAGGAAATGGTCTTAAAAGCATTAACAAGCCATTTAGGCTTCTCAAAAGGTCACGCTTACCTCTATCATAGATATATCATATTCAGTGCATGTACAATTTGATTTTGAAAGTACTACTACGCATTCTAAGGAAAGCAACAGTCTGCAATGGTTGAGCTGTATAAAAAATCAGGGCACGACCAGCTAATATGAAGTCTTCACCCTATTTATATCTTTGGTTCGGCTCGATGCTCACTGCTTTGTGTGTTTTCTAAAAATTGAGTAAATTAAATACAGGGTGCGAACACCGTAGACTTTATAGGAAAATTCTGCTGAGTGCAGTACAGTTATCTTTTGAAGCAGCGACTTGCATTGGTCAACACGGGTTTGTGGCAAAATAAAGGGGAATTAACGACAAGCGATTCGTTCTACAATTCTTCATGCCGTGCCGCATTATTCGTCCGATAAAAGATTAATGAATTCTACCGAGTTAATACAAATATTATTAACAACAGGATAGAATTGAGAAATGGTATAATCTCATACGAGCACTGAACTAATTTAACTCCATTTAGGTGGAATTAATGAACAGTGTTTGGAAAGTAATTGGATGCAGCTGACGATAGTAAAGTCTTTCATATAAAATGATAGCGTTTTTAAACGCCAGAGTTTCTCATAGTACCGCTGGGAAAGTGGTTCAAACAAGCTGCATTTTTTATTTTTTCCACTTTTAAAATCACAGAGGACAGTTTTGACATGTCATCCGTTGGTGTGTGAAATCAAGTAAATGCGCAAAAGTTGAAGGATTAGACAAGGCAGATCAGCTGTCGAGCGGCTATCGATGAGTGCGCTTTCCCTTGACTAAAACAAAGCTGTGCGTGACGACACAGACGGTGAAAGCCAGTCAGAGGAGGTGATCTACTCATAGGGAGGATCCTGTTTAGAAAGATGAGTTGTTACATCACACATGACTATATTTTGGTCGGGTGGAATCATGCCCTCGCTTGAACTGAGTTTGTATTAGCCATACCTCAAATCAGTGTCTTAGCGCATAGTAGTCCCGGCAGGGGGTGAGTGCAGCAGTGAAGAAATGGCGATGCAGACCAGAGCCGTCGATTAGACCTGATTCTTGTGCTGAAGATGACGCACGGAAAATAAAATCAAACTGGTAACAGCAACGGGGCCAACAAAGGGAAGGTTCGGAAAAATTCAGATGAAGGTCGCTCCTTCAGCGATAAATAAAATTCGTTGTGACGATAACGGGAAGTGAATCTGTTGAAAAACGGAAAAAGTATCAATAGCACGTATAAGACCCAGTTCTTAGGTTGATTCTTAAAATGGGTTACATACGAGCATAGCAAGGAGTTCAGGTGTTACTACAATACAAAAAGAGACCTTATGAACTTTTCCGCCACTAAAAGTTTGAGGTGGTTTGTAACATGCCTACTAACACTAACACATTTGCATGTTGCCTCATATTTATTTTTGCAAATCGTAGCTTTGTATGGGGAAATAATATTCTCGTAAAATTTTGAATTTCAGGAGAAAAAAGAAGCTGGCTGCTTAAGAGATCGTCAATGCCTCCAGCTTTGAGCTGCAATAGAATTTGTAGCGCCCCATAATTTAGTTACTTGCTGCAGTATCAAGATTGTAAAATGAATGCTGCATTCAGCCCATTGAAAAATTTATTCTTCTGGCAGTACCTAAAAGTACTTGAAATTTTTTAGTACTCAGAAGATATTCTTTGCTGGAAGGAATATAAGTTCCAAACTCTGTTGTTCACTGAGAGCTCTAAGCTGCACACGTATTAGCACATAGTTTCCTTGACTGATTCTTGACTTGATTTCCTTGACTGATTCTTATGCTGAGAGAAAGTAACTCAGAAAAATAATATCAACTGAGAGCTCTAAGCTGCGTACTTAGTAGCATTTACTGCAGTTTCTAGCCCTATCACCGTCCTATATATATAAACACAATTAGGAATTAACAGAATGTTCACTTGTGACTCCAAGCTATACTATCAAGGCGGTTTGAGCATGGTTTAAATTTCTCTACGGCGTTGCTAATTCAATGCGTATTTCTGAAATTTTGATCTGCCCTTATTTTAGCTACGCCCACTACCTGCATATAGAGAGATCTTAGAAATACCCATAAAATTGGCAACGCTGTAGAGGAACTTGTCCATGCCCAAACTGCCTTGATAAAATGGACACAGTATAATTGAACAAATTCACCTTAATGCACGACATTCAAATAATTTGGCGCTTACCTGCTGGGAAGGTGACTCCCTAAGTCTTGGCTTTTTGCTATGGATGCATTCCGAAAGTGTGGATGAATATGAAAGTGCTAAAAAAATTTTTCCTGGAAAAAATCCGAAATAAAGAGTGAATTATTATTCACTAGTATATAAAACATATAGAGTTAGGTAGTTTTTATCCAAAAGGATGAAAATGTATTTATTATTTTTGTTTCTGAACAAGCCTCATAACGGGAGTAAATGCATTCTATATTTTTTACTTTTATACTCCAAGCCTAAAGCTTTATCTGTTCCTCAAATTACAAGACAGAAAACTTCTTAGTACTGTAAAATGAATCTTACAATATAGGTTTGTTATTTCTAATTCACTTAAGCTGTGCTATTTCATTATATAGGTTCTTTCTTTTATAGTAATATTAAAGCTGGAAAAGACCCTTGTAGCAGAATAGCGCAGCTTGAGCAGTATAGGGTTAAGAAAGTATGAACATGTCGGGACCTCCCATCCCGAAACACACCAAATCCGGACACACACACACAAAGACACGGCAAAAACCGCGGGCGGCAAGCACCAACGTCAAATTCTAATTCTAGCTTGCTAAAGCTGATAAACATTTCATTCATCAGGTTAACTCTTTCGTGATTTCAAATCTTAACTCTGAGAAAATAATCACTAACGAGTAAAAATTGTAGATCGGTTATAGAAACTACTGTGCAATTTATTTACAGATCGAAACCACATGCTGACTTTGATATTTAAAAGTATCTTCTGGTACCTAGTGATATCCTCAGCAGCTAAAAGAGAAAACATGTAGCTGCCTACAAATCGAGTTCTTTGTTAACATATTTGTACCTGTTATATTATTACCAGGAGAGTTCGCGATCAGTGAAAGCTAAAGGAACAAAAATGTGAGTATTAGACTCAAAGCGACCGTTCTATGTAGAATTTGTGTGCAAAGTCATAGTTATGTGAAGAATAACTGTATATAGATATAAGACCAAGTTGTAGAAAAATATTTGGAGGTAAGATACACGGTCATAGGGATGTGAAAAATTTCTCTATATCGATAAAAGATCAAATCTAGTGAAGAGTTTGGGCACAAGACACAAGACCATATTTATGAGAAGAATTTGGGCACTAGGCAAGTAACCATAGTCATAGTGCAGCCTCTCCATCGGCGGCCCGGTTGTCAAAGGCTGCGTCGGAATAATCGGGATTCGCTTTTTCGATCTCATGGCTGGCAGCAGGAATTCGATTTTGACCTAGGCAGTCGATCCACCATCGAGATGTCAAGGGAAATACGACTAGGGTTGTTCATGCGCTTTTTGTACCGATTTTTACTCGTGCTTCTAACGCTACTGGACCATCAAAACTCTAGAACCACAAACATGTAGAAAAATTTACTGATGTATTCATTGTATGCGAGATAAATAATTCTCACTAATGAGCGCTATGTGAGTTGTCGCCGTGTCCAAGCTGCCAAGCTGCAAATGTTTCTGCAGTGGGAGTGTATAAAGAGTAACATGTAATGAGATACTCCAATGTATGAGCGACGTTTCGCTGATTCTAGTATAATAACCAGATCTAACTTCTGATGATATTTCTGCGGGCACGTCTTTGGCTTGCCCAGTCGTACACTATTTAGAAAATTGCTTACAATATCAGCCGTAGCTGCAATTTTTCTACAGTAGCAAATGCCACTTGCACAATTAATATTTCTCTTAAAAATAATAATAGCAACGACACTTATTTATAAGCAATGTTCCAGCGAGATAAGCTGTAGCTAAGGTCACAGAAACTCTCTTGCCAAGAACATGAAGCGTTTCGGAGTTTCGACCCTACAGTACAGCAGATTTTGAAGGAAATAATTATTGTATTCACGAAAAAAACGCATCATTACATGATGATGTCTCTGGCGAGTAGCAAATACCAATTAATATATTAATATAAGATTTAAACTAACTTTTTTTACATGCAATGTTTTTTCACTAATTTAATGCACTAATAAATTTATAAGTCTGCATATATTTAAGGTGAATAATGTTAATCCCTCACCGGCGCCACCACACATCCAGGCTACAATTGCTGTATCCCAAATCAATGAACAAATAAACATAGCGTTCAAAAATCTACAAAGGCATCTGACGAGAGAGCTGCGCCAGACGGGCGGCTGGGACCGGGCCGTGCGCCTCCAGCATCAACCGACGACGCCCGGCGCCGGCCGCCGGCAACAGGTGGCGTTCGATCAACAAGTGCCCGGCCAGAGCCGTGGCGGCTCAGCTTAGCGGACACGCGACGGTGAGTGCCAGCTTCCGAAGGTCAGTAATCGATGGCCAAGTCTAAAATGCTGCGAGTTCTGAACGATTTATTGCTGGCTGTTGGCAGAGTGGTCACTCCAGACCTAAGATTAAATCAACTATTTATTATTAGACTAACAAAAGAGAACGAAATTAGATGAGGCTTCTAAGTAATTCACTGCTAACAATCTCCTATACTCTCCCTCATGTCCGCAACGGCAAACGAGCATTGTTCAGAACAATGCTTTTACTCTACGTGCATTACAAAAGGTCCAAAAATGAAAAATAGATTCAAAACGCTTGAATACGAGCAGTATTTTGAAAACCACTTGGAGTTCTAAGGGTCAGGCAGAACAATTGTAACCACGTTCGAGGCATATTGATGGTATTGTCTTTTACGTGCCTTGCTTCCGCTCTGGCTCCACTACCTCTACACGCGACAAACCGTACGCACTTCGACGGCCGCACGTCGCCGCTCTTAGGCCCACACCGGAACGCTGCGTCTCGTGTTGGTACTGGCGGCTCTCTGGACCCCTGTTGTTGCAGAGGCCCTCGATCTCCAGGGGGCGGAGAAAGATGTGGAGAAGAGGGCAGTCGGACGGTGGTGAGCGAGAGGGAACCTTAGGGAGGGGAGGTGAGCAGGCCGAGGCCGGGGGCCGGCGCTGCACAGGGTGGAAGCGAGAGACGCTGAAACCTAAAGAAGGAACCAAATTTGAGCCTGCCGGATTTCGAGGTGAGCGAGCAAGGAAGCAGACCGACCTGAACTGGAGCGGGCAGTTTCTGATTCAGTATTGATTGGGTGAAACTCCGTACAGCATAAGGCAACAGCAGCGTGGTCTTGCGGCGTCTACTTGGGCCTGAAAACTTGTGAGGCAGTAAATATCAAATAAGCATAAATTACCTAAGCGCATTTGCAGGGGTTTGTCTCAGTAGTTAACTTTATACAAAAACAGTGAGAAGTGCGCCAGGGTATTCGGCACTCCTAAACTCTAATTAAGAACAGGTGTATATTTACTATTGTACGAATAATATAGATGTGGATGATGAATGCAGCCATATTTCATTAGATAGCAACTGAGCATCAGATTTTTCGGTAGGCTCTTAGCCAAGCAATATTGGTGAAGCAGGAGTTATATTGGGAGAACCCTGGCATAGGTCTTTATTCAATCTAAGACACGTGACACGTTGTATTCACTCATACTTAACACACTTTCCATATTACAATGTTTCCATGTAGACGAGCACAATACATTGCAGGCACATTATCAGCCCTTAGACTCGCAGAAATATAAATTTACTTGTTACCAGATACTGCAGAAAAATGGTCGTGGGGACCAATAATTTTCACACTTAACGTGTAAATTTCATGAATCAAATGCCTATAGCCTGGAACAATTTGACTCCAAGAAATAACATATCCAATAACTTGTAGCTAAACAGTCCAAGCCTACCTGTCCTAATGAAATTGTTAATATTCTTAAATCATTCAGTAATAAGCGCTGTAATTGTGATTGAGATTCAGCCTTCATTACTGCCTAATGTTTTACAATGTATTGCGGATCCGCTTTGTCCTAGTTTTAATTTGTGCTAGGAGAACGCCATTTATCCCAGAGCATTAAAACATGCTAGTGTTATTCCTATCGTCAAATCAGATAGTCCGATCGTCGTGGCTAATTATAGACCCATATCTACGTTATCGATCTTCAATAAAATTTCAGAGAGTTATTCATTTTAGGTTATCAAATCTCTTTTTAGCACATAACGTAATTAGTGGTCAGCAGTTTGGCTTTCGAACCTAGTCTAACACTACGCTAGCAATTTTTCATTTTCAAACAGACCTTCTGCAATACTTCCACGATAAAACAAACATGGTATACGCTCATTTCTTCACCTTAAAAAGGCCTCTGATAACGTAGATAAATTACTTCTACAAAAATCTTGATCATTATGGTGTTCGGAATGCAGCAAAAGCACTGATTAATAGTTACCTGTCTAACGGGGATCATTATGTACTCTGTAATGATGCCAAATCACATATATTAGCTATTAATAAGGGTGTTCCCTTTAGGAAACATTTTAGGGAGCTTATTATTTAATGTTATAAATGATTATTACAGTCCGTTGAGTATGGTTGCTGAAAATTAAAATTCAATTTTGTATCACGCCAGCAATTGAAATATTTATTTCTATACTAAATCACAAAGAATTTTCTAAAAAGTATATGTTCATGTCACTACTATGTAATAATCCTTGACTGTCATTGTACATTTTTACATGTCACGGTAAAGACCTGAGTTATTGCAAATAGAAATTAAAATTTTGGCAGCAAGTAAGTGCTTCTTATTAAAATTGATTTTATGACAGGCCTTTGACTCTCGACTGCCTTCCATGGGATGAGTGCGCCCTAACTTCTTCTGCGAAGACACTTCTCACTTTGTTCTTCAATTATTTTTACCCTCCTCTCTTAGTATTGGGTTTCCATAGTTTTTCCAGGAAAGTTTACTTTTCACTATCTTACCCATATTTCTCTAGTTTTTGTTTGACGATCTGATATATCGTTACTGTTATAGTAAGACTTATGAAAATTCCAGGGTAGAAAATTAGTTGTCAGTTTTATCTGATACAAATACGACAGATGCCTAGAATACTTCGATGATTTTTCGTACGAGGTCCAGGTGGCGTTAAATACACCTTCCATCTTGTGCAGAGGTGATACTGTTTTCCGTGACCAGTGGGAGGGCTAGTAGCGATTTATCCCCTCTTTGCACGTGACCGCTTACAGGTGGTTTGTCTGGCACTACATACGTATCAGTAAATGTAAGTCCAGTAAATTCTTAATGTTTTCAACTTCAATGCCGGTGACATTTCGAATATGGCGGAACAGTTTGTTGAACAACCTCTCACCCCGAACCGTGAAGCTATTAGAATACTTCGTGGCTATTGCATTACCACCATTTTTAATCAAGACTCGTACTTTTCAAGTGCAACCAATACGGTCTGAGCATCGGGCAAGAATCTGCGTGTAGATATTTACAGTAATTACTTTTAGAATTTTTCAAATATATAATATTGTGAAACACTCAAATCCCCGTTAAATTAAGCTCAGTTGAAGTTGAGCAAGTCTTTCGAGATAGTTTAATTCCTGCAAGCCCCGAAATTAGGCAGTGAAAGATCTCTGGATAGCCTCGAGGCGCTCTAGGTATTCAGTTTGCTCGGTATCCAAAGTAGTGAACAGGCAGTACCAGTTCTTCCTATAAGACAAGAATAATGTCTGCCTTTCGTGAAGATAATGCTCGGAGCAGCCAGTTGTTTCTCAAACGTGGCATTGTCCTACATTCACACTCCAAAGTAACTTAAAATTTCCCTTCTGTAGAATTCGCTCCCATCGCTAGTCGCTTGTAGGATGTAATAGTTTGAACTTTGCTTCATTGAATCTCCAGTTGTCTGATGACCAGCGAAAAATGTTGGATAAATCTCAATGCACAGTAAGCTCGTCTGCCACCGACTGTGCCAGTCGGTTTGCGTCGCCTGCAAACAACGAGAAAATTAAAATTAAGTTGCTTTGGTGTTCCATGTCATTGATCATGATAAGGAAGAGTATTGGACCAAGCACCGTGCTTTGTGGAGTCCATATGTTTGCTGTCGTTTGGACACTTCATTCTTTACAGTTATATTTTTTATTCCACTTTTCAGAAATGCATCGGCAAGCGTTTTCACTGCACTACGTGGCTAGTTAGGGAGACAGGTCTTTAGGTAGCAAGATTCATACTATTTCCAGCATTGGGAATAGGTGCAATAATTGCGTGCGCGTAGGTAACTGGAATTATTCTTGCAGTCACTGACATCCACCATATAAGGTTTTGAGGACAGAAGATGTTCAGCTTGCACATCTTATGGATTTTTACAGGTACATCATTTGATCTCTCTACGTTGCTGCAACTAAATTCGTCGAGGGTTAGTTCGACGCTTAGTTTAATGAATTTAAAGCCCATTAAGTAGTTTCTTGCTGATTCGATTTGTGGAATTACAGGATCTTGGTTTTTGTTATCAAACACTTTTCAGTACAGACTGTACCAATTTCTTCCATGATTCTTGTTGCTGTAACTCTTTTTTTTTTGTAATATCATTTCGAACCCTAGATATCAAGGTTTTGTTTCTCAAAATGCTTGCCCTCGGGGGCATATGCTGGCGCACCCTGTCCCTGTTAGAAAATATATGGGCCTCACAAACCCAAGGGCTGTTCCGAGTGCCTTCTTTGCATGGGATATTGCAGCTGGCCACAGTCCCAGCTGAGGAAGTTAGTTTGTAAGGTTAGGTAAGGTCTCTACTTTTCTCTTATACTGTTCCGCGGGGTGGGCTGCCGAATGGGGTAAGCGACTCATCCACTGGGACTCCTATTTGCTCCCATGTGGGGGCCACGGAAGGGACCCTTCGTACGAGTGTTTTCTTTCTTCTATCATTATCTCTTTTCGTTTTCTTTCTCTTGGGGATGCTTTGCGCCTGTCTTACTCGCCAATAGTAGAACACGGCATGAGCCGACTGATACTCTCCGGCAAGAAGGCCAAGATAAAACATTCCTACTTATGACAAGTGTTATCTACATCGCTATTGAGCTTCACTCTTGAATCGTCTCGTTGCGTCTGAATCCAGTCAAGCACTAAAATAAACACCGTCGTGCGTTTATTTGTTTAGATATTTATATGTTTCGTGTCCCCACTTTGAGAAATAAATAAGAGAAAAATAGGCCAGGTTAAAGATTTTGTAATTAGGTTGCATTTTCTCTATTGGGAGAGACATCCCCCACAGGTAAGGACTCATCCTCCAGGAGCCGCACACTCTTAACGACCAGNCAGAGCCTCCAAGGCTTCCTAAATCCGTCTTCTTCTCTCTTCAGCTCCAACTACACTGTCTGACATCTCTAACTCCGCACATCAGTGGCTATTGATCATGATTGCGTGCATTCATGATCGTCTCTCTTGCTGAGACTCTTCTCCCTCCTTTTTTTCTCTTTTCCCCTGTTTTTTACATCCTACAAACATAATGGCAATAGCTCAAAGAGGGCCGGGCATAAGTTTCGGTGTCTCTTTGAGAATGGGCCTGTTGGTTCGTCTACTGCCGCCTATCTAACCTAATCTAATCTAGATCGATGTTCTGGTTGCAGAAGATGGCGAAAGTGGGCTCCTTATTCCTTTATCTCAATGCACTTCTTGCTTGAAAAGCTTCTTGGAATTGAAAAAAAAAATAGAGATATTACAACTGCTTTTAGCGCGGCCATGCTGTCTTATTTTTGTAGCTCTCTCCATGCATAGAACCATATGTTTGTTTTCAGTTTACCACATACAAATTCAGAAGCTAATCCACGAAGGCCGGACGAAGCGATCACTTCTCACGGGCAGTAGACTTTACTAATTATCTTTCAGCTTGCTGTCTTCCTTTTGACGGAACAGATTTCGCTTCAACACAAAATCTTCGATGTACTGAAGGCTTGTTCGGTATCATGGATACGCGGCTGGTAATTTATTTCAATTCACTGAGGCTTTGCTGCTTGCTTCTGTAAAATTTTTTCCGCATGTGACCTATGGTGGGAGACGTTTCTGCTTCTTACATGAATTGAAAGAGGGAGCACTTATCTCTTGTTACAATTTGAGTTGGCTGCTGTACGGTACGTTTATGAAGTATATTAGTGATAAAGGCATATTAAATGAAGACAGGTCATCTCAATCGTCTCAATTCTTCGCTGTCATTTTGACAGTGCGGGCACTCTAGTAACAATATTTCTCAGGGTGCTTTTGAGTGAAGTAGTCCATAACTACTGGCTTTATTTCCGTTGCATATTCTTGTTAGCACTGTGGCATGTTAGGAGTGTCGTACTTTAATTAAGCTTACTTGCCGAGATGCCGGTAAAGTGAATATTGCATGACGTAAATAGAGTGAAAAATCGGTAGCTAGGATACCCATGGAATGTATTTTAATATTAGTTTTCACTATGAAATCAACCGACAATATTTTCGAAAGGCTCTAAAATCGAGCACTGAAAGCGAAACGTGCAGACTGACGAATGGATGAGTATCAAAATTATAGTGCAGTCATTTGTCAAGCCGAGAAGAGGTCGTTGTTTCCAAGGAGTTTTAATAAAAAGGAGGTAGCAACGGCAGCGGAGAAATGAAGCTGATTTTTCAGATATGGCTGAAGTCTGGCTGACCCGATGATTGGTTGCAGGAAATGCTGGAAGCCCTTTATAGTTATAGATTAAAAGGGATGGCTGACAGCTTGTTATTGGTGGAAAAGCAGTAGCAACCGAAGAACAAAGAACTTCCTTGGCCAGAACAGGAAAATGCGGCTGTGCTGTTGCCCCTATCAAACCTAATTGGTTATTTCAAAAAAATTTGAAAGCTAAGCAGAGATACGTCGGAAGTATCGTCGGCACAATTCATATACAGAAGATAGTTGTGTCAAATTTGAGTGAATGCGCTTCGCTCCTAAAATTTTAGGTTTCTGACGTCACAATTGCGTCACGCCACAGTTGCAGCGAGGAATCTCTGATATTTCCACAGTGGCGTGACGTAATTTTGACGTCACAAACCTAAAAATTTAGGAGGGCAGCGCATACACTTAAGTTTGACACAACTGACGATGCGGTAGCACAGATACTGAATTTCACTTCCATGCCACAGCAAAGTAATATTTGTTTTGGGCTCATGAAGCGGGGTACTTCAGTAGTAATTGGAGATCACCGTAGGAAACCCCCAAAAAAAATGTTCATGGGCGAATCACAGGTTACAATTAAAGAAAACGACTGTTTCGTTGAAGCAGCTAATTTCGTCGTATTTTCATGACGACACTGACCATTGGCATATTTAATGTAACATAACATGTGAGAATGTATATCGTGTGACTATTTTTGACCTGCCTAGCATACCTTTAGTTTTGTCATTGCCTCGGCGAGAGGAGGAGCGTAGGCGGCAAAACAAGATTAGTCTGTAAATTGGCACACTGCCGCTTCATATCCCGAGCGATATCCTGAGATGGTCAGCCTTACGAGATCCCATTACAGGACGGAAATATCAGAAACAATATTACAAAAAATCTACAGCAGTTTCCACGGGTGATCGTACGGGAGTAATTCAGGCAAAATCTGTAGTAAAGCAGTATTACGGATACTTTAATTACTGTGATGACTACATCGTAGCACCGGTGGTTAAAGTAAGAGTATGATGAAATTGGTAGTTTTATGCTGTGAATATTCTTCACGGTGTTGGTATATCAGCATACATTAACACGGGGAGGGAAGTTTACTTGCATGTTTCCCTAAGTTTCTGTTGGGAAAAATATGGATAGCTTTGGCAATATTGGAGGATATGTCTGCAAAGTTTAAACATAAATTCTATTATCAAATATTAAATAATCAACTTTGACTAATTGAAAACTCTAGGAATAAATGAAGTCTAGTTAAAATTGACGTTTAAGTTCTAATACACATATTTCCTAAAACAATTTATTAGTCAGAGTTAACAATGGAATGGAGTGCCAACGAGAACCTAATATTTTGATGCGTAAGAGGAGCGCGTAGAAATATATGTTTCACTGATGAGAAAATTTTCACTGTAGAAGAGAGCCTCAACAGTCAACATGATAAGGCATATGCCCACAGGGCCAAATAAACTTCTGAAGTCATTCACCGGGTTCCATGAGGCCACCATCTCACCCAATTAAATGATGGTTTGCTGGGGTGAGTCTTATCATGGGGCTACGGAGCTTTATTTTTTTTTTCTGCGAAAATGGCTCGTGAGTAGATTGATGCGCTTCTTGAAGATAATATTAACGCTTGAGAAATTCTATATTCAATGGAAAAGAATAGAACTTTTAGCAGGATTAAGATTCAGTACACAAAAGAACAGTCACTCAGCCGCCGCTTGGTTTATGACTATTCCTGACGTTCATCAAGGCTGATGACTGGTCGTCTGAGAGTCCAGACTTGAATCCCTTGGTTTAGGAACAGTGCTCAGGACTGGATAACTTGACTTGCTCTAAGCCAAGCAGAAATTTTGCCTCACTTAAGTGCTCCCTTGTTGCTGCAGGGGCCAAATTGTCAATCGATGTTGGCGTAAAATAGACAAATAAATTGCCAGATAGATTGCAGCTTTGTGTGGTTGAAGAAAGGGGCAATTTTGAATAAAACTCTGCTCCTAATTTTCTTTTGATGCTAAAAAGTAACGTCTAAAATTTTCTGGTTATTTGTATGCCTCAATTTTAGTTTTGAACTTACAGCATTAGTTATGGCCAGACTAGGAATGCATGCTCAGCATTATGTTCACAAGCTGTGGACGCGGTAGTGTACTTGCAAGCTTCCCAATGTTCTTGCTATGGCAATCACGAAAAGTTTAGGCAATTATGGGGCTGCTCATGCTTCACATAACAGCTATTACAATAATTCACGTACGCACCTCCTGCTGCACATAAATAGTTTTCCTGGTCTCAAGGGTAAACGAAAAGGCATTAAACTCGATCGAAAAGGGCGATACGAACGTTCAGGCACGATGTTCCAAAGAAGTTAAGGCTGATATGCTTAGGTTTTCTCAAACAAAGGGAGCACATTGAAGAAGAGTCAACTTCTCTTTCAATAGTGAGATAGTTTTTAATAAATGGATATCGTCGAAAAGTATCTTTTCCTACTTACAGCGTCTTCCAGTCGGTGATGGCTCGTATGATACGTAGCGGAACTGTAACTCCGTCTACTTCCACTACGTATTACCGATATTATTCAATACTGTATGAATATTTCCTCCAATCGCTTATGAGATTGTAAACATTGTCTACTTAGTAAACCTAATGCTAGCGGCCATCCTCTAGTCCAGTGGTTCCCCATAACTCATCAATGTAGACCCCTACAAAGAGAGCAGTACATCGTCATAAACCCCTAGTGTTCTAGTGTTGATTGTAGGCATTATGCTACATATAGGTAAAACCTATGTTACAAAGGATAAAGAAAAATCACTGTCTTCTCAATATTGACTAGAGTACTCTGAGAGAGCATACCGCCGCCAACAAGGCAACACTGACAAAAAATTCAAATTGGCCCTCAAACCATGATTTTCTTTGCATCAACACCAAAGTTTAATCATTTGTTCCTTTTGATAGTATTAACAGTTTCTGTAATTTTCTTGAAGATCCATCCGTACCTTTTTGATGCAGCTAACAAATGACAAGCAGTCAGACACACACCAACCGATCATCACTAAATTTTATATTGTTATCTCTTTTAGCATTACTAACAATTCCTATAAATTTCATAAGGATCCAGCCATAATTTTTTGAGTTATTGAACTAACAAGCTTAAGTCGAACGCACCAGAAACAAACGAACAAACCAGCACATCATCACAAAAATTTGGTCATTCACTCTATGTAATATACCTAATAACTCAAGTTAGTTTCATGAAAATTCGTCCATAACTTTTTGAGTTATGGTACTAACACGCCTAACAATCCCTGTAAATCTCGTAAGGATCCATTAATAACTTTTTGAGTTATCTTGGTGATAGACAAACAATCAGACAGACAGCCAGACAAACAGAACAAAAACATAACCTCCTTGGCAGAGGAAGTTAACTGAGTAACATGAATACAGTCAGAGTGGTATAATACACAGAATAATGATAATGCATTTTTTCTCAAGAATATTCTAGATTTAAAGTTATTTAATAAGCATTCGTCCATTACTGCTGCCAGTCAGTGGTTCAAATTGCATCAAATTTGTAAAAAGCAATGTACTCTATATGTTTAGAGGATGTAATTTTATATGCAAAGATACCTTTACTAAGTTAAGAATTACGAAACTTGCGAAATTAAGTTAGGTCAAGACTAGTTAGTATTTACCCTAATACTAAAAGGAAACGCTGATTTTGAAGAAAATGTGAATTATTTTAAGGGGAACTCAACAGGTCTTTCGCTACAAATGTGAAAAACTATTAAATCATGCATATTGATTTTTTTTATTTTACTTTAATACTGGATGCAAAGGTTTTTAGCTGCAGAATTCATTTTCAGCCTATAAATACAAAACAGGGAAACAAAAATAGAGTTTTTTCTTTCAAGAGACCCCTTAGGAGGTCTATGGTCGATCCCCTTGGTGTCTGTCTGTCTATAGACCCCTTATAGGAAATCACTGCTCAAGTCCATCAAAGGTAAATAAATCCTAGTATGAAACTGAGCAGCACCACAACTGATTACATCTACGCGTCGCCACAGCTTCCAGTACACACATGAATGAACATTTTTGATTAGTAGCTAGCAGCACACAACACCGTCAGCTTATTTGCTAGGAGTATGCTTTACTATAGCGGCGGGAGAGCTATGAGTGTCACAATTTCGGCAGCAGATGCAGCATAGAGCGCCATCTATCTATTAGCAACTTCTGTCCGAGCAGAAATCCATTTAGCAAAATTATTATTGCTATTAATTTTAGTAGATGGCCTAAGTTATTAGAATTATAAGCCTATTTCAAAATAAAAGCTCCACTTGAAAATCAACTTGTCTCACTACAAGTAATGGCGGAAAAAACCCATATGAAACTGGAGTAACGGAGCTCAACATAATGTGTACCACATCGGTATTACCGCAAATAAAGTTATACTGTAAATTCGTAAGCCCTCTGGCGGTCGCTGCACAAGCAATCGACAATTCATTTTTTCCTGCAGCTTGACTGGCAGTTGGTCGTTGCAGCCCAGCTGAAGGCATTGCTGCAGCAACCCTCTGCGTCCAGCGCACCCCAGCGAAGGGAATGAGGGACTCCTCCCCAAGAATTTAATAAGGCCAGAAGGTGATGAAGTCCCGCCGTGTGATGGTCGGTACATTGCCCTCATACCGCCGCCATTCCGGCACATCATTGCGGCCGGCCTGGCATTCTAACGGCGCTGCAAATATTCTTCAGTATTCCAAGGGCCGCCAGTCAAGGAAATCCAAAGGGACTTTTGAACGATTCTGAACTTCTAGCTCACTGAATGAAAAAATGAAAACTAAGGTGAGGCAATAAGTTGTGAACTACTCATAGAGAAGATATCCAAAGAAACTATATGGAGCGAACCATGTGGAAGACATTAACTAAAGGAAATGATTTAGTGCATCGATTGCTGACAGGAAAATAAATTTAAATAATATATAGAATAACTAGCATGTCTCGTAGCGTAAGGCTATCACCCGCGGCGGGAGCAAATTCAACGCAGTCATTTTTGATGGCCAGCAACAAGGTTAGGGCACAGCCCCCTAGTATTGTACAACTTAATAACAAAATAAAAATGGAACGCTTCGAGGCGTAAGACAATCTGCCCCGGTGGAGGCAAATTCGCTGCTGTCATTTTTGATGGCCAGCTAGGCCTAGTTTTTTGGCATGGGTCACATCTAGATTAACCCACCAAACTGCCTACAAAAATTATGAACATTGCTCAACACCTTCTACCGGTTTTTGGGTGGACATACAAATATATATACTTAAATCTTCAACGAAACCATTATCACCTCTCTCACTTCGTTCGCGAGTGATAACAAGGCGTCAAGTTTCCAAAAGGAAGTATTAAGAAACTGCCATGTTACATATTAGAGAAGCACTTTATGCAGCACACCATCTAGTGAGCAGCAAGCTACTATGACAAAATTACTGAAGCTAAAGATAAGACGGGTAAAGACTAAAGAGTAATCTTTTGTCTTGTGAAAAAGCAAGCAAGGAAGCGATATCAGAACCATTGTTTCTGCATCAGCTCTCGGAGTTTTGTTCAACTTTTCAGTTCAGTGTATTTACAAAAAAAAAACGCCTACATGTAGCATAGGGTTCTTATGCAGTACTACAGGAATGAAAATAATATACCAGTCGAGTTTATGTTGACAACACATTATATAACAATAAGCCGAAAGCTACTTCGTGAATAACTATTTTGACAGCATGCATATACAGCAGCGCAAAATACAGCGATGCGCTTAAAAAGTCACCTTGCAAAATTCAAGATGAGATAGTTCATGATTTTTATGACCCAAATTTTCCTCTACTATATATATAATAATCGCATATATGCGTAAGCAGATTCACACCTGAATAGAGAAAAATATGAACTGAATTGCTGATTTGAATGTGATTTAAAATAAGTTCTGAAGTACTGTTTACATTATTTAGTTCCTCAGGTACATGAAACTCCATAGAATAGAAACTCCATAGAATTTATTTGTCACATAAAAGACAGTATTAGAGGTACAGTCACTATAATAAAAGTAATTCACAAATGTGTGACAAAAAGGCCACTATAAGCTCATGCGCTTCTTGGGCCGGGTAAAAAAAAACGTAATGCCACAAAAAATTGGCATGATAATGCTCAATAACGTGAGAT
>LQNS02278094.1:34525575-34545906 GCA_001587735.2 Parhyale hawaiensis | reverse complement strand
CAGAGTGCGCTGGCACCGTCGCCCAGAGTGCGCTGGCACCGTCGCCCAGAGTGCGCTGGCACCGTCGCCCAGAGTGCGCTGGCACCGTCGCCCAGAGTGCGCTGGCACTGTCACCCAGAGTGCGCTGGCACCGTCACCCAGAGTGCGCTGGCACCGTCACCCAGAGTGCGCTGGCACCGTCACCCAGAGTGCGCTGGCACCGTCGCCCAGAGTGCGCTGGCACCGTCGCCCAGAGTGCGCTGGCACCGTAGCCCAGAGTGCGCTGACACCGTCGCCCAGAGTGCGCTGGCACCGTCACCCAGAGTGCGCTGGCACCGTCACCCAGAGTGCGCTGGCACCGTCACCCAGAGTGCGCTGGCAAGCTGACGCCCTCAACACGGCCAATACATAGGATGTGCGCGATTCGCCTGCATCGATTGAGAAATATAAACCGATTGATTTTAAATTACCTTTACCTTCAATCATTATCGTTCGATTTATCGCTTTATATTTAGTTTCAGATGCTAATTTCAAATGTTTTAAGTTTACAACAAGTGAATGCTACTCGTAAGTCCAGAGTGATGAACTAAGCCAACAGTAGGAAAGTTGAGTACAAGTTCGTTCTAATGTGGTAAGATTATTTCGATCAAAGTTGGCCATTCAAACACGCTCGCAATTCCTACATAAATAAAATTTATACTTTAAGAGCTAGGAACCCCATTAATGGCTCAGGACGTATATGAGTCTTATAAAGAAAAAGAACTGTCGTAAAGTACGGTGCTCTCTCTTAAATGATATTCAAGCTTTTAATTAACTGCTATGTACACAGATATGGTGACAAGACAACACAACCGCCATTTAATCCATCATTAATCGCCTTTGAATCACAAAAAACTATTCTATTCTGCGACTGTCAATAAACTTATTATTATTATTATTATTATTAAAGCTATAAAAAAACTATTCTGCGAAAGCTATATTACCGCAAGACTTTATAATTCACTGCTTCACGATGTAATCAGAACTGGAGGGAATTATCAACTATATGGTACGTGGCTACAAAAAGTCATTTTACTCGCAAGCACTCATTTGTAAAGATTGCTGACTTGCTCATCATCAGGAGATCAGACGGTCAATTCTAAGCCTAGAAGGAAAAGCCTTCATGCAAGGCAATGCAGCTTCAGCATTTCTTTCACTCATAGTCAATGGAGAAGAAGCACTGGCCTTAGAGTCGGAGGGTGGTGTCATCGGTCGAGCATTCCATGTATGTGACCCCACAGCTAGGACAGGGCAGCCGTGTACTCTCCTGGGCCCGAACCAATGCATGTGAGTTTCCTAGCTGCTGTGTGCGGTGAGGTGATGTGAAAAACGTGATCTGGACTTCGTCCGAAGATTCACAAGATACCGTAATCTCATTTCCTTCCCGCGCTGACGTGCCAAGTGGCTTATGATTGCCGCAACAAACGAGAAGACCAACGTTAGCTATTGATCTCTACTTGCTGTTCAATATCGCAGAAACTGAACAGAATTATTACCTACCCAATAAATTATAGACTGGCACTATCAAATTTTAATATGAATAATGCCTCGATAACGTTTTTCAATCTTATGAAGACTGTCCAGTAACTTGAGGAGCCCACACCACTGTAATAAATCAAGGAGGAGGCGGAGGCGGCTGGTATTATTTTTTCTCATAAGGCAAATAAGACCCGAGCTGACTATCTTCATGCGACGTTTTCTTTGAATTATGGAAACGCTGGAAAAAGTTCAGGATCCGCCTCATGTGGAGAGGAAGAAGGGGGCGTAAGCTGGAGGGTGGTGGAGGGGTGGCCCGGCCATAGAAGCACGGCTCAGCCATTAGGTCACGCCGCTTTATATTCTGGCGGGCCTCTGGAATTCCCTCATCTGAACTCAATTTTGGCGAGACTTTGTGCGGCAGGTTAGGGGTAAAATGTGCGAGTGACGGTCTCAATTGCTGCGCCCTGGAGTTGTGTGCGCGCGGGGGAAGAGGCAGGCGCCAAGCAAAGCAATGGGAGAAAGAACGAGGAAGGCGATCATCTGGGTGAGAAGTGACACCGCGACACTGTGAAAAGTATCTCGGTCGGAATCGGTACTACGCAAGGGCCACAGTATGAAGGAGCAAGGCGTGCTGTTTACTCAAAACCAGCACGCCTTAGCGTACACAGAATACGTCAAGGCAACTAAGGGCAGGGTTAGACGTACTGGTTTTGGGACAAATGCACCCTTTGCTTTTCTAATTGTAAATTTGTATGAAACAGAGATGCAAGTAAAGAAAAGCTAGGAGTAAACTAGAGGGACGATCGTAAGGTGGTAAATTGTGTAGCTTTTCCTAAGGAGCGAATGCAATGTTGCAAATATGTACATAGGGCTCGTATGCTCAAATGCACGAGCTCTCTCAGTCAATCGTTCAAATGTGTTGTTGAGCTCTTGCAAACACCCTGTGTTGTGTGCTGAAATCTGATATGTACTAAAAATGACCGTCGTGTGTTTATAAATATATATATATTTTTTAAGCACGGTTCCACTAATATTAACTTAAATGTTAACTTTCAAGTCAGCTTGCTCAGCAAGTGTCGCGAGACTGCAGTGGTTCCCAATGGGGGTGCATATGGACCTATGGACCTCCTGTTGGTTCACGTACGAACCCCCTTCTGGTTCATGATGTTTGAATCGTCTGTGGCAATATTACTTTGTTTGTATCCCATAGATGATAAAATTGTAGAATATTTTAATGTTATAAGAGGAAAAATATAAGTTTAAGTAGCTTATAATAAACTTTTACATCCATTTACTGAAATTGAACATTTTTAGCGATGGCATGGTTACCCCTAAATGGCTACCTCGATCACAAAAACTAATTTTTTTTTAAACGGCGGGAAGACCATATGCTAACCATCATTCAATGCAAATAATCATATGGGGCGAGTCGAAATAAATTCAAAAGAGTTAAAGGTGAAAACTCGCAGAATGTGAATAATGGGCTTAGCTGGGTGGTCACGTGATTGTGGCATGAGTAATTATATGTTTGCCGTATGTTTTTATGCCTCTGTCGTTCGGTAATAACAGAAAAAAAATAGACTGGAAGCCATCGATGTCTACAATACTCATTCAGCGCGTAACATACCAAGTTCATCCCATTTTAATGGCGGAGGGTCCGCGATTCAGGGCGATTTCACAGGGGTCTGAAGAAAACTGAACTTTGGGAATCACTGAACTGACTAGAGTAATATTACTAAGCTCTCTTCAAATCTGGACTGAATTAGAACTTACATTACCTAGAGCTTTTCTACGACTTAAATGAGCAGAGCAACTATTCGGACACAGAGCAGAGGGCACTGGTTCGTTTGGCCATCGCGTCAATCTCCAGCCCTCAAGGTCGTCCCTATATAGTGTGGCAGACATACATACTGTACATACACATGAAGAAAACAGCTGGTAGGAATAGTGACATAAATGCATAGGAATTCCAGCAATCGGGCAGCAGGCGACTTGATACTCGCCAGGTGCAGTCAGCAGCAGACTGTCAGTAGTAGTGAAGTATGGCAGGCAGATATTCAGCGCTGAAACTTTGGCAAAAGGACAAGCGGAACTTAGGAAGCTTAACACTGGAGGTGCAACTCATGGAAGGAAAAATTAAATCGTAGCACTCAGGCCAAAGAATGTAACTTGCAGTCATACAGCTACACCAGCAGGCAAAGAGCGTAACGGGAGGATTCACGAGAAACTAGCATCGAAATGTGACGTTATCAATGACGTCAACATCGACGAACGCTACGGTTAAGCAGCATGAGTATTTTAATTAATTTGGCCATTAAAATTGTCGCTACTTGCAAATGCCATCCCTTAAGTACATGAATAAATGACGAGAACATATACTAATTTAGCAATTAACAATTATCAATAGAAAATTATTCTGAGGCTGGTAGGAACTTTCACAGCATCAAGACACAATTTGGGCCGATATGGCGTCCTGATTTAGCTTCTTCTTTGAAACGAAGCCTTATTTATATTTCAATTTCAGTTCACAGTGCTCTTCAACAAATATTTTGAACGAATCACCACATTTTTACCTGCGCCAAGGAGGTTATATTTTCGTCGGTTTTATTTGTCCGTCTCTCTGTCTGGCTCTTTGTCTGTCTGTCATCAAGATAACTCAAAAAGTTATGAACAGATTTTGACGAAATTTACAGGGATTGTTAGATGTGTAGGGAGGAACAGATGATTAACTTTTGGTGAAGATCCGTCCTTTCGTTTGTTTATTTGAGTGCCTCATTTTTCTCAATGGCACAACTATGAACGTTAAGGATGGATTTTTATGAATTGTACATGAGTTGTTCGGTATATCACAAAGAGTAAAGGTTCAATTTTTTGTGTTGATCTGTTGGTTCGTTCGTATGTTTGTTGCTGTGTTTGATTTTATGTTTGTTAGCGCAATAGCTCAAAAAGTTTTGAGTGAATCCTTATGAAACTTACAGGAACTATTAGTAAGATTAAAAGACATGAATGATTAAATTTTGGAGAAGATCGGCTGATTTGTTTCTATGGTTGAGATGTGTTTGTCATAATGTTTGTTACGCTATAACTCTAAAAGTTTTGAATGGATCTTTATGAAATTTACAGGAGTTGTTCATATTGTAAAAAGGCAAAAAATTGTTCAATTTTGAATTAAATCGGTTGATTCGTTTCTATGTTTGTGTTGTGTTTGTCATAATGTTTCTTACGCAATAACTCAAAAAAGTTTAGAATGGATCTTTATGAAGTTTGCATGAGTTGTTAGTAATGTTAAAAGATATAAATGACTGAATTTTGGTGCAGATCGGTTGGTTCGTTAGTATTTTTGACTTATGTGTGTCAAAATGTTTGTTGGTAGCATAACTCAAGCAGTTATGAAAGGATCTTCAAAAAATTGCAGAAGCTGTTAATACTATTAAAAGGCACAAATGAATAGATTTTGGAGTTGATACAAAGGAAATCATGGTTTCAGAGTCAATTTAATTTTTTCGTTACCGTTGCCCTACTTATCGGAAGTACGCGCTCTCAGAGTGCTCTAGTTTTCGACTGAACTCATGCAATCTTACTCTCCTGACTGGCCAGCTACTTGTACTGCACCCTTACACAAAATACGGTAAAATGGTTGTCGTAAAGTACATAAAAGTTTGAATTGTTCCTACAGGTTCTCTCGCGTCAAAAATATAACACTATTGATATCTTGGGTCAAGATTAAGAGAACAACCAACGAAGGCCTGAAGTCTGATTCTCAAATACTTTGACTCGTCGAAGTGACGTCATTTGGCTACATGCGGCCACGGCTAAGTTTTATTTTAGTCTCATTGAGTCCTACCGTTACACTCTCTGCTTCCTGTGCCACACTGGCAATAGGAGAGACTCCTGCAGCCGTGGTTCAACTGAATAAATTAGATCCAGCTCTGCACATTCCTAGAAGAATATTTACGAAGGTCGTGTCAAAAGTGATGTCTTCTATTTTTTTTTTATCCGCTTGAATGGATCCAAGGCAGTTGAACTTCAAATTGATTGTTATGATGACTGAACTTATGCAATCATGACCTGAAAGTTTCATTTCTTTGCAGATATTGACGGTGAGATACTCTAAGTAAGCAATCCATGTCATGAACGTGCGTCACAAGCAGAGATGCGTCATTGAATTCCTCAATGCACAAAAAAATTGAACCAATTAAGATTCACCAGCGACTGGTGATCGTTGAGAAAGCAGGTGCAGTTTTTATCAGCAAAGTTAGAAAATGGCTTCTGTGATTTCAGAGTGGGGACAGACATGTGAGTGACCGCGTGCGCTCCGGACGGCCATGCACAGCCACGACGCTGGAAAATAAAGTACGCCTCGATCAACTCATTCGCACCGATCAGCGGTTAACGGTGAATGAAAAGCGTGTAGAGTTGGATGTGGGCGTCGATGCACTGAAAACGATGTTGTCATCCCAAGGAATGAGTAAAGTGTGTGTTAGGTGGGTTACACAAATGCTCACGCAGGAACAAAAGGACCACCGACGGGATGTCTTTCAGTACTTGTTGGATCGGTATGAAGTCGAAGGTGAGGGATTCTTGGACCGCTTAATCACTGGTGACGAAACGTGGTGTCACCACTACGAGCTGGAGTCCAAACGGTAATCATGGAATAGCACTACTCACAATCCCCAGAAAAGAAGAAGTTCAAGATTCAGACATCTGAAGGGAAAGTGATGTGCACTGTCTTCTGCTGTCTTCTGGGGCGGAAAGGGCGTTATCCTTCAGCAAATCTTGGAACCAGGGGTGACTGTCAACACTGACCGCTACGTGGAAACATTGACCACCCTGAATGCCCGGATTGCCAGAGCAAGGCCAAAGAAAAAGAAAACATTCCATTTGCAACACGACAACCCCAGGCCTCACACAAGTTTGAGGACCATGGAATATGTAACAAAGTGCTCCTGAACAGTGCTGTCTCACCCATCGTATAGTGCTGACCTGGCGCCGTCAGACTTCTAGTTGCTCGTACCTATAAAGGATGCATTACGTGTGAAACGTTTCCCCGACAACGCCGTAATCGCAGCTGTGAAAAAATTGATCACCTCGGCAGGCACTGACTTTATGACTGAGGCATCAAGGCTCTCGTTCATCACTAGAGAAAGTGCTTTGAGAATGGTGGCAATTTCTTAGAAAAATAAATTCTCGAGCACAAAAAGTCACTCGTCTTGATGGCACCACTTCCGTTTTCGTAGATATTTAACTTTTTGAGTTAAAAATAGAAAGCATTACTTTGATAGGCCTTGGTAATGTGCACACAGAAAAATGGTTGCTTGCCATTAAGCAAAATTAGCTAATTGTCAACTACCTAGTCGTTTGAATATGCGTCAAAGCACATTGTCGCTTGTGATGAACAACAGATGCACAACAGCGTTGTGATGAACAACAGGGTCGTGTACGATTAATTATTATTGCTTTGTAGATAAAATATTACGTCGTTAGTGCTAAGAAACCCGGTGTTTTTTATCGTAAAGAACATACTTTTCTCCTTGTGGGGTTTCAGATTCAACTATATAACCATTCTTAAAAGAATATTTTGTATGCTATTAGTTATTTGCTCGAATTTCATATTTAGCCTGGCATTAAACTCACTAATGGTGACAGATTATCAGGAATTTACACGGGCATAAGTTGTTCGAAACTTATCTCCCCCACAAAGTTACATCGCTTACCGCGCTTCGCCAGGGTCCTCGGTTGTTCAATGTTATTGTCAAGGAGTTCTTCAGAGAACGGATATTGAAAGGGAAAGCAAGCAAACAAGCAAGCTGGCAGTTTATTATTTTCTTCTCTCATGCACTGCACACAAACAGGAATATGAGAAGCGCCGTATATATGCTTGATAATTTTTGACATGATGAATATATAAAATTAAAAACTTAACTTAACTTTCAGACCAACACAAGAATGACTAGACGTTTCAGTCCAAAGTGAGAACATCATAACGAGAAAAGCAAAAAATCATATTTCCAAAACAAACTTCAGGAACACAACGTTTGCGTCTGCATCTCGTATCACCAGCTTGTCATGTACAAAGTCAAATATTCACATCTAGTACGATCGAAGATTTTTAGCTCCTTCGCACAAAGCTATCCACACGCAAAATATCTGCAGAAAGTTTCAATGAGTGGCACAAAAACATGAATGTTGTCTTAGATTATATGCAAGAAATATGAATTGTACGGGACTTCTCCCGCTTGCAGTATATAAATATCGCAGGAGCTCGATTTGTCGACTGAGAACTGCGTTTTCTCTTTCATCTTATAGTACTTTATAACAGCTGCTACTTATATGATCAAAGAGTTGGTTTGGGCTTGAGAAGGATAGATTACAGTCTCATTTATCGGACTGAACGTCGTTACTTTACCCAAGTAAACCATGTAATGCAATTTGTATCAAGCAAAAATCAACGAATTTTAATAAGAAGCGGGAAAATAACCTTCAGTCAGTTAAGGAAATCCCGAATTCCAGCGAAAATTGACTACTTTCCACTGCTTATATCTTTATTTGCAGCAATAAATATACGCTGAAAATATCCTAATTAAAGTGCCTTTTAAGATTTTGTTCAAATACATAAAAATTAGCTACCTGACTAAATTAATAAAATATTTGAAAAAAACCTAGTTCAGGGTTAAATACTGCATATATGACGGTTCTTTTTCACCGAAGAAGCCGGGCCGCCCCATCTAGGCGCGAACAAATCGTACGAAGAGATGAATTTCGGCCAGAGAAAATCTGTCTTCGGAAACATCAGTCTCTGCCTTGCTCCTGTCCGGCCCACTTGTGTTGAGGAGCATCTGGCTCTTCTACTGGAACTTGAACATGTCCATGAGGTTGGCAGAGAAGCCGGGACCGCCGGTTGCGTCCCGGGTGCTTGTTGCGTAAGCCTCGGGCATGTTGTTTCTGTGAATCAAGAACTCATAGTCAATCATACAATATCATTTATGGGTATAATGACATACATTCATACACTTTCCGGCTGATATAAAAATACAATGATAGGAAGCGATGAAGTGTCTTGCCTATGAATTGATACGTAAATGCGCCGGCAATAAAGGTCAAATTTTCTAGTCTGCGGACGCATTAAACAAAATACCACTTGATAAGTAGACATATACTGATAACCATAAGTTTCATGGGGCGCATATACTACAGTTGCAGCTAGTAACATGATTCGTTGTTATAAATTTTCTCAGTTTCTTCAATGGCTTTTTGGACCACGCAAGTTTTCATAGATTGCAGAAGCAACTCATTCGTACGATGCGCATACATGCACATACACTTTATAGTGAAGGTCTCTTTCGCTATTATATATAAGGAAGAATTGAAAGCGACACCGTTTATTATTTTTTACTTAGGCTGGAACTAGCCGATTTTTAATATTATTGTAATGTTTATTCAATCTATAGTTTATTCCATTAGCAAGTTATCTATAGAAAGTGATAAATTCGATTGAACCTACTCAAACAATTGCGAATAATCAAGCTATTACAACTCACAGGAACTAGGCACATCGTTTTTGCTTTAGCGAGCAAAGAGTGTATATGTGGACTATTTTATTGTTTATAATAACAAGCACTGCCAATAGATTTCGACAAGAATGGTATTTACATACTATATTATTTACATACTCGTACGGTATGTCCGCTAGGTTGCCTTGGTGTGCATTCCTTAGCCAAGCAGAAGCTCCTTGGCGGAGGTAATAAAATTTCCCTGATACAGTCTCTTCCTAAGGTGCGAACAGTCGCGTGACGAACGCTATTTTATGCGGACATAGGAACAATCTGCGTGTTATAGGGAAATTTTTCTTTTGTAGTCAGTATGCATCATCAGTTTTTCCATCACGGCTGTACAGAGGCAAGTGGCTATCACGGCTAATGGCTATGCAGTCCAGAGGAAGTATTGATAGCGACAGTGCTACAAGAAGCTGCATTCTGTTTCAATGGCTATAACGTAGTGCAAGTGCAACTAGAGCACTCAGAGACCGCAAACCTCCGCCAAGCAAAACAATGGAACGAAACATATAAATTGGTTAAAAACTACGATTTCCTTTTTATCAACACGAAAATCTGGTCATTTGTGTCTTTTGACAGTAATAACAGGTTTTGCAGCTTTCGTGAAGATCCGTTCATAACATTTTGAGTTATGTTTCTGACAAACAGTCTAACGAATATTAGTCAAACACACAAACAGACCAACCGATCATTAACAAAATTTAAACGTATTTGTCTTTCAATATTTCTAACAATTCCCGTAAATTTCACAAAAACCCACTTAAAGCTTTTTAAACTATATTACTGACAAACGTAAAATCGAACACAGAAAGAAACGAACAAACAGATCATCACAAAACTTCAAAACTTGGGTCATTTACTCTTCGTGATATACCTAACCAGTCATGTAAATTTCATGAATATCCGTCCTTAACTTTTTAGTTATGGTACTAAGACAAAAAAAAAAAAAAAAGAGACAGTTAAGAAAACAAACGATTGAACGGACCTTCACCAATATTTAATCCCACGTCATTCATGAAATGCCTAACGATCCCTGTAAATTTCGTAAGGATCCGCCCATAACTGACTACAAGAAGCTGCAATCGGTTTCAATGGCAACAGACAAAGAAACACACAGACCGACAAACTCAACAAAAATATAACCTTCTTGGCGGAGGTGATTATTGCCATAGCATGAAACGGGTCTACTTAGGTACTGTAGTGAAATTTAAGTGATGATAGCAACAGTGCTATTAGAAGCTTCAAACAGTCCTAATGAAAAAATTACGTTAGTACAAAAACCATCCATTGGCTACCTCGACTGCAATGTGACAGTGACGACCTGCGAATGATCTACCTGCAGAAACCTTTAGTATATACCGTTCATAATTATCAGAAGTCTAAGTATTTAGCATCATTCTTTAGAAACTGCGTAGCTTACAGTATTAAAGGCGTCTATTAAGTGCTAGTTCACTTTGGCTGGCAAGATGTTGAAGTTTAGGATTTAGTGTGGTGTGCTAGCCCATTAATGCTTTTTGCCATACAACGCAAGATAAGAATAGCCATCCATAGCGTAATTTACTTGGAACTGCGTCGGGGAGCTTCTCTATAGAGAAAAACTGATGTTGTAAGCAGCTGATACAAACAAAAACGACTAATAAAAGAACACATAGGAATACTTGAGGAGTGTTTCTTTGACCTGCTGCCATCGAGAGGGCCTTAAAAACAGACAGCCTCAAATTATCTCAAGTTTTAATCCTGAACGTTGGATTCGCCACTCAGAATCGACTTTCTCGCGTAGATCGTAAATCGATAATCATGGAAAGGTAATCGGTTTGTCGTATGCCCCAATCTCCCCTCAAAAGGGCGAATTCAACGCTCAAGATAAACGTTCCTAGCATGTTATGTAATTTGTGTTAAACTATACCCCTGTAAGTGGGTAGTCGAACACGCCTAGCAAAAGCCTATGGCAATCTTACCCGTTAGCCTGAGCGTAAGCTGGGGATGTCTCGCAGATCTTCGACTTGAAGTTGTGGACAGAATATTTGTTGTACATGCCCCAGATGCTGTTCATCATGTTGGTGCTGTACCTCATGGGATTCTCACAACCTGTAAGCAAAATTTGAATGTACTTGAAAAATGATGCTCCATAAAAGCCACTTACGTGTGTTGCATGTCTTCGTTTCATTTAGTGGCACACTTTCAATGCACAGAATGAATTTTTTGCAGTGTTTGTAAATGTCGGTTGTTTCAACGTCCCTCAGTATCTCACGATGAAGCTGACTTCTATCATTTTTCTACTTCTAGAGTCTGAACACAAAGGGAATACACATAAGACGTAATAAGAATATGAAAAACAATTACCTACTACCGTATGCTATACACACACACGAATATATTGTTCAACGTGCTAATAATACCACCCGGTGGATCTGTTGTACACAGTTATGCGCACTGTAGGGATAGGTTTCCGCTGGCTCTCCTTGCGTTCGGGACTACCACCATCAGGCAAGGGAGGAGTCATGTCGAGCTGGCACGGCAGTTTGGGCGTCGTGCTCTACGTCGTCCAGCTTCAGCTAATGACCACCTAAATAAGCATTTTTGGTGTGAATTTACAAAAAAAGAACATGAAATGGTTACTGATATATAAGCAAAGGACCTAGCGCAATCGCTGCGGGGCTTACCTGATGAGAAAGAGTCTGAAGTGAGGCCGTCGCCGGGAGAAGGAGGTGGAGGGCCTCCCTGCGCGCGCCGCTTCTTCTCGGCTTTGACCATCTGCATTGCGTACGGCATCGACATCCTGGCTGACGGGTCTCTGCTCACCTCTGCCCAGAGAAGAAAAAATTATTAAACGTAACGACACATCCGACCTCACATTTCCTAATCAAACTTATAGAACGCGCACACTGCAGTAACACCAGATGTCGAAAAAAAAAAATAATAACAATAATAATAAAAACACCACTCAAGCTGTTCTGTCTTCTTCAATGGTATCTGCATTTTTCATTTTCTGTTCCATTCACGGTACTGAGACATAGGTTGAGGGCTGCTAAAATTTCTCTTACGCAGTGTACAACCTATTGGCGAGGCTGTGAGGAAGAATTTATTCGTTGAACGTCAAAACGTTTTACACCATCGTCTTACAACATTGCTTCACCAAGTAATCCAAGAACCATCCAAAGCAGACCGTCCAAAGAAGTGGTTGGACTTCAAGGACATAATGGTAATCGTTGTCAAGCATTTTAGTGAGCCCAAATATCAATTTGTTGTACTGCATATGTAACGCCACAAGAAGTCTAACTATAACTGGTAAAGGTTAAAAACTGTGCTGAAAAAAATTCGTCCTGTACCGATGACATAAACTGTAAAGTTATCCGATATTGCGACAAAAACTTATCAGAGGATGGGACATATATGGCGTAGACATTTTACAGTTGAGGCAGAAATATTTTTTCTTCACATTCACTATTTTTTTTCCAAATGCCTGATGATTTTCATAAAACAGGGCTTCGTGAAGCTTTTTTGCGGCTTTGGTGCCGCCTTCTAATTATAAAGAGGCTGTGGGGCCTTCCAATTACGCAAAGGCTCTGAGGCCTTCCCATCAGATGCAGAAGCATAGCTAAATATACAATCTATTTATTCAGAGGCTCGACGGCCTTCAAATTATGCCTTTGCGGGCTTTCCCAAGCAAAGAGAGGCATTATGGCCTGCAGCTCCGTGGGCCTTTAAATTTAGTGGGTAAAAATATAATTTTATCAGAAAAATCTGCTATTTTGGTTCTAATTTAAACTGGTTTCAGTGAGGATGCAGTATCATTTATGATTCAAAGGTATACAGTGAAACTCCTGGAATAAGAAAAGCTGTAGCCATACCAAATTTGAGATCACTATAGCTCTTAACTTCGTGCGCGTCATTACACGATAATAGCATGAAAAGCAGATCCCTTCATCATTCTCTGTTTCATGAAACATATTTCTAGGCTAATTCTTCACGTTTCATGATTTTCGATCAGGTTAGAGTGTAAACCTACACACATACTTGCATGCGCGGTTAGGTAGCACGTAGTACCTATAAGAGGCTAGAAGGGGACTCAGGAACAAATTTATCTGAAACTCTTCAATGCGCAAACCTGACGATGAATAATAAGCTGTGAGTGCAGACGCAAGATGGCGTTGCCGACAATCTTTAAATCGCGTCATTTGCGGCACGCGTCATTTGCGGCTTCTTCGTAATTTTCAGCTCTGTGTACATGTTATTATGTAGTAACAGTATACGAGAACACTGAAGTGGATAAAAAAGCTATTTCGACAAGAAGGTGACTCTTTATATAAAGTTCTGGTGGTGTAGATTGACCCGAAAACGATTAAGTCACAGGGCAACCCTACAAATTTTTGCTTATTCCAGGCTGTCGCACATGTTGCGTTGTTATACCCTGAGAAAACATATCTTAACTTCAAGCACTGCTGCTATATGTTATGCAGCTGGTGAAGGCTGCACAATATGGTGAGGGGAGTCTAGCGGCGGGTGGTGGAGGAAGGAGGGAGGGAGGCAGAGGGNGGGGGGGGGGGGGGGGGGGGGGGGGGGGGGGGGGGGGGGGGGGGGGGGGGGGGGGGGGGGAACAGTGTGCAGTGGCCTGAGCGCAGAACAGGTTAGGGTAGGCTTGGTCACGTAGCCATGCAGCTCCAGTCCGTACATGTACTTCTCATTACTGGCTAAAGTTTACTCAAGCTTGCTGAAGACAAGCCCTACGAGTGGTTATGTACCATAGAAATACAACAAATGTTAGCGGGAAGTGTGACCGTTGATGCACTGCTATACGTAGTGGAATGAAGAATGTTTTATTCACACACTCTTCTTGTTATAAGATGAAGATACTGAAGATACTGACCATGTCATGGGCTTTGCTCGTTACCGCACTGGAGACATTTCAGACTCCATACATAAATGCTTACAGTTATAATAAGCAGCCAAGTAGGATAATATAAGTTGTTAATCGCTTGTTGCAAGCTCAAAAGAAAAAGGAAGTTCAACAGTTACAGATTCCGCTTACCTTTATAAAAGTGAGCATATACGAAAGAGCTCTGCCTTTGCTCTTCTGAATTGGCACTTCCTTGGGCACTACTGTCCACGATCATACAAAAGCTGGAACTGTACAGAAATCTCAATTGCAACGACACGAGAGACGGACGCTTCGCTGTGTATCCAATGCTGGCGAGGAGAAACAGAAAGGTTTGGAGGCAGCCCCCGTGGTATTTATACCCGAGCCACTCGACCAGTCCCCCAAAAAACCAGTCTTGCTTGAGTTTCCATCCTGTCCAAGGTGAACAACAGCAGCAGCAACGACAACAAGAGCTGCTGTCTCTAGGCAGAGCTTGGAGCCTCTCTGATTTATGTTCCATAGGTGCGCTGTACAGTGTAGGTACCTACGTGCCTACGTAGAGCTGCCATGATAACACCTCAGTGTCTACGTACCTATTCCGTGCTGGTAGCTCAGAAGTAGAATGTCGAAACGGAAGCTGATGAGCTAGCGTATTTGTTAATTCGTTTTACTAAGTATGGCCTCATCTCAAACAAAGAATATCCCTCATACAATATAACGAGTAAATGCGAGTAGGTATACGCCTGGAGTTAGTGAGTATAACATGTAGCCACAATAATTTACTGGTGAAAATAAAAAAAAAAGAAGCATAGTTACCGAAGGTAACCTAAAGCAGCTACATAGCATTCACGCGTTCAGAAATCGCATGTTACTCAATAATCCTTTGTACCTATGCTTGGAGCTCACAGTAAACTCTTATTGAACGCTTGATATTGCTTTCTGGTTCGATACATGTTGTTCAAGTTGTAACCTACATCTTGTTAGTTGTGCATAATTTGCACTAACAAAAGTTTCCATGACATAACTTCGTTTTTATTCTCCGAACTGTGGCTTAGTCAGGTCTTTTAAAACCAGTTTGCTTCTATCTTGCGCACCGCTCATCCCTGCAGTGGTAACTTGGAAGCCAAAGATTTTTGTCCCTTCTCTGAAAAAATACAATCGGCAAACGAAACCTACTGTAGTATGTAAAATAGTCTACTAAAAATGTCTTTTTCATTTGCTCAATGATTTATTCAGTCACGTTATTTCCCAATCGGACATTTATGGGCATTTATCGAATGTTATCCGATACCTTTCACTATTCATTCGTAGGCAGCCGATAAATGCAATAAATTTTCGATTAGGATATGGCACAAAGTGTAGAAGAAATGGAGATAAGTGCGGTTTTAAGTGAAGTAGACAAGAATTACGTTTCCATAGCTGTTGTCAATAAAGTCCAGAAGCGCTGACTAAACATAGAATTGGTTGTTGGTTGCTTCTGGAAAATGCACTATATCTTCTTTGAACTATCGTCTAAGTTCGTCGTTAACTTCTAAAAACATCCGTGAATTCTTCTCAGGGTGAGATCATAGCTTCTGAAGGTCAGTGTTCGACAGGTTTCATAGAGGTTGCTGTCAATAGTAAACGGGACACTGAGTCTGCAAATGCGACAACATTTCAAATAATTCTCATTCGTTTCACTCTTTCGTGGTGACGCAATTTCTAAATGCAACAACTAATGGCTTATGCTCCACATAAAAGTATGAATTTCCCCCGGGAAATGTGTCAGTGGTTTGCATAATCCAGACCAAAGATGTCCCCATTCTGTTCACTTCCTGCACATAAGGTGCCATCGACTGGAAGAATCCAGGGAGATAGGCCAAGCTCATTCGCCTTCACCATCCAATATTGCATTGCTGCGGTCCATTGCAGGGGCGTTTCAGGCGTTGACTCCCTACCGATTACCCTTAAGATGATTCCTAATCCATTCCTGCGAAGCAAGAATGTGTTTGACTAATCGACTAATACCTGAATATCGCTCCAAAGTAGCGAAATCTGCGCTCATAATTGAAATATCGGGCAAAATATTGTACATAAGATTGACTTGTCTCCATGGAGCCGACCTGTCGATAACACCTTAAGTGCGAGACAATTTTCCCGTCCGAAGCTCATGGAAACCCAGAGGTGAAAATATTTTTATATCTTATCGTTTCGAATACAGTACAGTGAAATCTCTTTACGAATAGCCTATCAGATTCATAACAGTAGAGCTTATCGAGCATATACTATTTCCCTCTTCCCCCTGTAGTACGTGAATTCTCTGCTCAGCATAACCTGCTCCCTTGAGATCGTGCGACGGTGAATCCTCCTTGAGATTCAATTGATCCGCCGTGATCGTTCGATCATTTGATCGTCAACTGGTGCGAGTGTCAAGCGAACTGCCATAGGGCGGTCAACCTTTGGTTCGTCCTTCGAGTTGCATTTCATTCAACGGGGATAGAATACACTTAGATATACGCAAAAGCTGGACTTTAAAAAAGTTCTATGCCGAAATTATTCGTATTTTATTACAATCAAGCTCATTTAACATGACCATTTCAGTGTATATTTATTGTCTGTCATGCACTTACAAGCAAAGAGAGTATTAAAATACTAAAGAAAACAACAAGCTTGAGTATTGGTCTGGGGATTTTTATCCCGGCGGTTAGCAGCTTAAAAAAAACGCATTCGTGGCCGGCAGTTTGTTCTTGGAAGCTGCTGCAGCTTTAACTCCGAAGAATGAAGCCGCATCTCAGTTCCAATGGGGTTTATCAGTGTAACTTGCTTCCATGCTTTTGCTAAGGGTTGGTATACCGCAAATACACATAATAACATGATACAGAGCCAGCGTAAATCACACATTAGAAGGAAACTGTTCGTCATGCATATTTTTAAAGTCATAGTATCTCTTCCATGTTTTTGCTCCTTGTCTGCTGGGCAGAAGTGACCTTCCTCAAGCATGAACTGCGACGTTAGGATCGCGGGTGTCTTGGACAGTCGGATGTGCCGTAGCCCTGTACATTCTGTTGCAAAAATTATATGTGTTTTTTGCTGGGGTTTCTGATATACGTGGATCAGGCCCTCCATTTGAAGGACAGAATGCACTACGAGCCAGCCGGTTCCCAACTTCGGAGGCCGTAATAGTTTATTACAAAATTACTGCTGAGTAAGTAATCTACAGTGGAACTGGAATGGAACACGGCATTCTACTCTATAGGTGCTCGGATGCTTGTACGTAGAGCTGAAGATTCAGTTATCAGCACAATCCAAATCAACATCCATTACTAAGCGCACCGGCTGTTAAAAATAAAGACAATCTAGTAAGGTTTCTGCTCCCCAAATTACGTCCGAACCTGTTAAGACCACCCTCTCAGCCCGTGATTTTCGGTGAGTGTTGTAAATATTTACGTAATTGTAATGTTGTCTAAAGCGTCGCTGACAATATGCTTTTATCGACAGAGAAGTCGGTGATAACTCCAAAACAACGACAAACAGCTCAAACGTAAAGCTATGACGGTAACACCACCTGCAGAAGCAGTTCACAGGAGGAACCTATACTTAATGCAATTTGTTGTTTTGGAATTATCATCGACTTTTCTGTCTATAAAAGCATATTGTCACAGCCCTACTGATTAGTGCTGCGCATTGATCCCAAGAAAATGCACACGTCCGCTTCAGACAGTAACATTGGTATCGCCCCTCTGAATAGTGCTGCAAGCGCTAAACGCAGCCCGATTATGCTTGCGACATCGAAAAACTCAATTTCTGGAGTATGCCTAAGTTTTCGGAAGTCTCAAGGGAAGTCAGTTTGGAATTAACACCTGAAAGTCAGTCTATTGGGGCAAAGCCTACGTACCTCAATAACGTTCCGATCAAATCGAGTCGAGTGGGTTTAGCTGCAGTCGACTCTGGGCCCCGGGGAGCCAAGCGATGACATCAAACCAATTTTAAAAAGCTGTCAAAAAATCCCTAGAAAGACTTGATAATGCGAGAGCAATGTGGCATCAAATGCTCTCTCTCTACCTCTGCTTGACTACTCTACCGGGCGCACGGGCATCTTTCTCTTTTTCCCCTCGCAGAGCGGGGAACTGACCTGGCACAAGAGCCTACAGGCGGACCCACGCTATCACATGCTTGGACAACTCGGCCATATGGCTGCCTTGCAAGTCACAACTTGTTTCCAAATAATGCCAGCAAAATTAGGATTTTTCATACACCATCGTTACTAACGAACTAGAAACTGCCTCAGATGTATGATGAACCGAGCCATGCTCCAGAATCATCATACACACATATGTACTAAACAATATATGGCTTTACATACAACTTGGCGTCTTTCAAGTTAACGTTTTCACCTTGGGGAACACTGAAAGGAGTACAGACTAGCGTAAAAACGTGCTTACGATCGAGTACAGGCGCAAGAATTTGTACACATTTCAAAAGCAGGCAAGTAACAAATATGACATTTGTGTACTGTTTTCTGAATGAGAGCCTCGTCTGCGTAGAAGATGACGTAATAGTCCACGCAGTCTTCTAGAAATATTTAGAGCTACGAACTCCAGTGGCACTGTCGTAGTGTCGTTTGAAGCCTTCAGAGACAGGCGGACGGTTACGACTTCAGTCACGTAATAAATGGCGCTAATTCTTCAAAAAACGCAATTTAACGGCAACAGCAAAGGGCTGATTTGGGAAAGTCGCAACGCGATTTCCTCTCAACAAACATGAGCAGCACGTGATTGTCCATTTTCCCCCAGATTTTTTTCTTATAAGATTTAAGCCAAGTCAACAGATGAAACTTGATCCTCAAAATATGTATCTCAATTCTCGTTACTCGGCGAGAAGATTTTATTAGGCAAAGGCCCAATGAAAAGACAGACTGCAGTGAAACATATGGGTAGCACTACACATTGCACTAAGAGTACAATGTTAAAATAGGTGACGCTGCCAGTTTACAGTGTCATGGCAAGCTATCCTAATAAATTAGATTAGCAGCAGTAGACTGACCAACAGGCCCATTCCCAGAGGGACGCCGAGACTTGCGCCCCGGCCCTCTATGAGCTATTGTCATTATGTTAGCATGATATAGATGGCCGAGGAAAAACAAGCAGAAGAAATAACGGAAGATCTCAAGCAGCCATGGGTCGCCCATGCATGCACGCAAGTGCAATTTATAGCCGCTGATCTACGGAGCTTAAGAGACTGTACTGAAATGAGACATGCAAGCAGGAACATATGTAATCATTAGGTCAGTCATAAATGAATAGGACGGCTGGTTTTCAAGCAAAATAGCTTCAACGCGTCCTCAATTGCCAAAGGTCTCTCTTGCAGCTATCATGGCACTCTCGCCACCCCACCGTACTCTGAACCTCACCGCCTATATAGCTACTGTGCTTCTTAGGTCCATTCCCGCTTTTCTGGTTAGCCGCCCTCCCCCCCTGGCTGCTTTCCCCCTCAGAATTTCTCTGTGTGTCAGTGACCGATCCACCAATACTACACCTTGTTCTCACTACGGTCCCGAAGCAGCTCGCATACGGTGAATTCGCGTATATCGAGACTACGTACATAGTACGAGGAGCGCTTCGTTAAACGATCTATTTTCTATACAGCTAAATGGAAAATCTGCCTCTTTTACACACCAACAGAACTCGGCATCTCCGATTATGGTACCACGTTACGATGGTACGATGGTAATGTCGATGGTACGATGGTCATCACCATCGCACTTACGATGGAGAATGCAATACCATCGCTCCATCGCCATCGGAAACAAAAATCGCCAATTTTTATCGGCGATGACTTACGATGAAATTACCATCGGCGGTAGCCATCGCAGGGCGTCACAATCGGCGATGGACCATCAGATTACCACATTTTAAAAATGCAACGATCTTAATCCACAGACATTGCATAAAAGCAGCATCTCTTATAATTTCGGCCAGTGTGCGATTTTTACACCAGTAATACTATTCCTATCTGATAGAAGGTTCCAAATGTAAGGCCCCGGTTATTAGATTTAATTAAAGCTTACTTTAGAAAGTTTAATTATTATTTGCTTAGTAAGTAGCTAATATACTCCAAATGTAATGACTAGAGCCCGGATTTATTGCAGTTTCTGGCGTTAGTGCAATAGCTACAATAAGTACAATAACTTCAAGAAATGCTATAACTGCAATGAGAGCTATAAATGCAATATATTAGGCCGTGTTCTCACGTCCCTCATCGTAACGCGTTCACTCAAACTGATAAACGCGGCGAGTTGATTTGAGAGAGACAGCTGCTGCAAATGCGGTGGACTGAAGAATGAAGCATGTCCTTTTTTTGAACGCGCTGCGTCATTCAAGTTCGGCAAGCAGAACTTATAAATGCTAAATTTATCCTCTGCGGCGTTCACAGATCATGGATAAG
>LQNS02278094.1:34495828-34525511 GCA_001587735.2 Parhyale hawaiensis | reverse complement strand
AGTGATTGCTCTGTGCTGGGTTCTCTTCTGTCGGTTATTCAGGCTATAAATATTTTGAAAATAGGCTGTTCCTATCAAAATCAGTTTCTATGATTATGGGATACGAATGTGACTTCAAATCGACGCGAAATACAAGCGAAAATGTAAAGAAACGATGTGGTAACTGAACACGCAGCGTCATTCATATGAATGAAGGACACTTCTACGTGTGTACAGAGATAAAAAAAAGTTGACGCACAGCTCGTGTTCATTATCGTGATTGAACACGATGCGATGACGGACGTGAGAACTCGTGGCACTTATTATCACTGCCACGTGTCATAAGGACTTCATACACCATGGCAGCTGGTTCCCTTATCAATTATTGTTCCATGTTTTTGTTGGAGTAAAAATATAATTGAGTTGCAAAGTCTCAAAATCTGAGTATTAAATTTTTATAACCTTCCCGTTCATGGGATACATCATGGGAACAGGTAAAGCGGGATATTTGCAAGAATCATTCTCGCCATTGAGAAGAATTGTCATTAGCACAAGCGCAATGTATACTAAAAATTGGTATTTGGAACTGATATAGGTGTCCGTTGATCCACTGACATTTTATTCCCGTTTGCTATCCGACTTTTTTGTCCTTTCAATTTTTTGTTGAATTTGCCTTGTCCTTGTTTCCTAATTCTTCCACTCCTATTGCTTCGGTGCAATAAGAGCAACTTTTAGGTGCAATAGGAGCAAATCTTAGATGCAATAAGTGTAATTTTTAGCTGTAATAAGAGCAATTTTTAGGAGCTATAACTGCAATACACATTTTAAGCGCAATAAATTCGGGCTCTATTACTGACCTTTCAAAATCTTGACAGTAATTGACATTGTTAGCTCTGGCGAATGTATTAACATAAACGGTCATTTTTCGAAGAGGTCAGTAATGACATTTAGTGTTTTTGTTGACATATTTAGGTAGAATAAGGCATTCTAAAAAGTTTTTCATAAATAACGTTTTCACCGCAAATGCTTAATTTTCGAGATATTTGATTTTATATTTCTCAATGTTTTTGTATCAGAGAAAATAAGATTTGCCATTACGAGTAGCACGATATCGCTTCACAGTTTTTTTTATATATATTTCTCGCAGGACATTAGCAAAACCAGTCCTTGCTTACCTAACCTTAATGAGTAAGAGCAACGTTGTTGCCGAAAAACTATTACGAGGCTTTGTTCTTGATGACTCGCCACGGCCGTAATGGTTCATCTTAAATTCTTTCACAAGAAACAATGGCAAGTACTAAGTCAAATACCTCTAAAAGTAAGCATTTGCAATAAAAAACACTTTTCTTGAAAAGTCTTAGAATGACTTAATTCTGGCTAAATATGCCAACAAAAACTATTACGTATAAAACCACCAATACTGGTAAAGTTAATGTAGAACGCAAGAAACAAACACCACCACTGCCGGCAGTACGATACTGCATAATAAGCGTTCCAATAATGTGGGCCAGTTGTTCGTGTTCCAAGAACGTATATAAAACAAACTTCAAAGTTCCCGACGAAAACGATATAAGTAAAAAACTACTTAGAATGCGTTATTCTACGTTCATGTTTCATTAAAATAAGCTCGCGATTGCACACTTAGTTGAAGACTTAATAGGACGTGTTCGAACATGCGTGCCATCATCGTGCTCCAGTAATGTCGGCCGGTCGTGTTCCAAAAAACATGTATAAACTCAAAGCTCGTGACGAAAAGAATATGCGTGAAAAACTTCTTAGAATGCATGCTTCTATGTTCATGTTTAAATATAATAAGCTCGCGATTACACAATTACCTCGCGATTGTACAATTAGTTGAAGACTCAATAGGCTTTGTTCGAACACGCGTACGATCATCGCGCCTTTGTTAATGAACAGAAGTAGATGTCAGCATGGCTGTAATGGCGAACGTGACAGAGAAACAATGGGAACTTGATAGTCAAATATCTCGAAAACTAAGCATTTGTAGAGAAAACGTTATTCATGAAAAACGTCTTAAAATGCTTTATTTTCCCTAAATATGTCAACAAAAATCACCATCATAACCGCCCTCTTCGGAAAATTCACTAAATAAACTTTGTAACCCATCTTTGTGTTAATGTTAGTAAAAGACAATTTTTTTTAAACTCGTAAGGCTGTTTTTTTTTGTAGTTTTAGCCCTACTTAATTACTTACTTCATCGGCATCGGAAGTACAACCGATGACGATGCCCATCGTATGCCATCGCCGATGGGATGTTCAGCCATTTCATCGGACCGGTTCTTCCTCTCAACAACATCGCCGATGTTAAAAATGGCCATCGCCGATTGTTTGATACAATTTCCATCGGACCATTGCTATCGCCGATGATTTTTTGAGACGTTCTATCGTAAAATCGTAGTTTTTCCGATGGCGACGGTCTTCACACCATCGCTATCGTTTTATCGGCGATGGCCATCATGCCAGGCTCGGCAAACCAATATTGCGCTAACACACATTTAAAGCCCGACAGAATGGGTACTTTACGGTATTATATATGGAAAAGCTTTTTAAATAATATAAAACCACTACTGTATGTGGTAATGGCGCACAACATGTAAATTGATAACGGCGAATTTTCTCGCCGAAACAGAATCAGCAGTCGCAATTGTCTGTTCGCATAAGAGCTGATTCGTATATAACGAACTCTCATATAACGAGAACCAGGTGCGTATTCCCGCTCCATAGGTCATACATGACTTGTTAGCATGCGCAAAACGTGCTATACGCGCCATATTCCTACTGAAGTTCATCACTTCTGTGCATGCAGGATTTCTTTCATTTACATTCTCTGGTGTCTTCCTCTCATGGATTTCATCCACACCATTCATGGCGCTCCAACGAGCCGCTACTGTTGTATTTCGCAGTGTAAAGTCTTGTACGGTGCAATCCGATTTTGAATTTTAACCATTTGCGCCATCATATGAAGACAATTCGTCGCATCAAACTGATATTCAACATCACCACTATGAATTTTTGGATCAACACTATTCAATACCCTAAAATTACACATTTTAAGGATATACAACAAATTAACAATCCGAGCATGTTACACAGCGCAGGTGCCTCAATTTTGTAGCTGAATTTCGGATTATGCAAAACCTATCTCACAGTATAATGATTTTGGGCTACATGCTGGATGAACTGTAGTCCGCAGTCCTCTAAAATAATCATCCAATACTTACTGCGTCCCCACGTAATCACATCTCGATGCGTCTTTCATTCGCACACTGTGATCACATAATTTAATCCACTGTGCTTTTGCCTACCAGAACTTTTGTGCGAAAAAAAAAGATTTGCTACTTTCAAAAGAGTTTCAGGCGGTAATTATGGTAGACAATGTATTACAGTGCATTCATTGGCCCCCCCCCCCCCCATTTGGAAACTGTATGCAGTGCCATCGTAGGTGCATAGTGGATAATTTACTGCCGAAGCTGTTACAGATAACTGTTCGATGAGAGTTTTTAGAAGTTCGTATTCTGACATGCAAAGTAAGAGCGCACTTCTTAAAGGTAAAGTCAACTTAGACCACACCCTCACCTGGGTGAGCTCACTGCCTGGCTGGGTATCGAACGTGCGAGCGATACAAGGTGTTAGAGCTAAGAACGGAAGCATGCAGCTACCGTGGCTAACTTCTTGATTCTAATTTCGATGTACCCAGTAAACCTTTGAGCAAATATCAAACTGGTAGCATAGAGTTAATTAACGTCGGCACCCTGATCACCCGTCGAAATTCGTCGGTCATATTGCATAAACTGCACTTCTGGATTTTCGACATTATCGACAATAGTGTAAGATGAATTCGTGTCGAACAATGTTAAAAATCATATTTCAGATGGGAGATATCCATTTGTGATGTTTTCAACTACGTTTTCACTGAAATTAATGTGTAATCGTTTCTCCGACGGGCGATGTACGTCCGCCATCTTCCGCTTTCCTGCGTAACGACGTAAACAAGAACAATCACGCCCGTCTGTTTCGTTATACGGTGCTTTGTCGTGGCGTGTAGTTGTTGCATTGAACAACGTCGGTCAATAATTCAAAACATGTACGAATATAGTGATGGCGCTGACGATATTTTCATTCGTCACGGAGTGTTGCCAAGTGTAGTAAGTGATAATACGCCCAAGCCTGAAGACAGTGACCCTGATGATTAAAGCTGTTAAGGAGGTAAGTGTGATTTTATTAATTAACTTAACCTGCTATAACATGGCAGAATGAGTATTCCAATCCATCCGTTCCTGACCAAGACGATTATAGGATACTCTTTATGTATATGGAGAGATCACGTCTATTTCGACAACAATATACCTATAATCGACTTGGTCAGGAACGGATGGATTGATTAAGGGTAACAGCCCGTTGTAGCTCAAAAAATGTTTCCCCCACGCAAAATGTTCATATTATTATACCAAAATACTAATTCAACCGCAAAATTTCCTGGAAATGTTGAAAATCCGGAAGTGCAGTTTATGCATTATGACCAATTCGTCACTATAGGTTATACTCGAGCTTTCAATTGATTTCTGTTTGAAGTTAGACCAAAGTGAGTTACTGCGCAAAGGGTAGCAGTAGCTACGCAACAGCTAACATTTGACTTCTTGAGAACAATGGCCTAATTATCTGATAACCGTGTTACCAACTGCATGGAGCGTTTGCGTTTCTTTCTCTATATCCTGGTTACCATAGATATCATTGGTAATATTTTTACCCAGGTATGGTTGAACAGCCTATCAGCCCAGCACAAGTAGTCCTACCTCCAGCCGAGTTACCAGCCGTGGCGCACACTACTGCCCATGTCCAACCAGCCTAGTCTCCTTACCAGCATCCGTGCTGTCGCCCCGTGTGATCCTTGGAACTCATCCCTTCGCGGGGTCCAAGATAAGGACTTAACTAAATCTGATGGCACAATCGTTATCCGCATACTTCACAGGGACGAGAAGGAAATTGCTCCTACTCCAGACGAGTTTCTGCAGATGTCACTCGTGGGTCTCTCATCTTTCCTGCCCCAAATAGTCTCGACCCTCGTAGAGCCCCATGAGTCTGTAGGCATTGATGTACAGCGACCAATCACTAGAGCCAAACCGACTTGGATTCATGCAAATTTGATCGAGTGAGTTCAACTAGTGTGCTTTCCAGCTTGTGGACAACACGGGTCCCAGCAAAATCATAATTTCGGAGAGCTGTATTAAAAAAAAAAACGTAACCATAGCCCAAATCCATTAAGTATACGATCACTAGAGGTGAGTCGTGATACCCTAAGGTCAACTATGGGTAACATTCTTCCTAAGACAAATTCTTTCATACCGCCACATGTCATAACAACAAGAAGCAAGTCTAACTCGGCGGGCAACTACCCACTGTCCGCAAAAGAGAAACGGATGTAAAACATCACCCTGATTAGGTACTGTCCAGTCTCAGTACACAACTCTTCAATTGCTCAACTCGCGACAAGGGCTCCCACCGCTCATAATAATCCTACTCCCGATCTCTCACCTCAACCTATACTCCCGCATCCGGACACTCCAAACGCACCAGTGACCAGGAGAAACACTAGCATTAAATTCCTGTTTGGCAACGTTTAGAGCATGATAAATAAGATGAACGCAATACAAGCTATAGCAACTACTCTTGCGTATGAAATTGCTCTCAATGAAACATGGATCAACCTCTGAAACAACTACTGTAGAACGCCTCATGGCGTCAGACCATCGCCCGCGGTAGGAAAAAAAGGGAGGGGGGAGGAACTGAAAGTGCTGAGTCAGGAGTTACAAATTCAACGCAGTTCTTATAAGAAACGGAATGCAGAACCAGCAGAGTCAACCGCCCCGCCCCCAGCGTGGGCGATCTGCCCTGATTAGGTTGTAGTTCTGGAAGATAGACGAGTAAACTTCGCTGGTGAGCTTTTTCTCTTAGATAGCCGCCACCAGGATGTGCCTTGGTAAGGAAGTCGTCGAGTTAGCTTCTAATGGGGCATAGGCCATTGCAATCAAGCTGTAAGAGGAAACCAAATTACCCGCGCTCAAACTAGGGCCGGTGGTGGAGGCAGGCTCGACGTCCGTCAAAGTTGTCGGCTGACCCGAGGTACAAACGGAACATGTCCAGTCTGGGGAGTGAGTAAGAAGAGCTTGGCTATCCCCGAAGAGCCCTTGTGTACCCAGCGACTACAGCTGGCACAGGGAAATGCCCACTCTCGTCGGGGAATATCGGTTGAGCAAACGGCACAAGGCCACGACCGGGATTGGGATGCACGTCACCACAAAGGAGAAGCAAAGATATAAGCAAAGCAGAAGCGATGGTTGCCAAGTTGGGAAGGGCAACTACTGGCCAGCATCGGCGGCAGCCGCGCAGTCCAGACGGGGTCCGTCCACCACGCAGAAGCACGGCACGCTTTGCATCAGGTCCCTGGCGTATGCTAACCTGCCTAGCGTCTGGAAGGCAGCCAACATTATCTCCATCCCTAAACCTGGCAGGGTATAAGAAAAAAGCCCCGGGAGGAAAAAAGCCCCGGTGAAAAAAGCCACCCGGAAAAAAAGCCCCCGCCTATCTCCCAATGTACATTTGTTGCCCATGCTTAGTTATTTTGAAGCAAGTGATAGTAAACTAAGTTAATTACACTGTACTGCATTTACCTACCCTAACCTAACGAAACCAACCCCTAACCTAGTCTAGCTCTTTATAATTGAACGCAGCCACCACATCTAACTAAACCCAACCTATTCTGACATGCATTACCTAGCTTCTTAAGTACAAATATCTAGAGACCCTTACGTGTTTGGACAAATATAAGCTTAAATTTGATTTAGATTGAGCGTACCTAAATTAATGAGATACACCAATATTTACTCTAGTATCAGAGACAAAGTTAAAATTTGGTGTTCATAGTCAAACCAGCATAAGGAGTCCGACGGGCGTGGCTAAGAACGCAAAGCAACTTTCCAAATCTCTCTTATGCGCGTAGTATGACTTGTCTCATTCGATAAGATTTCATTGATATTTGAATACATAAGGTGCATTAGTTAATAGATTAGATTTAGCACTGCTGCGCTCAATTCAGCCACGCCCCTAAATGACTGCTCACGCTGGCTTGACTATTGTGTATTTGTTGCTTGTTCAATTAGTATGTATTCTCTTCTTTCATTTCTTTGCTCAAGGGATGAAATTCACACTTTTTTACGGGTGGCTTTTTTCCACCGGGGCTTTTTTCCTGTTACCATTTGGCAAACCACTCTCCGACAGTAAATCCTACCGTCCGATATCCCTGCTTTGTCCGGTGGTGAAGATCCTGGAGCGCTTACTCCTTCCGCTTCTTGCGGAGTTTTTGGAAGTGCCAGACTCTCAACACGGGTCCCGCTCTATGCGGTCGACCACCTCAGCCCCTCTTCCGTTTGTCCAACATATTGTACAAGGGTTCGACCAATACAAGTCCCCTACCCGGTCGATAGCTTTAACAATGGATTTCTCCAAGGCCTTGATACGGTCTCCCACCACTACCTGCTAACCAAGATCACGCGCTCATCCTACCTAATAACCACATTAGGTGGATCTCTGCCTACCTACGTGGGCGCCGTGCCTCCTTCCTATGGGCGGGTAAACTTTTGCTGCTCACGTGAATTATATTCGCGACAGATGCTGCTCCCGCCTGCGGATTCTCGCCGCGCTGGCCGGCGCAAGGTGAAGACAATAAAAAGAGACTTTATTACTGACCAATCGGGCCCTCATCAGAAGCGTCATGCTTTACGCTGCCCCAGTTTTGTTCTTAATGTCTCAAGAACCGCCGTGAGTAAGCTGCGGGCAGTACATAATACGGCCCTGCGCATAGTCACCGGGCCCCACCGCATGGCTTCGGCACATCACCTCCACCAGGAGACTTCAACCATACCAGTTGGCGACAGTCTGTGGTTGCTAACAAAACAGTATCCCCTCAGCGCATCGTGGGTACATCATCCTGCCCACGGGACTATCACGGCCCCCTCCGGCCTTCGCCGCATTCGACACACTCTCCGATTAAAGTTTGAAACAGACATCGTTCCCCTTCTTACAGATGGGACTTTCCCTCCCGAGCAGTACGACATTGCCCTGAATGCATTACACATCTCTGCCGTTGCAACTACTGCGGCTGCATATCCTCCAAAAGTGTTCTGGGCTATCAATGCCCTCCTCTCTCTGCGCAGGAGTCTCTACTCTCCAGACCATTCCGAACAACCATCTCCCAGCTACGCTTTGGCCACTGCTCGGTCTTAGCGGATTATAAGTTCNCCACCCTCGTCGGGGAATATCGGTTGAGCAAACGGCACAAGGCCACGACCGGGATTGGGATGCACGTCACCACAAAGGAGAAGCAAAGATATAAGCAAAGCAGAAGCGATGGTTGCCAAGTTGGGAAGGGCATCTACTGGCCAGCATCGGCGGCGGTCGCGCAGTCCAGACGGGGTCCGTCCACCACGCAGAAGCACGGCACGCTTTGCATCAGGTTCCTGGCGTATGCTAACCTGCCTAGCGTCTGGAAGGCAGCCAACATTATCTCCATCCCTAAACCTAGCAGGGTATAATAAAAAAAGCCCCGGGAGGAAAGAGCCCCGATGAAAAAAAGCCACCCGGAAAAAAGCCCCCGCCTATCTCCCAATGTACATTTGTTGCCCATGCTTAGTTATTTTGAAGCAAGTGATATTAAACTAAGTTAATTACACTGTACTGCATTTACCTACCCTAACCTAACGAAACCAACCCCTAACCTAGTCTAGCTCTTTATAATTGAACGCAGCCACCACATCTGACTAAACCCAACCTATTCTGACATGCATTACCTAGCTTCTTCTAACCTAACTTAAGAGTTTGTAACTTTTTTCACCTAACCTTACTTAACTGCATCTAACTAGATTTAAACATTTTTTCATTACAGCGATCATGTAAGAGAAAAGCAGGCCTCGCCTACCTAACATTTCCTAATGGGTTGAATCCTTGTGAAATTACCTGATTCTTCGTACATAAGCACTTCTTACCTGATAGGCCCAGCAAACAAAGTATAACGGGAGGACTCAATGAGACTAAAATAAAATTTAGCCGTGACCGCACTGCATGTCGCCAAATAACGTCACACCGTCGAGTCGAAGTACATACTTGAGGGGTCGGGCGTCAGGCCTTCTTAGGTTGGGCTCGTAATCCTAACCAAAATGTATTTCGTGTTATATTCTTGACGCGAGAGAAACCATATGAATATTTATTGCTCAAACTTTCTCTACTTAATTGACGACAATCATCTTACTGTGTTTTGTGCATGGGTGCAACTCAAGAAGCTGGCCCGTCAGGAGCAGGAGATTGAATTAAGTCCAACAATAAAGGCGCTTTGTTTAAATATGTTTTTGAAGAGAACTGTAACTGGCTTCACTTCAAAGAAGAAGAGTCAGGGGGCCATACCGGACTAGATTTTGCCTCTTAGTGCAGTGAAAGTATCCACCAGTCTTCAGTGCATGTTGCATTGATAACACTGGTCAACAAGCAATTTGTTACTGCAATTCTTTCAACTGTATTTTAATCAGTTCCTCTTTGTTATTTCTCATCTGAAGGCCGTTTTTGTCCACCACGTCCCATTTTTCATTATGACTCGCCTATACTTCATCAATGCTATTCGTGCAGAACGCCCCCTGGCAACATTTTCAAATGTATTGTTGTATTGTTCAGAATGTTAAGTACAAATATCTAGAGAACCTTACGTGTTTGGACAAATATAAGCTTAAATTTGATTTAGATTGAGCGTACCTAAATTAATGAGATACACCAATATTTACTCTAGTATCAGAGACGAAGTTAAAATTTGGTGTTCATAGTCAAACTAGCGTAAGGAGTCCGACGGGCGTGGCTAAGAACGCAAAGCAACATTGCCAAATCTCACTTATGCGCGTAGTATGACTTGTCTCATTCGGTAAGATTTTATTGATATTCGAATACTTAAGGTGCATTAGTTAATAGATTAGATTTGGCACTGCTGCGCCCCTAAAAGACTGCTCACGCTGGCTTGACTATTGTGTATTTGTTGCTTGTTCAATTAGTATGTATTCTCTTCTTTCATTTATTTGCTCAATGGATGAAATTCACACTTTTTTACGGGTGGTTTTTTTCCACCGGGGCTTTTTTCCTGTTACCATTTGGCAAACCTCTCTCCGACAGTAAATCCTACCGTCCGATATCCCTGCTTTGTCCGGTGGTGAAGATCCTGGAGCGCTTACTCCTTCCGCTTCTTGCGGAGTTTTTGGAAGTGCCAGACTCCAGACTCTCAACACGGGTCCCACTCTATGCGGTCGACCACCTCAGCCCCTCTTCCGTTTGTCCAACACATTGTACAAGGGATCGACCAATACAAGTCCCCTACCCGGTCGATAGCTTTAACAGTGGATTTCTCCAAGGCCTTGATACGGTCTCCCACCACTACCTGCTAACCAAGATCACGCGCTCATCCTACCTAATAACCCCATTAGGTGGATCTCTGCCTACCTACGTAGGCGCCGCGCCTCCTTCCTATGGGCGGGTAAACTTTTGCTGCTCACGTGAATTATATTCGCGACAGATGCTGCTCGATCCCGCCTGCGGATTCTCGCCGCGCTGGCCGGCGCAAGGTGGAGACAATAAAAAGAGACTTTACTACTGACCAATCGGGCCCTCATCAGAAGCGTCATGCTTTATGCTGCCACGGTTTGGTTCTTAATGTCTCAAGAACCGCCGTGAGTAAGCTGCGGGCAGTACAGAATACGGCCCTGCGCATAGTCACCGGGCCCCACCGCATGGCTTCGGCGCATCACCTCCACCAGGAGACTTCAACCATACCAGTTGGCGACAGTCTGTGGTTGCTGTCAAAACAGTATCCCCTCAGCGCATCGTGGGTACATTATCCTGCCCACGGGACTATCACGGCCCCCTCTGGCCTTCGCCGCATTCGACACACTCTGCGATCAAAGTTTGAAACAGACATCGCTCCCCATCTTACAGATGGGACTTTCCCTCCCGAGCAGTACCACATTGCCCTAAATGCATTACACATCTCTGCCGTTGCAACAACTGCGGCTGCATATCCTCCTTTTCACAAGACCCGATAGTTACGGGAGGAGAGAGACGCGTCCTCAGAGATGAGAGGTCTGGTAAGGCTTGTTGGTAGAGGGTCGATGCGAAACCGGTGACGAGCCAGAATCGCCTAATATTCTTCCGAGTGGGACGGACCGATGATCCCTCCTGTCATTTCTGCGGACTGAGCGAAGAGTCTTTTCGTCACCTCTTCTCGTGTTCTAGTCACACCGCTAATCTTTCGGTGAGCAATCTCTGGCTGGACCCGCTTGGGGCTGCGCGTTTCCTCCCTTCTCTTCGTCTCTTCCAGTTTCTCCCTTCCCCCTCTGCCTAGGAATCCTACGGAGCCTTCTCTCCGAGCTGGCAATGGTGGACCCTAACGATGGCAACAAACAACAACAACAAATTCAACGCTGTCATTTTTGATGGTCAGATTACACTAGTTTTTTGAGCATTTTTCATATCTCGGTCAACCCACCTGACTGCCTAAAAAGGAATGTGATGACGGCACTAATCTTCCAGCTTCTTTTTGGGCGGACAGACATATAAACTTACAACTGTAAACGAAAACAGCATCACCACTCTTCGCTCGCGGATGATATACATTTGAAGATGATATTGCACGGAAAGGTTGCAAATGGCTCAATACAGACAGAGCTACAGATTGTGGTAGGGAAGAGGATTCAGTTATATATATATATATATCTATCTCAAAGACAACCTCAATTCCTCTGTAATGGTTTCTTACCAACAAAGAAATGTGAATTTATCACCACCCACGCTCGCCTCGAAATTCAACTGGCCTTGATTCCATGCTCGCATATATGTAGAAGCCCTTGCAGTACCCCTGAAACTGATACAGCGCTCTACGATAAGATCGAAGATGCAAGGAGCACTCAGAATGAACCATTTCTCATAGGAAACTTGATCCTCCCAAATTGATTGGAGTACACTGTGCAGACAAGCCCCAGGTAGTAAATTTCTTGAACTTCTCAGGCACAACAACTTTACCGAACTCGTTAATGAACCCACCAGATACAATAATATTCTAGATCTGGTTATCTCCACGCTTGATTGCGAAATTGTACACCTCACCATCTTAGGTCGGCTTCGAAATTATAACGTGATCGAATTTACTCTCAGACTCGGATACTCGTTTACGCTCTCAAACTACCAGACTATCGGCTAGTGAATTTCCAAGAAATGGCAAATGAAATAGAAACAAGTGACTTACAAGACCTGATGAGAGAATGCAGTGTGGAATAAAGCTCTGTTAGCTCTGTTAGAGAAAAAAGTTCCTATGAGTAATGGTCCCCACGGGATGAATCAGCCTGTCAAAAATTGTATTGCTAGGCGACAAGTGTGTTAGAAAGTCTGGAAGCGTAGTCCAACTAAAGAGAACAGGCGCAATCACATAGGCTAATGGAATGCTGGAAGTGAAGAGACAAGTCAGGGCTACTAAACGGAAAAAGAAGTTTCCGTAACCGCTATGGTAAAACGTAACCCAAAGGCATTCCAAAAAGTATATAAGCGAATGACGACACAATAAAGAAACCATAGGTCCGCTCCAGGGACCCGACGGTGAAATCACCAATGACTTCAGAGAAAAAGCCACTCTTGAACTAATATTTTACCTCGGTATTTACAGTTGAAAGCGTTATGAAAAAATTATATATGAACCAGTACGAATGCAAGTGCTCCCATAAGTACATGTGTTTTCATGGAGCTTCAGGTCCTTAAAGAACTGACCCACCTGAATGTGTACAGATCCACTGGCCTAAACAATCTTTCATCATATTTTGCGGGAAGTGGAGCCAGCCATTCCAGCGCTGCTGCTCGAAATGTTCAATCGGTCTCTAAGCATGGGAGAAGTTCTACAAGAATGAAAACTCGCTAACGTGATCTCTATACATAAATAAGGGTTAATAAAAGCCGTAATAACTATTGACCAATCAGTCTTACCTCAGTAGTCTGTAAAACTACCGAACGCCTCCAGAAGAAACGGAGCACTGTCCGTCTGAGGCTACATAAGCACATTTCCGACTTCCAGCACGGCTTCCATGATAGAAGAAGCTGCCTAAGCCACTTACTATTCTTCTTCTTGAAACTTGCAGAAATCAGAGATAATGAAAAAGTTGTGGACCTCTTTTGCCAAAACTTCTAGAAGGCTTTTGACAAAGTCCCACATCAACGGTTAATTAAAAATCAGAAGCCCATATAGCATCTGGGCAGGCTATTCACACTGGCTCCCTGCAAATGAACGTGATACAATTGGCAGCTGTCGCTCAACAATGTGACCTGGGAATATCCGTCAGCAAGCTGGGAAAAGTGTGAAAATGGCAACAGATTTCTAGGATTCATTTTCAGACATTTTTGAGTAGCTACAAATACAAGGACATAATTGTTCCTGAGTACAAAGCACTAGTGAGCCCACATTGGGACATACTGATCAATTCTGGTCGCCACACGACTGAGAAGATATCGATAAAATGGAAAGAATCCAGCGCAGTGCAGCAAACTGACACCTCAGCTAAGAAAACAAGCCATTTTCTCCTACAGGAAGTAGGACTAATCTCTTTCGAGCAAAGACGACGCAGGGGGCAACTGAAAGAAGCATTAAAATACTTCGATGGCTTTAATGACGTGCCGACAACGGGACTTTTGTACGTTTAATGTTAACCTGCGATATAAAGGCCTGAAGCTCAAGTATAAAGATCGAAGAACTACTCTCAGTCAGTATCTTTTCCCGTACTTCATAGTGAACATATTGAATAGACTCTCCCCTCTTTCCCGAAGTTGTCGGTCAATGGGGTTAAAAATCAACTCGACAAACATTGGGAGCAACATCCTCCATGGTTACGGACTCCTCCTCCAGGATTTTCAAACTCGTAACAGCTTAGATTCTGCGCTCTGTAATGCTGTAATTCACTGTCTTCCATGCCTCAACTTACTTATCGTCCCCGAGCTCCGCGAGTCTGCAGTATTTGATTGTGCTAGCAAAATCTACTCTTTGGGTGAGTTTGGTTTCTTCATCTTCTTCTTTTCTTCCTCAGATACAGTATCTCTATGATTTTGACCTAATGGCAATAGCTCATAGAGAGCCGGAGCGCGAGTCCCACATACGAAATGGGTCTGTTGGCCGGTCTATTGTCCACTACATTTCTAATCTTACTTGACATTCGTCCCTCCAGAATCAGGTCTACCAACCTGGATACAGACATAGCCCCGAATCTGGGGCGCTGTTTGCTCGTATCTGAGACACATTTTGCCTTATCAGTGGGCGATATTGTTGCTTGCATTAGGTCATCCGGGAGGAAGCCTGAGGTTTGGCACCTAGGGAGAAAGGTAGCATCTAGCAAGTAAAGTCACCTGCATCGGAACAAGGAAGCAGGTTATACTGTGCTTGCAAGCTTTAGCCGTAACTGGTTCCGCCCCTGTAACTTTATTAGATTATTTTAGAACAGTTTAACACTTGTCGGATTGCCCATTCAGATACAGTAAATTGATCCCAAGGTTGGGGCCATATCTTTACAAGCGCTCAAACAAGCTGCCTAATGTATGGAAGACGTGTTTGAATTACAATATAGTTCTTTCCATGAACTCTAAATTTACGACACGATTTAGCGGGAAAACATATTAAACAAGTACTAAAATTATGTCGCGTGTTGGCTGTCAGCTTTGCCATGGCTTGTATAGCGCTGTTAAGGAAAATTCTTTCTGCAGATGATGTACACTATGTTGTCTAGACAGAGGTACTGCAGGGGAAGGTGGTACCGCTAACGCGAAGAAGTTCAAGGTAAACTGATTTTACGTTGCCGATGTAGATCAGACTGAGGACTTGTCGGAGCACGTAGGAATAAATAAATTTGTAGTGTTCCCCACGGTAACAAAAACGTAAATTTTACTGGAAAGCATCATATTTACGTTCACTGGAGGCGTCCCGTAACTTCTCCAAGGCCACCGACTGTTACTCGTACTATACGATATGGCAGCACCGTATAAACTGCCACTTTTCCTCGTCGTACAGAATGGGATCGCGAAGACAGTTCTACAGTTCTCTGAGTTTCTTTTAGAAACTAATTCATTGTCATTTAAACTAATAATTCATATTTTACTTGACTACCTAAAACAGTGAATATTGCCATATTTTGTAAATTAAGCATAATTTGCAAGCATAACACCAGAGATGTGTTTTACTTAAACATTAGTACGTATTATTTTTTGACAAGCATTTTATGAAAAACACAGTTAGCTACCTATCTATTTTTAGCAAAGCACGAACCAAACAGACATGCATCTTAGACCACAATACTAAGCATATGCATAATTATCATATACACTAGAGCGCCTGCGCTGTCAAGAATGACAGCGAAGAATTTATGATGATCCGTCCTTATTGATCATAATTTTTCTATTAATGCTAGGACTGAGCAAAGCCAAGCTTTCTTTCAGTGATACGCTGAGAAGCAATGTTTTTATCACCCGCGAGTGAAGTGAGAGAGGTGATAATGTTTTCGTTGAAGATTTAAGTATATATATATATATATTATAAATATAAACATTATTTTCTTGAGATGGCGTAGATGTAGATTTCGTTGGGAAGCAGTTAAAGAAATTTTGATACCCACGACGTGCGTTTCGCTGTTTACCAGCTCATCAGGTGGGAGACTCAAAGTTGTTAATTTTACGCTGGGAGTTTTGATGAATTTTGAGAGGTTACCATTGGAAGGTGTAACTATGATACCGGATGTTCCAAAACTATAAATAAAATTTTCGGTCAAGCAAATGTTCGTCAACTTTCAACTACAGTCCGCTCCATTGACTCCAATTATTGCACGTTAATAAGTATACTCGAGTCAACGCAGCGAAACGCGCGTCGTGGGTATCCAAATTTCTTTAACTGCTTCTCATTGAAATCTATGTATAAATATATACATATATATATATATATATCTATATATTTGTACTTCTGTCCACCCAAAAAGTGGTCGAAGGAGTAGAGCGATCTTCATAATTTTCTAGGGAGTTTGGTGGGTAGCCCTAGAAGTGACCTATGTCAAAAAACTGGGCCTAGCTCGTCATAAAAAATGGCGGCGTTGAATTTTCTCCTCCGCGGCGAATTTGCCTCCACCGCGGCAGGTCGTCTGGAGAACGGGGCGTTCTATTTTTATTACCGTCCTTATTGATCATAATTTTCCCATTAATGCTAGGGCTAAGCAAAGCCACGCTTTCTTTCAGTGATACACTGAGAAGCAATGTTTTATTTGACGCTTGGAGTTATGTATGTCTGTCCACCCAAAAAGTGGTCGAAGGAGTTGAGTAATCTTCATAATTTTTTGTAGGGTGTTTGGTGTGTTGCTCTAGTTGTGACTCATATAAAAAAACTGAGCTTAGCTGGCCATAAAAAAATGACTGCGTTGGATTTTCTCCATCGCGGCGAATTTGCCTCCACGTACCGCGGCAGATCGTCTGGAAAACGGGGCGTTCTGTTTTTTCCTGTTATTATTGAAAAGCAAGTATCTAATCGAATGCTGCTGTGTCCTAGCCTCGTTCATCAAAAATGACTTCGTTGAATTTACCCCCTACCGCGGGTGATGGTCTAACGCCACCGAGGCGTTCTAGTTTTGCCTACAGTCGATATTGACTCCTAATAAATACTGAGCTCCGTATCCAGGATACTGATTGTGTCATATAGCTCGGATGTTTTCCTCAGTGAAATGTTCTGTTGAAAGAAGAACCCAAATTGGAGAAAATTATTAAAGTAAAGGTAAAGTCAACTTAGACCACACCCTCACCTGGGAAACCCACATGCACTGGTTTGTGCTGCGGGTATAGGCCCACTGGCCTCAGATGAGTAAGTGTAGTCGCAGTCGCCCTCGAGTCACCAAGAACTATGGCGCCAATTTGACGGAAGGAACAAATGACCCGAGACCCCCAACCCCCTCATCTCTGAGGAAGGCAGTTCTGAAACAGCGCTGAGCATGCACACAACTTGCCGAGTCAGCACACCAAGATCTGCAAAGAGTTCGAGTGTGTGGCGGCGTATAGAACCAGCGAGCGATACATGGTGTTAGAGCTGAGAACGGAAGCATGCAGCTACCGTGGCAGCTTCCAAGAAATCCTCGTGTTCTTTTCCCGCCTTCTGAAGAAGATTTTACCACTTGTTTCGATGATTATGCAGCCAATAAGAGTATCAACTTGAACTTAGGACAGCTGAAGTTTGGATGAAGGAAACCTCAGAGGAGAGTACGAATCACGATGCAACAGAGTGCTAGAGAAAATGTATGTTTTCAATGGCGCAAACATATATATGTTTCGATGCATGGAAAAAGTGATAAAAATCAGATTCCATTACCGCGGCAAGAGAAGCTTAAAATAACTCCATTATTTCGATGTCACGAACTGTTTCAAGCAAGAAGCACTTTGAGATAAAGGAATAAGGATCCCAGTTTCGCCATATTCTACAATCTGGTCATCGATCTCCTTGAAAACGCAACCCAATTGCAATAATTGCAACCTAGCCTATTTTTTGTCTATCTATACCTTCATGAGGTAGACACGAAACATACAAATATATAAACGTCTAAAGATAAAAACAGAGCTTGGCGTTCCGAACAAATGTTCGCGAACCTTTATCCGAGGATTTGTTCGGAACGGCCAAATCCCGGATTTGGGTTCGAAGGTTCGGATACCGACCGATGTCAAAAAAAAAAAAAAAAAAAGATTTGGACTTCCGGGTTCGCAACGTCTTTCTTCGCGAATCCGAACCCTCGCATCCCGGGAAAAATTCGAAAAAACGAAAACGACCGAACGCTGATTTTCAACTTTTCTGCGGCCTACAGATGTGGTGACGCCTATGTTTCTGTAACAACTAGAGACGCCTACGGCGATTAGCATTGTTTTTTATACTTTATCGCTTCTCACTACTTCTATTCCAGTATGGGCGTGTGAAGCCGTGTTCATAAGTCCCCCAACGTAATGCATTCAGTTTATAATTGATGGACGTGGCGCGTTGATTTAATGGAAGCAGCAGCAGCAAAATCGGGAGACTGAAGTATGTGGAAACGGACTTATGAACGTGCCGCATCATTCAAGTTCAGTTAACAGAACCTACATAGACATTCTGGTTTAATCCTCTATAGCGTTTTCAAATCTCGAAAAAGTCGACAAAAATGATTTTTATCGTCACTTTAACGATCAGAATGGTTAGGGTCACTGTACTCTCGTTTAACGCGAGAAAACCAGAAAGGCTGAAAATGTACTAGGAACACGGACGCCATCTTTGAATTGGAAGCCGGCTGATCCCTCTTTGTTGATTTCCCTTCTATCGGTTTATCGGGCTATAATATTTTAGAAATAAGCTGGTCCTATCACAATCATTCTATAAGATTATGGGATACGAATATGACTGCAAACCGACGCGAATTATTAGCCAAAATGTAAGGATATGACGTCATAACTGAACGCAAGGCATCAATCATTTGAGTGAAGGACATTTCTGCATGTGGACGGGGACAGAAATAGTGACGGATGGCTCCTGTTCATATTCGTGATTGAACGTATTACGATGATGGACGTGTGAACTGGCCCTATGGTCGTGTTCAATCGTCCCACACCGTAACGCGTTCAGCCAAACTGATGGATGCGGCGCGTTCATTTCATAGAAGTAGCTGCAGCAAACGCCGGTGACTGAAGGAAGAAGCATGTCTTTTTTATGAACGCGTCGCGTAATTTAAGTTCACTGAACAAGACCAATAAATACTGATTGCATCCTCGAATTTTATTAATCAAGTTCTGTTGTAAAACACGGCACCACTTTAAAATCAAGGTAAGGGTAACCCCTTAGCTTCACCTTCCCATTCAGCAATACGCGCGCATGCCGAACAGTGCAATAGTCCCATTTTACAACAAAACTTTTCAATTTTTGGCAGTGCAAATTCAAGTCCCGACCTGCGAATCCTGGAGTCCTTGTTTATTAGCAAACTGAAACCGAACCTTAACGACATGCAGTCGTCCTACCCATTGAAGATCGCCCCTCGATAGATGAACTGTTGTATTTTTTTTTTTTTTAGGTAATTAGAACTAGAACTAGTTTGTACAAGCAGTGTATTATCTGTTTTACTTGTTGTTTCAGAATGCTGATGATGACCTATAGGGTCGAAACGTTCAAATTTGGATCCAATTTTTAATAATGTCTTTNCCCGCCTGTGGAGAAATACATGTTATTATTTATTATTATTATTACTATGGTCGTGTTCAATCGTCCTTCACTGTAACGCGTTCAGCCAAACTGATGGACGCGGCGCGTTGATTTGATAGAAGTAGCTGCAGCAAACGCCGGTGACTGAAGGAAGAAGCATTTCTCTTTTATGAACGCGTCGCGTAATTCAAGTTCACTGAACAAGACCAATAAATACTGACTGCATCCTCTATAGCGTTTGCAAATCATGAGCAAGTCGAAAAAAATGCTCTTTTACCGTCACTTAACGATCAGAATTCTTGTATTCCCGTTTAACACAAGAACACTAGTTGAGCTGGGAATGGCATAAGAATGCAGACACCATCTTCATTGGACAATGAAGCGCATTGCTGCATGCTGGTTTAACTTTTATCAATCAGGCTATGCACATTTTTAAAACAGACAGTTCCTATCAAATTCAGTCTAAGATCATATTACTTTGAACCAACGCGAAATATAAGCAAAAATTTAAAGAAACGACAACATAACTGAACGCGTAGCATCATTCATTTGAATGAAGGTCGCTTCTACGTGTGGACAGCGATAGAAAAATTGACGCACAGTTCGTGTTCATTTTCGTGATTGAGCGCGTTACGATGAGGTACGTGTGAACTCGCCCTTAGCGACGCGCATGCTCCGGTGGCTACAATAGTCAGACATTCTTCAACAGTTGCACTGAATAATGTAGATATCTTAAAAAAAGATTCTTTTTTATAATCGGAAAGCTTTAAATTTAGATTCGGAATGAGTAAAATTTAAGATCGGAAATGGTTGGAGGGTGTCGGAATAAAGGTTCGCTTTGCTTATTTTAAAGATTTGGAGGTTCGCCGACAAATATTCGGAATATATGTTCGTACCGAAATTTTTAAAATCACGTTCGTTATTCGGAGGTTTGGAGCTCAAAATCGGCGAAGATTCGCGGTTTCGGATTTGGAGCCCAAGTAAAGGTTCGCGCGCCCACCCCTGGTTATAAATATTTAAAGATATAAACACACGACGGTGTTTATTATATTGTTTGATATAAATTGAATGCATCATTGAACTAGAACAAAAGTGTAACGAATATGACAAATCTTGAACCTCATATCGTGATGTCAAGTATTAACGCAATCGGCTAAGGCTCACATGTATGAACCTACCTCTACTTGAATACGGCAAGCTGGGGCTCGAAACCTGGCGTACCCCGTTTGATATCCCGACAACTGGGAAAATTTAGGTACTGAAATCCCTGACTTTGACGGCATTTTGCTTACATTTCTTATGCCGCCACTTGCTCCGTATATATATAATATATATATTTATATGGATTTTTTACAGTGCTCTTTCACTCGAGCTTGTTACAATTTTTAGACACTAAAATAGAATACAAATTTATAGATTATAGATATCAATACGAAAAGTGAGTTGTTGCCTCTCAAAAACTTTATCACCGGCGTCCTCTGGTATGTGCCCACATTTTTGCAGAAGTTCAACTTGTGTTAGTTTCACGGCAGCGGCTGTCATTTGATGCAACGATTGCTGAATTGATTCATCGTTGACTAAGAAAAGTAATGCATCAATTACATACAATTTTTTTTATCTCTTTCCCCCAAGGTGTAATGTTAGAAGCAAATCTTCTGAGCAGGTCGCATTGAAGTACTTCTTGGCTTGAAAAATTTTTAAGCCCTCTATACGATGTAGCATTATTCACTTTATTTATTCTATTATTATAATTATGCGGCGTTATTAATAAGCCTAGATCGCCGATACTCAGGGTTACACAGGGTACAGACCTCCCATAGTCACAAATTTTTTAAGCGGAATCGAGCTGGTCAAACATGCGAGGCAACATTCACACTAAGTTTTTCGAAGACGTGGTGCTTTAAATTATAATATATTTTGAGCGGTACAGTCGACTAGAGCCATGAAAGGAGAACTAGCAACCATACATGAAATTTGCTTCTGTAGCACTCTCAAAGTTATTATAATGATTTCGTAAGATAGAAAGTGCAATACAGTTCCCGAAATAAATCATGATTAATAAAGTGGAAAACAACATTATTCCTGTAAATTGTAGGGGAGTAAATTCAGAAATAATGCATTGAGTATAGTTTCTTGTAGTCTATCTCAATCCTGGGATCTTAATGAGTAAATAAGAGCTAGGTTATTGCTACCATATTCGGTGATACCAAACTATTGAAAGACTCTCATGAAATACCACTCAGACATTGTAAAATGATGTACACTCTTAAACGGAGCACAGTGTACAGGTGCAGAGAATATTCACGACTGTGGGTTGGTTCTCCCATACTGGTATTCTGATCCGACCCATAACTGCCTGTGGCGAGCTAAACAAAAATGTTAGTTGTAAAGGCTTCAGTTCAATTCTAGTTTCCGTATTTTTATGACAAATAAATTAAATAAAACATTGCTTTTACTAGATGTTGTGTTGTCCACACTACGCACTTGTAAATTAAAAATCATTGATACTCAAAAAAGTGCTACTTAATGCAGGAACGAGAAGGGGTAATGCACGTTCAGCTAAGGGTTACATAACCGAGGGTCATTGGGGTGACTAAACGGAATGTTCAAACTCGTAGACGAGCACGTGCCGAACACGCCGCAGCCAGTCCAGCGCACTGGTTGGTCGCGTGATCACCTCAGTTCACCTCTACGTCCGTCCAGTGGCTGGGGCACTGCAGGCAACAAAGAACGAGTTTTACTGAGCAGCTCGTAGTGTAAAGCCCAGCTGCCATGAGACGAGGATGTTTGATGACGTAGCTGGCGCCTGACGTCACGGAAGGACTTCTATACGGTTAAAAAAACTTCTCTCGGTGATCTGAGCTCCGGAGTAGCGAGGCGAAGATACTCCTCTGTTGTCGAGACGAGGCCTGTTGCTATGCGGCGGCGGGAGTGTCGGTGGTCTAGCGCAGGAGGGGTGGGTGCGTTCACGGCTGTTCCACATGGGAGGGGCTTTCACCGCCTAAGGTAACCGATGTACATGGCTTATTCTTACGATTGCTAATGGCGACAAAGAATCACTTGGACTAATCCCGTGAATTTAAAAAAGGGTACTCAGTATCACTTTAGTATCATTCATTGAAATTGTACGAAAAAATAAATCGACATGGCAAACTCAATACGCGACACAGAGCATCTTTTGAGTGTGTTGAAACTCTTCAAGTTACTCTTTATTTTCTAAAGATTTAGCGGGTGTAAACGATATATAAGGACTCTTTTAAATTATAATTTTATTTTTTTCCAGGTGACGTCTGTGACTTTTTCTGTTGAAAATTAATCATTTAGCATTTTAAGTTTATGAATCAACAGTTACTAGCCGTTTCAAATGACTAANTTATTTTCTAAAGATTTAGCGGTGTAAACGATATATAAGGACTCTTTTAAATTATAATTTTATTTTTTTCCAGGTGACGTCTGTGACTTTTTCTGTTGAAAATTAATCATTTAGCATTTTAAGTTTATGAATCAACAGTTATTAGCCGTTTCAAATGACTAAAGAGAAGAAATTTAATTGTAAAACTGTAATTACCGAATTGTACCACGCTGGAAACTATGCGTCAAATATTGTTATGGTCACAAGATATGCACGTAGCACATCTCTTTTCATTTTTGCAAGTCCAAGGCTTAAGGAGTCGAAATAGATCCTCATATGCTAAGAAGCTACTGGAACGCACTCTTCGCTTTCTTGCCGGCTTAATACGTAAATCAAGGCCAATCAATCTAATTAAATGGCGTCATTGGCAAAAAGTCATAATCTTAGCAAAATTACCATATCCAAAGCTTCAGTATCGTGTATATCAAGTTGTTTCAGGTATTTTTCTTTAGTCTAAATTTTTTATTCAGCCCTCAAAGTGGATTCTGGCGGCCCCGTTCTCAGCCAAAATATTATTTGGGCCTCACGAACCCAAGGTTCCCAATTATTGCCTTCTCCACAGAAGACGTTGCAGCTTGCCGCAGTTCCTGCTGACGAGGCTAGTTTTGTAAAGTTACGTAGACTCTCAAAATACTTCCCCCTCTGTTTCGGCAGGTAGGCCACTGATCGAGGTGGCCGACCTACAACGCCTGGCTTTAACCTTCTCCCGTGCGGAGAATCATAGGTGACACCATCTGCTCGGGCGTAGAGCAATCGAATGGGGTGATCGAAGATCGAATGAAAACGCTAAACAAAACCTGGCGATTGGTGTCGCTCTTTTTTCTTTTCTTTGGTCACACTGTATAGTATGTCTAGTTATAGTTTTGCATTTTCTCTCTTTTTTCGTATCATATCATAATGTGCACTATAATTCTAACTGCATTGTCTTTAGACTTTATTATTTTTATTATTTCTTGTAATACATGTCCGTTTCTCTTTCACTCTTGAAAAGGGCTAGCTACTCTATATCTTCTAAATTTCACATCCCACTTTTCTTCCTATTTTGAAATCCCTGCAATCGTACGAAGTGTTAACTAATTCGCTACACCTTTGTTAGGATATCGTGATACATACCTATATATGTGTGTGTGATAGGTCGTTTAATTCAATTGGTTAATTAATTGATAGCCGTATCATAAAAAAAATAATTTACGCAGTTTCTTACTAAAATATTATCACAAATAACTATTCAGTTGGAAATAGGCTGGGGACGAATCGTTCACCTATTTAGTTCTCAACTCTGTTATGGAACAATGACAGACAACTAATGAGATGACCGCAGTAGAGGGCAGTAGAGGCGAGGGGAAAGCAGCAGGTCGCTAACAAGACGGTAAGGCTTAGGCTCAGTCTATCACTAATAAATAACAATAAAATCATTTATTGTTCTCATAAGGTAGTGTGGCCAACAAGACTAGGACACAGATGGAAGTGACGAACGACAGAAAGGCAGGTGGCATTTTTTTTTTACGAGAAGGGACAACGGTTAGGTCTATAGCTCTGACAGCTTTGGTTTGGTATTAATTGCTCCTGAACCAGAAAGATGCAGACGTGAACTTAGCTCAAGTTACATTGGCCACACAACTAATGGACCATGAAAGGAACAACGAAGCTGCTGGTAACTGATATTTTAGAGAAAAGTCTATATTTTAAGTTTTTATTTTTTCTCTTCGTGGTTATAGAAGCGAGAGACAGCTCAATGTATGTGGGGCTTTTGAAATCGGAAAGTAACCAATGAGGGCTAGATTATGTAGTGGAGCAGCCTCTCAAAAATGGCATTGGCTGGAGCAACACGAGGGTTGATCCAAATATATACTTAAGTTTGAATATGAGGGGGTGAGCCGAGGGAAGTGAAATCCACGACGTAAAAATACAATTGGTTAGGGCAAAATTCTGGGAGGATCCGAATGACAACGTTCGGCTGGGGTTAATAAAGGGTTTTCGAGGCAGTTTAGATTTGGTGCAGGTCTTGGCGGACCTAGCTGGACTGACAGTGGACAGTGTCTTGTCAAATTGGTTGGAACAGATGACTTCCCGGTTTGGGTGATGTATTGTGCCTTTACTCCTACGTCTTGCAGAGACGTTTGCTCAACCATCTGCATTAGTTCACTCGTTAATTTACAACAAGCAGAAATCTAGCATGATTGCCTTGAAGAATTTTCGCCAATGGAATTAGAAGCGAATTCATTGGGCCATTTAACCCGTCACCTTTCTTCTATTTGGACACCATATGTAACTCTTCAATATTTGGCACTGTTTTACGAATCTTTGCATTTTGACTAGGTCGAGATTTTGGTCCCCTCTTGTGAATTAGTAGGCCCGGGATTCATCCAAAGAATGAGTGTTCATCGGTAACGACCAGCGCACTTAGCATCCAGCAGACCTTCAGTATGGCCCAGGGTACTTCGTAAACTTCATCAAATTTTCATCGTCATTATTTGGCCTCGCCGTGGAATTGGGCCCGATGTTTCACCATATATTGTGGACTGTAACGAACGGCAGCCAGTTGTAGTGACACTCTTACAATGGTCTCTTGCATTGCGTAACTGCATGAGATGCTTTCCGACGATGCAGTGGTGGCCCTCTCCTCTCTGGGAACGGAACAAGTGCAGTCGACAGCGTCAGCGTGAATTTGCATCATTCTTCGTCACGCGCAGCGAAACAGCATTGGTTTCTTCGATTTAGTGATTTTTCAGCTGCAGCTTGGGCCGCAGCGTTTGGGTCTCTATCATCCATTTAGGGGATCATCGAAAAGATTCCACGACAGTCACAAACCACTCGACGAAAATGGGCATCAGCATGCTTTGCATAAGTACGATGGGGAATGATCGGGTTTAGAAAATGATGGAAAGTGTAAAGTCTTGCAGCAGACAATCAAGTGAAAATTTAGCTTTAACGAGAATAAAAAATGGAAAAAAGGTTTTATAGCCTCTAGAAAAAGTTAGCGAGTAAGAGTTTTGGTAGACTAAGATGTGCTTAGCCGGTACGCAAATTTACATTAAACAGGGTAACGCACCGGTAATTGTGTCAAAATGTAAACTACATAACAATGTTTGTGACCTGCTTGGTTTACGGAAGGATGCTGGCCACATCTTCCTATGGATTAAGCAGAGTTTTCCTCGTGAATTATCGTCAAAATCAGGAAGCAAAGAGCGTAACTTTGCTTCCTGGTCAAAATATATGTTTGCCATTACACATTACCGATATAATGGTCGTTATCTGCACAATGCTATGTTTTCATTGATGATATTATTTCAGTCAAGCCATGTGACTTGAATGTCATCACCGGAGCTTATCTCGCGTAAATTCCTTGCGGACTATCTTCAAATTAAGGTTTGCCATCGCTTAATGCACGGTAAAGTGCATTTTGCGTTACTAAATAAATTCGATAAGAACTAGAGAATTTATTGAGAGCAAGTTAAAGATATTTCATTACTCAAATCTTCAGTACTTGCAGGCAGAGATTCTACTTTACCACTGACGAAAAATGAGCAATTTGAGCCTGAGTACAAAAGTGCATACCAAGCAATCCTGACAGTTCGTCACGTGAGTGTAACTCAGAACATTTCACCAGCTAGCATAGGGAAAAAGTCGGTTATTCCACCTGACAATCTCAGCGTTTTCCACGTTGGAACAACTCTGAGACATTTCAACCAATCAACAAAAGTAAATATTTTCTCCAAAATTTACTCAGCTGAGTATTTGCAACAGCCATGGCTGGCATTTACAATGCAAATATTGTCAATGCAACATAAAAAGCATCACTTTCTCTCGGTCATTCATTAACGGCGTCACCTCCACATCCCCTACGTCTGCTGTAAATAATAATAAAGTTTATTGAGCTTGAGATACATAAAATACCAATAAAAAAGAACAATACTCGATTGAATAACATTATACAAAACTCACACTCAAGCCTGTCTATATAGCTTTGATGCTAATTAGGCACAGGGATAAGGAACAGTGAACTCTCACACAGACAGAAAAAAATGAGAAAAAAAAATAATAGAAAATGAGATACAAAAACAGCGTGGCTTGACGGTTGGAACAGGAAAACTTTGTAGACCAAAGGGCTATTCATCTCAATATGATCATATTAGAAAGTGTAGCAATGCAATCCCCCATACATACTAAAAAAATATAATTAGAGGTATCCCTAGGTTCGCAGCTAGATCCACGAGCACTTATATGCCTACGTTACCTCCCGCAAAAGCTGCAGACCAGCGCTAGCTAGTCAGTTAAAAACCATCGCCTAAGCTCCACCAGGTAGAACAATACTGCTTTGAGAATGAGAACGCTAATAGATCGGGAAGACGGAACCTACGTAGAAGGTCACCCCGAAGTGCATCCACACACGGAGGCAACAAGACGGGAAAGAAGAAGAGCACAAAACAGCACCACCAACAGGAGCACAAAAATCGAAAGTAGCAAATCGGCACGCAATACAGACGCCTGTAAGTTCACCCTAAGCAAGAGAATTCAGAAGACACACCCGGAGGCACCTAACAAATCCCACGGTTGGTGACAGCCCATCTGAATTGCGCTTGGCTGTCTCCACCTCTCTTCTCCAGCTTGTCCAAACGTTGGAGAATGTCCGGGATGACGTTGACTTGTTCGGTGAGCAGTTTGACTTGATTTTTCATTTCCAAGATCTCTTGCCTGGCGGTGCTTAGAGTTGCAACAGTCATGTCATATCCCCCCCCCCCCCCTTGCAGTCACTGCAGGGGAACGGGACTTCGTGGTCGAGCAGATTCTGGATTGTTGATGCATGAAGGTAAAAGCATTCAAGGTGCGACTTACCAGAGCAAATGCTTCATCCAACATGGTCATCTTCTTCTTGGACTCGAACACCACAGGCGCGACAGTCCCAGTCCAAGTTTCCTTTTTCTTTTGTGGTTCTTGTCGTCTTCGTGTTTTGTTCATTTTGATTTCTTCTTCATTAACGGGCCCGCTCTTCCCTGCGGTGCTACCCCGTGACCGTGTTGCTGGCTTGTTGTACTCTTGGCTGCCTATTTTTGGACTCATCTTGGCCGTATGGGCTGATTCACGGTAGTCTCGGAACCGGTCAAGCAGTATAAACTTTAGTAATTAGGGAACAGTGCAAAGGAACAGTAAGAATATTCTTTTCAGGAGCAAACCAGTGAAGCGGTGTAAAGGGAACGGTAAAAATGTTTTATTCGATGTTTAGAATCGGCAAGCACTTGGTGTAGGGAAGTATTAGATTTTAAAAAATGAAGCTCAAACTTAACTAAAAGGAGGCCATCACTGCACACAAGGGACTTGCACTCCGCAGTAAAACCGTTAAAAGGGAATCAGAAACCTAACTAAGAAAACTAAGGTCATCAATCACGCAGCGGTAGAAGGATGTTCTTAAAATGGTCAGTTTCGATGCTTAAAACGGCCAATATAGCAGTAAAACGTGGTAAAAGGAACGGTAAACATGCAGTAAATGGAGTGAATAAAAGAGTTCAACCAATATACCAGGTCGCTTGCAAAAGGGGTTCTGTACCTAAGTGCTGCTGGCTGGCTCAAGTCAGGCGTCGATGAATTCTTGGAAAAGAAACAGTCAACTTGGTAAAGGGAGCTTTTTTTGGCTAAATGTTTAAATGCACTTATCCAGATTTTGTTTACGTGGATACACTTATCCATTCATTGTTTAAATGGATTGAAGAAATTCAAAGTAATATAAGTTACGATTTTGGCACACACTCTGAAAAATCTCTGCATTATGCTATTTAAAGCATAAAATACACACATATTACTTTCTTGGATATAACACGTCATATTTCCAAGAATGGGAATCAGTAAATGCGTTGGTAAAGGGAGTAAGTTTTCTGGACATTTTACATGTTCTTTCAGTATTAGATAGGGGGAATCAGGGCACACTAGATAAGATCTCGGGAGGGAACAACACGAGTATTTTTTTTTTTAACTGCATTGCTCGCCGGTCATAGATAGAAGATTTACGGTCTGACTTGGAACATGTTTTCACGTTTCGTTTGAAGTCAGAAACATGGTACGGATCTAAAATAGCACTGAAGAACGTCGCTTTTCCTCTGTGAAAATTTTACAGATTCCCGCGTGTGTATAAAGTATTGTCACAAACTTTGAAAAGAGCGACAAGAGAGAAGTCACGATTTTTTAAAAACTAACAAAGCACACAAATGTTAGGCAAGCGTTTCACCACAATTGTTATTAGGCAGTAAGCAGTGCGCTCAATATTAGTTTGGACCACAAAAAAAATTATCCTTCTATCAATGAAAAAAAAAAAAAAAAAACAGGGATCAATTCAATTTTGGAGGGGGCCCGCTTTAGAAAAGGAGGGGGGAGAACCGAGAGGGGGCTCACTGCCGGCTGGCGGGTCCCCCTTGACGAAATCCTTGCTACGCCACTGACTGAATGATGACCAGTTTTCAACTACCGAATACAGATACGGCGGTACAGAAAAAATACCGAATCGAGGCTCTGTTAATGATACCATATCAGAACTCATCCCTCTCTTCGACCAATTTCGCTTTTAATGAAGTCCGTTCACACGGTAGTCAAAACAACAAGTTTACTCAGCCACGGGCCAATTTTTTATTCCACTTGTGGCGGGTGCACACTGCACACAGCCGCAATAGTGACTCAGTCAATCATCGTTTCACTTTGGCGGTTACGCTGCTGTGACTACAGCTTATTAAGTTTGATCGTCAATCTACAACCACGACTGATAGCAACTTAAAACAAACTAAACTAGAGCACTCTCAGAGTGCATACTTGCGCCAAGCAAGGCAGCGGAAACGAAAAATTCAAATGGGCTCTGAAACCATGATTTTCTCAATATGAAAATCTGATCACTTGTGCCTTTTGATAATGTCAACTGTGTCCGTAATTTTCTTGGAGATTCGTTCATAATTTTTTGAGTTATGATGCTAACAAACAGTAAAACACAAAAACGGACA
>LQNS02278094.1:34461631-34474455 GCA_001587735.2 Parhyale hawaiensis | reverse complement strand
CGTCCCGAAGGCCTAGCTAAATGGCTAAGGTAACCTACTCAAACCCCCTGGGGGCGCTACTCCCCATAACATAGGATGGGCGAACCTAACTAACCTAACCCTATGGCCTATGGCCCATCCTATGCCCCCGGAGGGGGCACAAAACTGTTCCCACACAAGATCAACTGACATGGGAACAGCAAGTCGGGAAAGAAGAGGAAGCGATGAAAGTAAGATCAGTAGGAGCATGAAATCAGAAAGAAGCATTGTGGGCACAAAAGACAGACGTCCCGAAGGCTTAGCTAATGTAACCTTGAAGGCCCCTAGGGTCTCCGCTCCCCATAAAACATACCTAGGTTCACTAAAGCTAAACTAGCCTAAGTCTCCGCTCCCCATTGAACATAGGTTAAGTAAACCTAAACTAAGCTAACACTGTGGCGCATCCGAGGTACAAAGCGCTTTAAATTAGCCATGCAAGCGGATAGTTTTGAAAGTACTCAAAGCTCCATCTGCACGATCAACAAGTAGCTCCATCAAACTTGCGAGCATCGGTAGTAGGAGTAGTGGTAACTGGTAAGGGCTGCTACTTTGATCAAATTTGGAGCAGCAGCGAGAAAGCTGAATTACGTCATCAGCTCCTGCAGCGACCCTGGATTTTTCTCAGGTAGCACTGGGGGCACCCCGTCCGACACCCGGAGACGCAAGTTTTTAAGGTACACTGTACAATTCATCACACTAACGACGTGAAGTCTGACTTACTGACTTAACGTGGGTCCAGACGATAGTCGAATGACTACGTTCTCTCTCTTCAGCGTTTCAATATGTTGCTGTGTTTCTTTTAACAGCTCAATAGCGCTCAGTATACTGCATTCTAACTCACTCTAAATTTGAAAAGATTTCCGAAACTGTGCCAGTGTCGCTGGCTAAGCCAACTGACTTGAGGGCTAATGTTTTAGTAAATAGGTATTTCTTTCGGGCAATACACAATTGTGTGCGTAACGAAACACCAAAAAATATTCATATTTAGAACAAAAAATATTTGGACACGGAGTTGAGAGACGAACCGCCTTCAAAGTACAGTAATTAAATATCGAACTTAAGGAGACAGCCAACATACCTGCTTATTGATCTGGTCGTTCTGGTAAGTCCTGGACTGGAACATGGTGCGGGTACGTTGGATATACACTAGGATGTTGGAGAAAGTGCGGATAGCGTCAGCGTAACGCCTCATCATCATGTAAGCAAAGCCTACATAGTAGTAAGTGGTAATCTGACAGGCCGCCACGCGGGAGTACATGGACTTCTTGTTCAGCTCGATGTTCTCCAGCACCTGCAGGATACATAAGTTACGGTGCATCCTGGAGTGAGGCTAATAAATGGAGGGGCGAAACTCCAACAACACTGTATGCTTGTATTAACATTACCGAACTTGGCTACTACAGCTTTGCCAGAAGGACTTTCACCCATTTTATTGCCATAGGAGCCCCTGCAGCGAAGCGGCGATATAATTATAGAATTAAAGAACAATCTTTGTAGAAACCACTTAATATGTAACTTCTTCAGATGGGTGTAGTGGGCACAAAAGGAGCTTCTTCGTGAGAATGACACTTATAAAGGTAGTCAGATATGAAGTACATTTGTTCTTCGATTGTAACCCATTTACACTCAAGAGATTTCCATTTCTTGGAGAAATAGAACTCTTAATAATGTATACTCAATGAGGAGAGCTTGTGCGGACCCGATAACTAATCTGAGATCTTGTTTAATTGGCGGTCCCAAGAGATCTTCTGTCCCAACAGTTCAATGCACGTAGACGTTGAGAGGAGAGAAATTATTGTTATATTCAATAAGCCTGCCTAAAGAGTACAATGGTATTTTAGGAGAAAAAGATGCTACATATACAATAAAAACCTAAAACCCATGCAAGGAGAACGACAGCACATGGGACGCGAAAGAGGAGAATAAAATTTTCAGTAGAACTAGCAATATAGTGGAAAGTAAATTTAACGATTGACATCCAATACCAACTGGAAAATACGATTATATATTCTCATGCACCAACATTTTATAATCATTCAGTCAAACAGAAATTGGGTCAAACATCATTTTTTAGATAAAAGTGGTCTCTCTTCGTGGAGCAAAGTGTTAAATTACTCATCATGAGGCTAAGTAGAAAACTTTTACTGTCCGCGACGACTTGTTAGCTAACCCTTGCTTTCATAGCGTGGTCTTTGTACAGCATTACAAACTGTGGTATTCCTACGTCACTGGCTAGCATGCAGGAAAGTTGGATTACCTTGAGAGCCTGGTGGTAATCTCCGAGGAGCGAGTGCAGGCGCAGCAGACCCACCAAGCTGAAGTAGCCCAGCATCTTGTAGAGGGAGTGTCTGCCGAACTCTCCAGCCACCGTGTCGGGGTCACCGCCGCTGGTGTACACCTGTTCAGAATAAGTGTAGGATACTCTTGTGCTTTGTTGTCATTGTGTGGCTGCTTAAGTGAGGGCACTGCACATTTTCATGGTACCATGATGTTTGTGTTTTTTATCTTGACCTCGAAGATAACTAACTGCTGACATAACTCTACTGTATTACGTTTAGCCGTCGCTTAAGTTACGATTAACATCACAGTCACGAATTTTTTAGCATGACGCATAGGCTAATCTGGCTATGAAACACAGTGACAATTAAGAGACACATAGAGTGTCTAAAAGGGATTATTGAATGGTTTACGCCTACATCGCCACGACGAAGTGAACAAACAGAAGAAGAAATGAGAGAGGTGCTGTGCGTTAGGCCGATAGAAATAGGAAAACTATGTATATATATTCGGTTTCTCCACACAATGCGCATGGAAAGAACAAGTTAGTGAAGAATAAGAAGACCAATAACGCGTTACCACTAGGAGTATGGAATTCCAAGGGATCCCGAAGGACTAGCTAAGGTTAAAGTAACCCATGGCTTTCAACATTACCATTATTATTAGGCAGCTATATTGAGTAGTTTGAGCCTCTGTTTCCACAACAACGGCGATCTAACAGAGAAAGAAGCAAGGGACATAAAGTATGACGAAAGAAATATTGGAAACCCATGCACGAAGGTGTTCCCACACAGGATCAACGGGCATGGGTAGAGCAGGTCAGGAAAGAAGAGGAAGATCAGAAAAAAACATGAGCAAGTAGGAGTATGAGATGGGAAGGAAGCAAAGTGGGCACGAAAGACAGATGTCCCGAAGGCCTAGCTAATAGGTAGCTAAGGTAACCGACATGAGCCCCTGGGGTCGCCGCGCCCCATAACATAGAATGGACGAATGTAACTAACCAAACCCTATGGCCCATTCTCTGCCAACTGAGGGGGCTTTCAACAACTAGGGCCGGCTGAAGTCGGGGTGCTGGTGCACAGCACGGTGAGACTTTGAAGAGCATGGACCCAGTAAAACAAAATCAGTGAGCAAGTGCGCCAGGCAGCTGGTGGGCTGTAATCATTAAGATAGCTACGACACAACTATAACACTTCAGGCAGCCAGAGCAAAAGCTTGTCAATATTCCCACAGAAAAGTGTTCTTGTGGGATCCAATTACTCGCAATTACTGGCATGATAAAATGTGTAGTTTCATGGCTCTACAGTTGAGTCCATCGGCTGACGAGCTCAGTGGCACAATCACCGAACTGGTGAAGGACTGCGGTCTTATCAGTACCTAGCTGCAAGACGTAAAAACGCAATACGCTTTCGCAAAGTAGCTAATCAGCAGCAATGGCTAAGTCAGGCTGTCCACAAGAGATCTAAAAATGAATTAAACTACTTTTCAATTACCGTATAAAGCAAGAATCCAAGCACCTTCCATTTGTCAACGAGCATATTTCTATGGTGACAGGCCTAGGCCTCACCACAATTTTACTCAATGTGTAGCTGTATTTTTGAAATAGACACTACGACTGTAACTTAGTTCATCCAACAGCCCCCTTTAATCAAGAACCTAAACAAGGTAGATACCTTGACTAGGGACCGAGAGAATGTCAAACTCCCTTATAGTAACACTCGTCCTATTCCCTAGGGAATCTACAAAATAAAACGTGACATTTCAACGGAGTCCATTTTAACTTTCAAGCACCTTGCCTTGAATTCAAGCACTTTTCATTTAGGGCCTAGCTACTTTTCAAGCCCTTTGCTCATTCAATTACTTTCGAGTACCTCAATTACCTTGTAGACAAGAGGGAAGTCCTCTGCGCTCCAGTCTACAGCAAGCAATGAGTTATGTTCAATAACTAGAGAATAATGAAAGGAAAGAGGCAAGTAGCCACTAGCCAGCACACCTATATCAGGAGGAGGAACATCGAGCAAAGATACAACAATCGTAATTCATGGAAGGAGGGAGGGCTTCTATCTATATACTTTACCTCCAACTGCTGGTTGATGTTACTTTTGTCAATAACGCAGTGAAGGACGTTGAGCACAGAGTGGACGTTCCACATCTTAGGGTTTTCTCTCAGGAGCTCCAGTTCACTGTCGGTTTTCTTTTGGAGTTTGGAACGGAACTGCGAGAAGGCCTGGGAAAACACAGTCCACAATGTAGTCACTTTTGATAGCGAAACCAATGTCGTCAAATGAGAAATAAAACAACGCAAGCTGATGAAGTTACGTCTACATACCTATTGAATCTCTGACAGGCTCCTAGTTTGTTATAGGAACAGAATGCAGGATTTTCACTAAAATTAAATATTTCAACAGCAAAGCCGCAGTAATATGTCGCAGCAAGCACAGAAAAACAAGTCAACAGCACTAAACATGTAAAAAATAAACACAAACCAACAAGTCTGAAATAGTCGTGTTTGTGTGTGTGTTTATATCATAGCTGTCAGTCGCAGCGTCAGACTCAGACTTCTTAGACTAGGTAGCAGGTGTCTGACTATAAGTAGGTATGTGACAATATTTGATATAAAAGTGACCGATATACAATGCGAGGGAAATCAGACACGTTAAGGTCAACAGCCTGTGTAAAAATATGCCACCTTTCACGATTGAGATTCTTTGGTAGAAGCAGTAAACACTATTGCGTGCAGTCGGCCACTCCACTATAGCTATATGATCAATATGAAGAACTTTACTGTTAGTACATGCATACCCATTAAATATTAATGGGAGTAAAAATTCTTGCGGCTCAATATTCAAATATATACCGTACATGATCATCATTTCTGTTAGCACTCTAATCTTCCAGAACGTACTGTCGACACATACGTTACTGACATTGCTATTCCTACAAAGTCATATTTAATCGAGGCAATGAATGATTAATTATATATGTACATATATTGAAGAAATTAAGCCTCCTTTTTCAATACAAAAGTAATTAACAGATTATTATTATTATTATATTGAGTAGTTTAAGTCTCCGTCTCCACAGCAACGGCGATCTAACAGAGGAAGAAGCAAGGGACACATAGTGTGACGATAGACACGTGGAACCCATGCACGAGGGTGTTCCCACACAGGATGAACGCACATGGGAACAGCAAGTCGGGAAAGAAGAGTAAGAACAGATTGAAGAAAGATAAGTAGGAGTAAAAGATGGGAAGGAAGCAAAGTGGGCACGAAAGACAGCCGTCCCGAAGGCCTAGCTAATGGCTAAGGTAACCTACACAAACCCCCTGGTGGCGCTACTCCCCATAACATAGGATGGGCGAACCTAACTAACCTAGCCCTATGGACTATGGCCCATCCTATGCCCCCTGAGGGGAATCTAACAGAGGAAGATGTAAGGGACATAGCTACAGTAGGTAGATATGAGCATTGTACAGTACGCCTCCCTACCTACAGCGTACACTGGGAAGCCAAGAGGAAGAAAGCAGGGACATAGCGAGCCAAGAGAAACGTGGAATTCATACACGAAGGTGTACCTAACAGTATTGTTGTGCATGGGAACAGTAAGCCGGGAAAGAAGAGGAGGAACAGAACAAAGCATCATTAGTAACAGTATGGAACGGGAAGGAATAACAGTGGGCACGAAAGACGTCCCGGAGGCCTAGTTGAAGCTCAGCTAACCTATAATGGCCCTGCGGGAGCGCTGCTCTCCGTAAAAGGGGCCGAGAGAACCTAACTGACGTAACCCTATGACCTACGGTCCATCTTAGGCTATGCCCCCTGGGGGGAGGGGGCTGGCGGGTAAATAATGTGAAGAGTGAAGAGAAACAATTCTAAAAACAAAAAAATTAATAGCTAGCATCTACCCATCTTTACCAAGAATTTATCACAAGATATCTACTTGATATATCAGATTACAGAGGATGTTGTTTCATCATGTGCAGATTATATTTTACACTAACATTAAGGAAAGGTACAGTAAGTAACAAGTTGTAGGTCAGGGCAGCATATCGAACCCTTTCCCAAATGGCCTGAAAAGCAAACCATACAACGGAGTACCCAAGTTCCGAATGTTGCCGGGCATGGGAACATAAAATTGAGAAAGAAAATACAACAAAACTTGTAAGAAAAAGTAGGAAGCAAAGTGTTCAAGAAAGAAAAACGTCATGGAAGTCGAAGACTAACGTAAACTCGAGGGTGTTATTTTGAGGGCGCGACTCCCTATAACACAGAATGGGCAAACCTATCTGAAGAAGCAACATCAGCAGTACCTGGAACTGGTAGATGAACTCATCAATAATTTCCCATAGCCATTGGTTGGGCAGCTCCAGTTTGATGGGCGTCTCAGCGCCTGCAAAACAAGTATGGCAGTAGTATTATTTTAATGAGTAGTCAAGGCAAAACTTCCAGAACACAAGAAATCAAACAGAGGAAGAAAAAAAGGACACACAGTATGTTTAATCGAAACATGTACCGTAACTCACGAAAGGGGGTGTTCTCACACACAATAACCCACATGGAAACAGCAAACTCGGAAGAAGAGAATAAAGCCTCATCAGGACGAGTGAGAAGCAAGGTTCAAGGTTAGTAAGGTTTGCTTGCGCAGCGATTCTAAGGCCGCATCGCGCCGAAGGTCAAATGTTTTATCTCAGCATTTCTGCTGGAAGGTCGTGAGTGACTGCAAACTCACATATATAAGTGAGTTCCGTGTCTTGAATTAATAAAGCACGCGCATCTCCAACCCAACACAGTTCAGCTGAACGAAGTAGGTAGATCAGCTATGCGGTACCGGGCAGGAGACAAAAAACGAAAAGAGAAGAATACAGAAGAAAGACACTCCCGTGCGACTGGCCCCATCCGTGGTCCTCTGCAGCGGCGAAGGTAGGAGTCCTACGTGAAAAGGTCGGCCACCTCGATCAACGGCCTACCTCGCGGAACAGAAGGGGAAATATAGAGAACCTACCAAACATAACAAACTAACTTTCTCAGCGGGAACTGGGGCCGGTTGCAACATCTCGTGCGGAAAAGGCAGTTGGAACTCATGGGTTCGTGAGGTCCAAATATACTGTGGCAGGGAACGGGCCCGCCAGAGAGATGCAAAGAGAGCACGAAAGAAATATCTCCATGGCTATAACCGACAATGTCTCCCTGGGGTCGCTGCTCCCCATACCTACTATAGGACGGTCGAACCTACTAACCCCATGGCTGAAGGCCCATCCTGTGCCTTATGAGGAGTAGCTACAGTCAATCATGAGAAGGTGGACCACTGTCATCAGCCGTGCTGTCACACTTGGACTCTACTTACACTCACAGTAAAGGATACAGCTGTCTCTCTTCACGACGAATTTCCCAATAGCTCCCCTGACACAATGGCCGCCACTTGCTAGCAAGTGTCATACAACTCAACATTACAAGCGGACATCTATATAATTTGCATCAAATTTTATATAGCTACCTACAGATAGGAGTAAATTTTGCATAGAAATTTCTCATAAACTAAACATGCAGATATTAAATATACATACCTAAGGACTTGCATAAGGACTACTGCAGTAACGCCTATGGTTAACTGTAGCTACTGAATTACTGCACCAGTCATATTAGCATTCCAAATGCCAAACGTAAATACCTACTCTTCACTGTTATTTGCTAGCTACACTGCTTATAGTCAAGCATATTTTTCAAGTGATGCAACTCAAACAAGACGAGTAGAAAAATATCCAACTTAAAAGTGAAAACAAACAAGCATGGTAATTAATTGCGGCAGCTCACATTGTTACCCTAGCATGTTAGTAGCATAATGTAAAACGTTACAGACAAGATCTTTATGAAATTTACAGCAGCTAACTGTTCGTAATGCCACGAGGACAAGCTGATCAAATTTTTGCGATGATCAGTCCACCCTTTTGTCTAAGTGTCTACCAATTTTTCTTTTAGCGTTGCATTGTTTGGTGGAAGTGTGTGATCTCAGAGTGCTAACTGGTTTATAATTTGAATGAACTTTAACACTGGGCTGCATTTAAACATTTTTTTTAAAAGGTTTGATGTTTGTCAGCAGATCTTGTATGATTTTTGCATGCTGAGTGGAGAAATGTAACTCATTTTGTTCAAACAGGTCACATTTTTTATGCTATTCAAGTTTCAAGAGTGGATAGAGTGTTGCAACGAATTTTTCTCAGTGGCGAGCGAAGACAGAACACTTTTGTCGGTAGCACCAGTCCCGGGACAGCGCCCAACTCTGGGGGCGTCTGAATGGTAGTTTAGACTGTTTCGAAGCGTAACCCTCATTGTAGACAGCTTTCGGTGTTCTATCTTTTTTTTTTTGAGCCCCGCCCACCTGGTACTTCAGGGTCCCAGCAGCAGCATTCCTCATTTCGGCACGGCGAGCGCACTATATATTATCAACCTCACCATAGGCCATGGAAATGAAGAGGCGTTGGGTTTGTTTGATCCTCCAGAGGTGTGCTGTCTTCGCTCGCCACTGAGAAAAATTCGTTGCAACACTCTATCCATTCTCAGTGGCTCACTACGACAGAACACCTTTGTCGGTAGCACCTGGCAGCGCTATCGTCGTTCACGACCGATTTGTGTGCGTGTTTGTGTTCGCAGATCGTGTGCGTGTGAGCAGCGTTCAAGTTGGTGCGCCGCGCTGCTCGTTGATCAAGTTAGGTTGGGTAACGTTAGGCAAGGTTAGAAAGGTTAGGTTGGGTTCCGTTAGGTAAGGTAAGGTTAGCCTAGGTAGTGTTTATTAAAGGGGTGACGCGCGCAGCAAAGCTTACTTGAACGCGCAGTGGTCGTGAACGACGATAGTGCTACCTGGCATGCCCACGGCGGAGCATGGAGGGGTTTCATGGCCCCCTGAGTTGCTGATGCAAAAGATCCTGATCTGAACTAATTTATTCTCTTTCTTCTAGTTCATTTTTCTCTCGGAAAATCCAGCTCTTTCAACATTGGCAGGATAATAACTGCAAGTCATCTCTAACCTTGGGGGTACCTGGCAACCATCTCCAGTGAGTTGCCGTACCCCTGACCCTCTATCTATGGAAGACTATAAATAACTGCCTTTCCTGGATTGTCCCGAAACAATTCTACAGAGCAAAATCCTGTTTGGGCAATACTGTTCTAACCCGGATGCTTGCTGCTTTCAACCCTTACCTTTAGGTTGTGGAGATATTAGCCAACGTGTAAGATTGCTTGTAATTCAGACTTTCCTGGAACCTTAGGACTACCGGTACTGCGTTTTGCCTGGCTCCTTCTAGACATGGAAAGCTCTTGAATCCTTTCCGGATCATACATCGGATCATTTCGAAACCTGCCCATCTGTAGCAATGGTCGATTTCCGAGAGCGCTTGTTTTTCACCTCCAGCTGAGAACCATCGCTCCACCTTCCTTAGCCTACCTCGTTAACCGGTCTCTTGCCGGGACGACTAGGTACTTGTTGTAAACCAGAATTACTCTGGGGTAGTTTTCCCCAGCTTTGTCTCTGCCGTTAGGCAGAGATTTCTCTGCTAAGGATGCTGGATCCTAGGTTCCTGATGGGGGAACCCGTAGAGGCTTAACGCCACTATCCTCCTGAACTGTCTGCTCGGTGGAGCAGATTAATCAAGTATGTAATAACACTTCCTCATTCCAGGAAGCTCACACTTCCATTACAGGAACTTCCATAAAAACCATTTCTACAGGGACTACTGAGGAGGAAGTCACTTCCTAGGCTTGGGAACACTAGCCTATCATTGAGATGCCCCCAGAGCTGGGCGCTGTCGCGGGTCTGGTGCTACGGACAGAGGTGTTCTGTCGTAACGAGCCACTGAGAAAATTAATTACAAAATATTACTACATAGCCCTATTTATATTTTTCAGATACCGCATAAATAACAGAAAATGTGGATCCAATGCCTCATATAGGACACAACTAGCGTTCATGTGAACTTCAAGATAAATACATCTCCATTACTTGAATATCCTTGACAATACGCTCTTATAGCTTTTCGCTCAAATCACCAGTTTCTTGGAATATAGGTAGTCTAAATGCAAACCAAGGAGATGCATATTAATGGACCTAGAGCTTGAGAGTTTTTCCAAGAGCTAATCAATACCACGTTCATATTCTCGATTTTGGTGGTTGCCTAGAAAGTTGATTACAATAGATTGATACAATAACAGGTAATTCATTGTCTCTAGATATGGTGTTGTCATTTTGGCCGTTACTTAATATACATTTCATAAATTTCTCAAAAGAAAATATAAAATACTCATGCAAGGCCTCTATAGCCTAATCCCTCTTATTGGTTTCTTTATAAAAAAAGAAATTTAGTACACATAAAATTAATCAGAAAATGCATTATTTCCAATAATTTGTGTTCTTAAAATTGAAATAGAATGAAAACCTGACCCGATAGTGCAAAATTGCTTAGATTTTTGAATTTAGGATGCAAAAGCCATATAGAAACACTTGACAAACCCCAAACCTCAAAAAATGATGCAGACCAGGGTAATAGGAGACCCACTGGATATTTATATAGGTACCTACTGAACAACACGTGTTGCAGGAGCATAAATGTCTGTCTCACTCAGGTTTGCTAGCTATAACTGTAAGCCACTTACTCAGAATAAAATTGAAGAACTTGCAGTAGTTGAAATAAGATTCAAATCTCTGCTCCAAAGTAGGTCCGCCTGGAACTTGAGCATATATGTGCCGGTAATATAGCTCTTGGTAAAGAATGAGGAAGGTGTCATCCTCGCCTTCTTCAACAAGCTTATGAGAAAACAGGTCGTTGAGATCAGGCCAGCTCTGATTCATGTAGTACAGCTCAGTCAGCCGTCCAAACCTGCAATACAGTCACACGTCAATTAATAATTGGCTTCAAGTAGCTACATAAAATATTTAGATACTGTTAACAATAATACGCAATGGAACCGCAGTTTTTCAAACTGTTCATATGGGTTTTTTGTTACACGATTACTGACAATTCTTTGACAAAAGGTTGAACTCTACTGGGCAATGCACGACTGTCCAACACTTAAAATAGAGATGTCACAAGCAGGAGGAAAATTCTGCTAACCCAAACTTATATATGTTAATGTTGGACACAAGTTTTGTTCTATCAATGCAAGATTAAGCCATCATACATTTTTTTGCAGTAAATTCTGTACCATATGCCAGAATAATTGAAAGGCACATCATAAACTTGTTCATTCTTCATGGTTGTGTCTTCTAGTTAATTCTTGCAGCAAACTTCTCAAACAATTTACGGGAATACACTGCAAAAAACATTGAATTTTTAAAGTACACTTAAGCTCATTCATATATATCGTATAGGGCCTATAGATAATGAAGATCAACACTTTCCTCACGAATCCAGATTTGGCCTACTTTCCATTGTTGCAGAAAACATCAAATTTATACTTGCAATTGCTATTTTGTAAAAAAGGTTTGGCGCCAGCCAAAGCAGAAACAGGAGGTGTTACTCTGTGTAATCATAGCTTTTCATAAATACAACAAAAACGATGTAAGACACATGGTTCCATTTATAGCTAAGTAGGTAATATACATACCAGTACCACATGTGTACCTTGTGTATATCTCAAAGGCCTACTCAGGCTAAATTAAGTGATGTGTTCCTCTGGACATGCGCATCTCTATAAAATAGGATGGGCATATCTGATCAACGTAATATCCTATGCCCCTAAAAAAGTGTCAGCAGCAAATCGTTTGTGTTTAGTACAACTAAAACCTAACCTTGTAAAGCAGACAGCTTATTGGCAAGGTCAAAGGAATTGGTATGAGTAACATGCATGAGGCAAACCCCTGCAGTTAGGGACAGGAATAAGCTCATAAAAAGAAGAGGTGAATTTAAATATGATTAGGGTAACAAAACTAGTAGGTACCCATCCATCATGCTAGTAGCCACCACTTGGCACTAAACTTCCTGTGTGAAAACTAGCAGTGCTAGAACGCCGTACATAGGCTTAAACTGTAGGCTAATACAGTAGTGCCGCACCATTCCTGATAATGACAGGCAAAAAATACCATATACAGTGGAACCCCGTTTTCCTGGATTTTTTTTCTCTCACTTTTCCGGGATGTTACCGGAAAAAGTCCGGCAGAGGTTCCGGACCTTCAGAAGAATTCCTGGAAGTGACGCTGCACAGATACTGAAATTTTTCTATTGCGCAGCGTCTCTTCCGGGAATCTGAAGGCAACCTCCACCATCTTCATTCAGTAGGTATGCGTCTGCACATTGTGGTGTTCAGTTGAAAAGTGCTACAGATTTTAGTGATTTAAATTCAAATTTATGGGTTTAATTTTGGGTTTTTAACACGTTTCCTGTGATCCCTGATATCAAGGTTTCGCGCCTTGAGCGAAACATTCATTCGTCTCTATCGTCAGTGTGCCGCGAGCTACGATCGAGGGAGGTTGTAGGTATGTTATTCAAGCTGCCCTCTGCACTTTGAAGTGAGAAAAGGCGGGACCCACCCGTGGTACCC
>LQNS02278094.1:34388675-34402345 GCA_001587735.2 Parhyale hawaiensis | reverse complement strand
GAGGTATACTCGGCGGACTGGTGCTCTTCATGAGTTTGCCTTGGAACCGTTACGATGCCGTACGGGCCAGTATTCCCGTTCGTTTTTTCAATCGTGTGTGGATGTTTGGAATGGTGTTGATGGCTCTGTCTTTGCTGCTGCTGGTATTGGCAGCTTTAAACGATCTGTACACAGAGCTATTCTGTGATCTCAGAATCTTCTTTTTTATTCTTTTGTTTTCTCCACCCGCTGGGCTGGTTGCGTGGGGGTTTGTTAACATCATGGAGTTTCTCCGTTCCTACGTCGCCAGTCTGGTATGATTTAATAATAATAATAATAATGTACCTGTAGGAAAAAAAATATATATATATATGGCGTAGTCCAATTGTATTTCCCGTATCACCTTTACATTTAACGTATATGTTTATGCAGCCGAGCTCAGGTGCCCTCCCCTCCCCCACCATTGATGTACTCCCATTGATATAGTATTATTATATCTTCAACGCTTGAATTTCTTCCTATCTTCTAGCAAATGTTCATATTCGCTTTAGTTTATAAACAGTAAACTGATGGTTCTCTTCAATCGTCGGAGCTACTGATATTGACCACGCGACTAAAATTCCAGAATTTCAGTTCTTTAGAACACTCGACGTAAAAAACACTGGATATCCAAGTAAGAACGCTCCGAAGAAGTACCGTATCAGTCTCGTCCTGGCTCTTGGACGTTAATGTTTTGTCAGCAGGTTCCGCCAACTTGTGTGCTCAGTTTATTTTTTCCTATGTATAGTAACACAGATTGTGTACAAACAAGAAAGCATATAAACAAACAAGTAAATAATCAAGTAAAAAAAGTTCATAGAGTCTTAGTATAATATAGATTAGGGTACGTTCGATTGAGTCGTCAAAGTTGATCTAAGCCAAGCCTACATACTTTCACGAGTCCGGAGATGCAGACAGGAACTTTAGCTACATCACTTTGAATCGTGTTGCAAATGTTAGAAGCAAACCCATTATGCTGAGTAGAGCATAAACTCCATTTCATGGAGTAAAACCATCTCAAATACTATCAGAGTCTCCATAGACTAATCTTCAAATGCGGACTTTGAACTTAGTTGTAGTCGAAGCCAGGACACCTGTCTGAAGGTTCGGGACCAGTCAAACCTCAGAAGCTTAATTTCGCTGCCAATTGAACGCGCCTTTTATGTTCACTGCCCAGCACTTCAACGGCCGTTCAGATAAAGCTCTTCTTAAGAGAAACCGATTTCTCTTCTGCTCCTTATAGTGTTAAGCAACTCCTGCAGCAAAAAAACTATGCAATATTGCTATATTTGTATTGCAATATTTTTCACCGACATAGTCTATACTCTTTACACATGAAGAATTCAGAATATTTGAAAAATAGAGAAGATATTTCGGGCTAACTGAGATGGGCACCTGCGGTTCCCTGCTGCCCAGCCACAAGCGTAAGAGAAGGCCGGACGTCAGCGGCCTCCGGCCTTCTTTTGCTATTACCCACCTACTGCCCAGCCATAAGAGTTATAGAAGGACGGATGCCAGCGGCCTCCGGCCTTTCTTACTACGGTGATTGGGCAGCAAGTAGCCACTCCTGCAGGTCAGCACAGGTCAAAGAGTTTAATAAGTACAGTTATAAGTGCGCCTCAATAGGTATAGGAAAGCATGTCTGTTGAAAAAATATGAACCAGAATAACCCAATCTTCATAAATTTTATTCCACTGTTCTGCTAATCTAATGCCCTATTACCCGCCTAAGTGTTATGACTGAGACCGAAAAATTCAGATATTAGAAAAATCGAAACACCTCTTTTCAGCGCACTTCCCATACTCGAGCACGCGAGGCTTTCTTTGATAACCCAGTTAGAATACGTGTATAATAATTTGTATGTTTCATCCATTACGCTAGTTATTATTAGTCGAATGGTTTATGGCATGGTGCGCATGAATTTCGAGTTATGAGGTGCTACAGTGCTTTTAATTTCAGCCTTCTAACCAATGAGCTGTCAGTTCAGCCACGCGCACTTGCACACAATGTACAATAAACACGAGGTTGATTAATAAATGCCGTTTTGAGATAAGAAAAAACATGAGTAATTTTTTCCTCAATGTTAATTTTTTAAGAGACCCTGTGAATCAGTCCAACATTATTGCGGTACTAATCGTAACGTACAAGTTTTTGAATCTCCTCTTCATTGAAGTTTACTGCCTGATGTTCCTCATCATGAATACTGTTTTTGTGCAGCTATGACCCACCTCCATACCATTCCACCGGCCATGATATTTTGTCCGTAAATTGTCTAATCTGACAACGAATTTTAATCGCTTTGAAGTCTTCAGCACTAAGATTACGAATCACCGTTACTATTTTACTAGCGGTAGGATTCACAATCGGCGGAGTCATTACCAATAGATGAAAACAAATGCTAACAAGGACAAATGCTTCCGTAAAGACACCTGTGGCTTGCCAACAGATGTAGGTAAACAGCGCGAACAAGCGAATGCCGACTGTTGCGTCGCCACGTCGAGTTTCAAAATTGTACTTATTATGAAAACCACCGTATAAAATAAATCACCTAGTATTTCCCTGATCATTGAGAAATTTTCACTGTAAGTTTTATATGGTATACCACAATGAAAGATATAGGTTGTATTATTCTGTTCCTGCCCTGAAGTTCTTTGGGAGAAATACACGTGCTGCAGTTATGCGCATTCCATCGCTCTGGAAATTGCCAAAATTATCAGTTCAGTCAGTATTTTCTGCTCTCGTGTACAAGAAATCTAGCCAGTGATCTCCTTAACTTTAGATGAATTTGTAACTACTCTGGCTGTATTTAAAAACTTCTCTCGATCGTACAACTGAATGTCTGCTTTTGCGGGATTGTATCTGCAGAGATGGGTAGAAAATAATTTTATCGAGCAATATAGCTCAATTATGCTTGAACTTCACGATGTAAGTAAACCTTGCAAAACGGTTGGTTTAGCAGTAAAAATGTTATCAACAATTTTAAATCATGAAACAACGCGCTTGTTTTGGAAATCTTAAAAGCTAATTATTTTGTCCTACAGTATGTTATAGAGAAAGAATTTCTAGTGAAATAGTTTGCAGAAAGCCTGTCGATCACCTTTGGACTTTAATTTAAGGTGTACTGGTATTTTCATCTGTACGGAATTGTTACAAAGTTCTTGCCAAAATTTATATTTCCATAATTTTCCGAGTCTACTTAAGCTTCAGTTAAGTGTCATTCGGTCACCTTTTAAATAGCCCAATTCCTGTTAAAATTGATGTCTCTTGATGTGTGTGGTAAGCATTTTGGTTGTTATAGCAGTACACTCCGAGCAATACTTTTCTCACGGAGTTCCCACTATTGCAGATGCGATGATGAAGAGCCGTAAGGGCGGAGCTGGGGCCCACTTGTCGGCTCATTCATGAAGCACACCTGCTCTACAATCTTATAGTCATAGTGTATAATTACCCAATTGTGGCAAGTGCCAGCTGCTGCTGCTGCTGCTACGTACTTGAAAAGATATACTAGCTTTGGAGCGCATTCTTAACCCTACGCTGAAGCGAACATTATATGCCAGAATCAAGCTCCCTCCAAATATTAGCAAAGGATATCTTATCGATGGTGGAGCTCGCTCTTATTGCCTCTTCAGCGCTCAAGTCTCGGGCGTTCGCCGCGCAAGTCTGCCTATTCTGTCACGGAAGCTCACGAACCTTTTCCTTGGATGATCTTTTTCTGATGAAGTACCTGACAAATTCTCCAGTTAGGTAGTTGGATACAGTTTTTGAACAGCTTTCCCGGCATTTTAGAACACGGACTCTTCCATCTATGAAATGTCTGCTTTGTCATCGGACGTTATTGATGGCGTTCAGCTTCATGTGCATCATTGATGTTATCCAATTTAAAAGAAGTCTTTGTGAGGCTTAGGGGGTTTATTCACTGGGCCTCTACCTGAATACTCTCTCAATGAACCAACACAAGAGCTTACCTTCTCGATCCATAAGGTGAAAGCTCTATTCGGCAGCGGTGTATCCCAACTTATCGTTAACATTAGGTGCCGTATCGATTCACCATTACAGGCATGCTCTGGCATACTGCCCAATATGACTTGACGTTTTCTATTCATGGCAAAATTACAATTCTTTTATCACTGACACAAAGTCAAGGATTGATTCAACTGCTGCAACAGTGTTTCCTGCTGTGAACATTCTTCTAAATCGCTACCGCGTGGCGTGACAACTTACCACCTTGTGATTATGACGGAAAATGACATTGTGCTGTGTTAGCGTGCATACGGCGGCAGTATTGCGACGAGGAAACTTACAGTCTTGTGTCTGTGAAGGGAAGTTCCAGGACGCTGCAGAGACGTGACAGCCTGTAGTACTGTGCCTTTGAAAATAAAAACCAGACAGCCTTGATAGCTTACAGTACTGTGCTTATGAAAAGAAATACCAGGACGCCGCAGAGACGGGACAGCTTACAGTATCCTGCCTTTTAAAACAAATACCACTACGACACTGCAGTGACGTGAAATACCAAAAGATTGCCATAGGGTAACAGCATATCTCTTTACACTGTGAAAAGAAACAGCAGCAGCACCAGGCCCATTCATCACCGTAAAAAGAAATAACGCCAGAACCCTTGCCACAATGCAGCGCCGTTTTGCAACTTCAGATTCGTGTGCAGCCAAAGCATCACAGGCGTTAGCTTTTTGCAAATTCAGACGAGTTTGCTCCAGGAAAATAGTGGCCTTCGTCGGGGTTACCCAGGTGAGTTCGAGCTAAGTGCACCCACTTCTGTTATTTTAATTTTGGCTTGAACTCTGAAGGACAGTTGTTTAACCGAATATTTTAATGAAAACAATGAAAAACGTTCGCGAGTGTCTGGCCCAAACGATTCCCCATCGCTACACCGTCTATCTGAGACGATAATTGTCCCGAGAAAGCGAACAGTACATATTTAACTACAAATTCAAGAAGCTTAATAAATTACGATTTTGTGGACCGAATTTTGGTTGCGGTAGAGCTCTTCTGCCACGATGTTGATAGTCTCTTGTAGAGGAATGTTAGTAAATAGAGACTATGTATCAAAACTCGCCATCGTGAAACCATCAAAGCACTGCATATTAGGAACTTTGCTTGCTAAAGAAAAAGAGCCCTGAATAGTTAGAAATGTACTGTTTGTTTTCGCGGGACCACTATTCTCTCAGATAGACAGCGTAGCGATGGAGAATCCTTTGGGCCCGACACTCGCGAATGTTTTTCTATGTCTTCATGGAAATATTTGGTCAAACAACTGTCCTTTAGAGCTCAAGCCAAAATTCTACCGCCGTTATGTCGGTGATACATTTCTTATATTCGATCATCCAAACAAAGTTTCAAAATTTCTGGAACATTTGAATTGCGAAATATCCAGCTATTCATTTCACACGTGAAAGAGAAATTAATGGTAAGCCTCATTTCTTGGATGCAACAGTCGATAAAAAAGACGGATTGTTATTTTAATTTCAATATATAGCTGCAGGTGCAATATTTGTCGCCGCTTTCAATACTCTCCAAGCAGCAGCAGACCATAAACCAAAAAATCTGAAAAGTGATAACAACTCATACTATTGAACGTCGTACGTTAGACTTCCTCACTAGTAATTTATGACATTTAACTAGATTCGAATGGGAAATAACATAAAATAAGTCAAACCAATCTCAACTACGCCGAAGAGACGACATTGAGTATCTTTAAAAAGCATTCATATCGCAATATTGACGCTGTTTTTTCTAATTATTCTTTAAAATTAAGCAAATCACGGTAATGAAATTTGTCCGTACTTTTACCAGTTATAAATTAGAAAGGCACTCAACATTTCTAATTTGTTCAGAAATCAATCAACACAATATAATAAACACCGCCGTGTGTTTATTTGTTGATATATTTATATGTAGGTATATTTCGTGTCACGCTCTTTACGCAATAGATAGGCGAAAAGTAGGCCTGGCTGAAGAGTTTGTACATCGATGACCAGGTTGCAGAAGATGGCGAAGGCTGATCCTTATCCCTTTATCTGAGGACACGTCTTGCTTGAAACACTTCTTGAAATCAGAACAATATGTATGCAGTTTCTGGAGTCCGATTTTATAACTCAGGTTATGACGCATAAATTCGACAGATGACCAACGGAGCACTGACGAGATGGTGATTCTTCACTGGTAGTAGACAACTATTTCTTCTAGCTTACTGCCTTTCTCTTCTTCTTCTTCTGCTGCAGTATTATCCCTGTTCAAACGGGGTCGCTGAAGCAGATCTTGCTATTCCATGTATTTCTGTCAATTACCATTTGTTCCTCCAGCTCCGTATCACGCATATCATCCCTCGCACTGTCGTTCTCTGACGGTGCGGATTTTATAGCCCGAAAATTTCAGCACTTCAGTGAAGCAGATGTTTAAGTTCGCAAGACCGTATCTTGGCTACGGAGAGCTTACATGTATACAAGCTGGCTCTATATACGTTCAAGTTTATCGCAATGTTTTACTCAAGGTTTACATCTGCCTGTCACTATATTGAAGACACACGTCTAATTAAGAAGGAAGATAGAGAACGTTTAAGAAGTTCTAGACTACTACAGTCTCAAGAGCGAAGACCTGCTACCAATGGGGAGAGATGAATCGTCTATGCGATACAGTCAAGAAAGACTTGAAGTAGAAAGGTTACAGAAGTAAATGAAAGCTGCTGATAAGCGTGAGCGGGAAAATGTGACAACGGCAAGTCATAGAAAAGAGAACCTAAGGTTGACAACACGACTATGGATCAATTAAAAAATGAAGCAATTCAAAGAAGATTCCGCAACGGCCTATATTAATAATAAAATATCGATTATTGCGAGAATTTTTTCACGAAGGGGTCCACTAGTTAATAAAGAAGTTACAAATGAATTAGAATTTTTTCACACTCTGCAAAACAATTTCAGTCCATAACTATGCACTACAACTTTTTTCCAGACTTTTCTACACTGTATTGCAATACTTTTAAGGTTCCTACATATTATCGAATATTCGGGTATAATTTTTTAAAGTTATTTTTGAGAGCACCGTAATCTGACGTGATCACAAAAGGTAGAGAAATATCTTCTAATTAGCTTAAGAAATAATAATATCTGACTGTGTATAAATGATGAATGTACCAAATTCCACGATTCATCGAAAATGCGAAAATATAGAGAATTTTGTTCCCATGAAAAGCTCCAAAATTCTCCTTGCATGGTGCGGAAGATCGTCAGAGAGGTTAAAGTTTACCCTCGAGTAACTAGAAGAGAATTGGAAAAGCTGTTTGCAACAGCAGACGTCTACATTAGTTTGCATTAAGTGGACAAAGTTCTGCACTATGCGCAGTGTGATAGACGACGTCCTAAGACAACACTGCTGCTGAAGAGAACAATTGGCAACGAAGTATAGGAGCTCACTCGACTGGGCAGCAAAAATAAGTCTATGACGCTTGACTCGTTCGAATCTTCAGACAGGTGCCCCCACTTCGACTTTTTGATTCAAGTTTCAGACATTGACTCTTAACCACTTACCTGGAAGGCTTCCACCAGCTTTACCGTACCTTGAGAAATGGAGTTTTCGGTCGCCGCAACGTAATAGGGATACTTCTGGCACCTACGACACGACTCAACGTGACAGAGGAAAAAGTTCCTGTCTGCATTTCTGGACAAGTCAAGTCAAGTGCGTTTGGCTTAGATCGACTTTGACGAACCAATCAAGCGCATGCTAGATCTATCTTTTGAATTCCGATAAAAATTTAATGAAGATGGGATTGTTTAGACACAATCATGTGGAGTATGTTTGAGGGAAAGAGGAGAAACTAGCTTCCCGAAAAACACCACTCCTGTAATGAAGAATGAAGATTCATCATGTTCTGTCACTTTTTTCAGCTTCTGATGTAGGTATGCTTCGAAGTGTATAGCAGTTGCAACGAGAAAAAGAGCAATAATAAGGAAATCCCGAGGAACACTTCAACAAGTATGCCCGAACCCTTGGACTTGAACGAAAGTGACATTTCCCAACATGACAAACACCTGATGTACAATACAAGGCTAAAGTAGCGGTGACCGCTCACCCCTGCCTACTACGAAACTAACATGCACTGACTCGTTCCGAAGCTAAACGCTCACTTGGGCCCCCCAAATGACTACGGTGAAAGAATTACTGATGCGTCAAGACTTTCCTTCGCTGGTGTAGGCTCGAACTCCCGGCACCTCGATAATCAGCAAGATCAGTAACCTTAGCACTGAGCTAATGGAAGTGTTAATGGTCAAACAGGGCAAAGAGTAACGTTTTAGAATAACTCTCTCAGTCACCAAGCCACACTGCTGCCACAATCCAGTTAAAAATTTGCGACGAGTGCTCGAAGTCTACTTTCATACAAAACATAGAAATTACAACGTTCTGCAAAGTAGAATAAACCCAACTGTCAAATGATAGTATACGACCCTCGATAAAAATTAAAAACGTTTGACGAAATGGTATAGCTACTAGTGATTTTAAGCGCTGAAGTTCTACTAGCTGGGTTTGAATACCTTTTGCTTGGTATGATTACTACTTGTTCTAATATTTCTCGTAATTTTTTTTTTTTTTTTGTTCTGTCAACAAGGCTGATATTTTGTGGGTCAATTTTTATTTATATGTGTGCGTGGCTTTTATTGCTCTGCCATTAAGAGTTTTTGCGTTATAATAAAGATGCAACGCAAATGTCCAGTACGAATACTTACAACGCTCTCTGTTATTACGTCTTCATATCTAGCACTTTCGATGACCCTATGTGAAAGTATTTTACCAGAGGCAGTAGAGAAAGACGCACTTACCACTTTTTCGCAATGCTATTTTCCATTTTCCCAGAAAACTGACACCACCTGATAAGTATTTTTTTAACTGATCTAGTTCTATGTTGAAGTTAAGCATTCACAGAATTACATTGCATAGTGTCTTATTTCCAGTTGCTGCTGATCGTTTCGGTTTTGCACCTGACGAGGGAGAGCAGCTACTCCGAACTCATTGAAGCCTGGCAGCGAGGATCGCCCCTCGCGGACGAAGAGCCCACAGGCACAAGTGAGACCAGGCATGGCTCTGGTACTGGACGTAGGTCACGTGGATCTAACATCGGTGCCACCGGTCCGCAATCTGGCAATGTGGAGATCCCGTTACTAAAGGCATCCGTGGGAGCGCTAGTTAAAATTGATGCCAGCTCATCAAAAAATTCTTCTGGGAACCACAGCAATGAGACTGCTAAGCAAGTCCCTTCAATCACACACCAATCCGAACGACGACAAGAAGGTTCGACTGATGCAGCCCCACCAAAACCAGCGGCTACGGAAGGCTCTGTTCGCGATGGAATTGACAAAGTTACGGTACATAAGCTGGAAACGTCAAAAGTAGAACATCAGACGAAAAACAGCGAAACTCAACACGCTCAAACATCGACAAAGTCAGCAATGCCACCCGAATCCAGCATTGCAGCCAAGCCTGCATTAAAATTTACCAATGATCAGACTATTACTTTAGGAGATTCGTTACAACCGCAATTTGTACAGCTGTCGGAAGAACTGACCTGCTTTGAAGAAGGGACGGATCTTCATCAGATGGAAGAGAACATCAGAACAAAAAAAGCCACTAATGCAAACGAATGTTTGTGCAAACCAGGTTATCACGGTCTAGATTGTGGAATGCCAGAAGCTATATGGAACAGTGCCTTTGGTAATATTAATAATCATGGAAACTTGAAGAGAAGAGATATACCACGTAGAGTGGTGAACGGCCTACCTTTGTTGAATGAAGTTGATCTTCTTGAAGCCAGAGTTCACGAACTTGCTGATGTAGTTGATGTATTTCTTCTTGGAGAATCGAATTATTCAGCCCATGGTGACCCAAAAAAGGTTTACATTAAGGAAAAACTAGAAAGCGGATTTTTAAATAAATTTCACCATAAAATTTTACATACATTTGTCGGTTTCTTCCCTGAAGCAGGAAGAAAAGATAGCTGGTATGCAGACAGATATCTTAGAGTCTACATGGGCCAGATGGGCATCCCTCGTATCAAGGGAGTGCGGGAGGACGATCTTTTTATCATAAACGATGCTGACGAAATTCCTTCTCGAGAAGTTGTCCTGTTTTTGAAGCTCTACGACGGCTACACGGAACCTATAGCGCTCGCCTATCGTTGGTCCATATATGGTTTCTTTTTCAAAAGCCTTGCGCCAAGCACAGCATTGTCACGCTTTATGAAAAATCGGAAAGAACTAACGACAACAGTTCATGCTGTGGGTACGATGGGATTAGTTACTGATGTTCTTAAGAATGACCCCTTCATGATTCGAAGAAAATTAAAGGATGTCGATAAGAAGCTGCTGGGACGATACAATGCCGCGCATCCAGGCCAGTTTGGCTATTGGACCGCAGGAGCAGTTGGATACTATGCAGGATGGCACTGTTCTTGGTGCTTCAAGTGAGTAAAGCTTACGGTTTAATTTCTTGCACCTACTGCACAATTACACTTGTGGCTCCTGGCTGGTTCTCTCATAATTAGGAAAAGTTTATGCTTGAATGACGTTTTCAGAGGAGTGATCCGTTGAGTATTTCAAAGGGAGTTCGGCCCCAACAAATTTTACTGACGCAGTTAATGGAACATAATTTTCATTCATGAACAATTTGAACTAGTGATTCCTAAAAGGCAGGTTATTGATTTTTCTCATAACGTTCTACTAAATTTTTTATATTTTCGATGCTCGGTGCGTTTTCAAAATTTCTCGTTTGTCTGTGTCGCCTACTTTTGTGACAACGCAACTATTAACCATTTGAATTGGTCATCTACAGACCCGAAGGGATAGTCCTTAAGCTGGACTCGGCGCAGGCGGGAGACAAGCCACGCTGGGGCGACTATCCAGAGAAACATGACCGCAACTACATCCTCGGGCTCATAAAAAACGGCAGGTGAGAGCTCCTCCTAGTCTTCTTTATTTATATCATTTACTTCTCCAATTCGTGAAGGTATTTTTTTTTCACTACTCGCACAGCAGCTACAACACTTATGACATGAAATAGAGATGAATCTGATAGTACTCTGAGAGTTGCATATGGTGGCACAGTAGAACTAAAACACGAGACAGTGAAATCAGTCTTTTGGCTTACGGGAGAACTCTCAGTTTGGAGATTCCAAAATGTACGGTATATTTGTTTCCTCGACGTTGGTAAAACACTTTCTTTAGCTAACATCACATGAACTTGTGAAGTTAAACCGTTGAATACAGTACACTACCAGGTGAGCTTGACTACACGTTTTTTCCTGACCATTCGTTAAGGAATCAGTCATCACTATCATTCAAGGCAAATGGCATTTGGTGTGGTCTCCTTTCCAGTGGGTTTCTTAGTGTCAAGGGCCTCGCATTCATTAGTTTTCTCTGCTTCCGAAGCCTCTGCTTGAGTAGTTCTGCTCTACTATACATCATATTTCTGAGTCAGTGTTGACTCACCACAAATGCAAAAGAAACGTTGCCTAGGATGCACTTATGTACAAAGGGCTCTTAGCATATTACAACAAATGAGAATCCTGTAAAGGACTCTGCAGATTCACGGAGCATCATTCTTATCGTTAATACCAAAACAAATGACGAAAAAGGACAACATACACATCTATGAGTATGTAAAGAGTGTTATTAGAAATATGCAAGAAATGAGCAACCATTTATACACTTTGCAGATCCAAGTAAACGACTTATTATAGCTTTAAAAAAATAACAGAGAAAAAAAGGGGGGATGACTGAAGATACACCTGTAGGGAGGGTCCCCTCGTGGTCCCCCACAGGCAAGAGTCTCATGGGATGATTCGCCCACCTCCATCCTTGCGGCTGGGGAAGTACAGAGCACCTGCCTAACCTTGCAAACTAACCTGATCAGCACAAACTGCGACCAGTTTCACCACCCCAGGGGAAAAGTCACTTATGAAACCCCGGGGCTTCGAGCCCCAAAATATTCTGGCAAGGATAAGATTCACTGGATTATTCCCGTGGGGGGGGGGGGTATCTACTGACTTGCTCTACAAAAGTTGCAGAATCATGCTGCTATTATGCTACACAATCCCTAGTCTATATAAATCTCTATTACAGCTGTAGGCTCACACATAGGCCTGTTCTGAAATAGCTAATACATTGTCACGTTAATTCAAAGATTAAAAGAAGTAACAGTAAATACCGTATTACGCACCTGAGCATAGCGCATTCGTCAGGCGCAGGTTCTTCATCCCTATACATTGACTGTATTCAAGACGTTTCTTGCTTTCTCTAAAAAATCCTCCGCTTACTCTTTATCTCCATGTCCCCATGCATATGCAGGTAGATCTTTCTTCGCTGAAGTTCAAAAGCTCAATTTTTCTCCTCGGCTAAATCTAGATGCCTTGCGAAAAACTATCGAAGCGCGTATCGAAACTTTTTAATACCCTGTAAATTATCACTTACTATGTCCTCCACTCGGCAGCTGTATATACGTACACTTACTACCTCTGCCAAGGGGGTTACGTTTTTCTCGAGAATATCTGTTTATTTCTTTCTCTGTCTGTCTTTCTGTCTGTCTGTTATCAAAACTGAAAAAGATATGAATTGATCTTAAGGAAATTTACAAGGATTATTAATCATGTTAGGAAGAACAGATGATTAACTTTTAGTGACGATCTATTCAATCGTTTGTGTGTTTGTCTGCCTATTTTATTCTAAGTAACATATATAAATCAAAAAGTTACGGACGGTTCCTCATAAGATTAGGAGGAAATTACGAATGTTAAGAAGAACAAATGACCAAAGTTTTGTGATTATCTATACGTCCGTTTGTTTGTCTCTATACTATTTGTTTCATGGGTGTGTCAGCAACATAGCCCCTAAAAAAAATTATAAACGGATATCTATGAAACTTGCAGGAATTGTTAGAAGTGTTAAACACCCAATTGAACAAACTTTGGTGATGATCGGTCCGTCGGTTGGTGTGTTTGACTAATGTTTGTCATGATGTTTGTTTGAACATAACCCAAAAAGTTATCGACGGATATTCATGAAATTTCTAGGAATTGTTAGAAATGGTAAAAATCAGAAATGACAATGTTTGGTGATGATCGCTTCGTCCGTTTGTATGTGTTGACCATAGACCACACCATACATTGACTGGACACTGGCCCCTTAGGAAGATTTCGGTCCCGCAATTGGGCCTGACTACACAGTGCCGCAGATGCATTTTTATATGTTCTCCCATTATTTTTTCATACTTTGTTACCTCCGCCAAGGAGGTTATGTTTTCGTCGTGTTTGTCTGTCTGTTTGTCTCTTTGTCTGTCACTAAGATAACTCAAAAAGTTATGAACCGATTTGGATGAAATTTACAGGGATTGTTATGTATGTTAGGAGGAACAGATCATTAACTTTTGGTGAAGATATGTCCATCCATTTGTTTGTTTGTTTGTTTGTCTGCGTCATTTTTCTTGATGCTATAACTCAGAAAGTTATGGATGGATTTTGATGATATTAACATGAGTTGTTAGGTATATAACAAAGAGTAGATGACCAAATTTTGGTAATGGTCCGTTTGTTCGTTCGTTTGTCACTGTTTTTAATTTTATGCTTGTTAGCACAATAACTCAAAAAATAATGA
>LQNS02278094.1:34358804-34388591 GCA_001587735.2 Parhyale hawaiensis | reverse complement strand
AGGCACAAATGATTAGATTTTGGAGCTTATGCAAAGAAAATTATGGTTTCAGAGCCAATTTGAATTTTTGCTACCGTTGGCTCACTTGGCGGAGGTATGCGCTCTCAGAGTGCTCTAGTTTAGCTATTTGACTTAATTCTTTTGCATTCAGTAATGACTGCCAAACCTGTACATATATGCTTCTAAAACTTCTATACGCAACAAATTCACAAAAATATGAAGGCTTAAAGTGTAATTAGGTAGAGCAACTGTTTGTGACATCCTTTGATATTTGCAGTAGAGTAAAGCTATTTCACAATAGTTTGTGAAACAAACTGTTTCATTTCGTAGAACGGAAGCTCCTCAGATTTGTGGTATGCTCAATTTGTAGTGAAAGCCAAGTAAACAGCTGATGAAAATGTTTATGAAATTTACCGTATTTGGTACCGGTATACGGGCTAAGCGAGTTGCTCAGAACAGACAGCAGAGCTGATGGGTGAGTCGGAGCAGCTTGCGGACATGAAGTGATGAAGAACTGACAGCAGCGATGTGATGAAGCACTGGCTGCCATGAAGGGATCTAGCATTGACAGTACTGGTAGCAGTGAAGTGATATAGTATTGGCAGCCGTGAAGTGATCTGAATGATGAAGCACTGGCCGCCATGAAGTGATGTAGTATTGAGCATTGACAGCAGAGAAGTGGTACAGCATTGGTTGCCGTGAAATGATTTAGCTTCTTCAACAATGAAATGATGTAGCATTGGCAGGCCTGGAGTGATGTAGCATTGACAACTGGGAAATGATTTAGCATTGGCCGTCAAAAAGTGATCTAACATTCGCAGTTGTGAAGTAATCTAACATTGGCAGCTGTAAAGTATTGTAATGTAAGCTACTATACAGTAGAGTAATTTACCTTACGGCAACCATGAAGTGATGTAACAATGCCATCTATTAAGTCGCATATGTAATGGAGGCAACTATGAAATGATGTAACATAGTCATCTATGAAATCATGCAATGTAGGCAACTATGAAGCGATATGAAATAGTCGTTCACTAAATTATGTGATGTAGGCAACCATAAAGTGATTAAACATAGTAATCCATTTAATCATGTAATGTAGGCAACCTTGATGAGATGTGCCAGTAACATATATAATATGAAGTGAACTGTTATAATGCAGACAACCATGACGTGATGTAGTGTAGGGAACAACCATGATGTCATTCAACTTAGGCAGCCATGGAATAATTCAACTTACGCAGCTATGACAGTGATTCAACATACAAACTATTAACTGATTTGACATAGCCAACCATGAAGGGATGTAACGTAAGCAACCACAAAGTGGCGTAGTATTCTTAGGTAGTAATGTGACATGACATGATGTAACTGTAGATGGTTCCAGTGATGAAGGGTTGTATCTGTACCAAAATATTATTTTAATGTCTTTTAACGGCTGTCCTGGTATCTTTATCTCATGATTAATAATGCATTTTTAGTTCATGGCTACTAATGTTGTTTTATTCTGTATTATTACTGTGATTTTAATTAGGTGTTTAAGTATTACTGGAATTTGTTAATCTTCCTTTCCAATTGCAATTGTAGGGATGAGCTCTTCGGAAAGCTCTACATACATCAATTTCTGAGGTTATTGCTTCAAATCCGTATTTGGAAAAACTCAATTGTATGTGATATTAAAGTACATTACATGTAGTATCTGTGTGCCAATTTTTTCTACAAAATTTAATGTCCCGAGAAATTACAATGAATTTTCAATGCTTTTTGGTGTCCGAAGGTAGGATATATGTATATCGCCTACTGAAGATATATGTTTGTGAATTTTAATCCCCTGCTCTGCAACACATTCCTTACGTTACGATGAAGAAATAATCTTTGTTTGAGGTCTTTGTGATTATTAGATCTCATTTTATTAACACTTACATAGATCGGCTTCCAGGCCCAATTGCGAGAGGTCCGATTTCAGCGTCCAGTCAATGTATGGTGTGGTCTAAGGTTTGACTAAAGTTTGGCTTAGCGTTTTTCAGACTATTACTCAAGAATCTACCGACGGATCTTCAAGAAAATTGCAGAAACTGTTAATAATGTCAAGAGGCACAAATTACCAAATATTATCGATGATAAAAACGGAAATCCTGGTTTCCGGGCCAAATTAGTTTTTTTTTTTTGTTAACATTGCTTTGCTTGTTGAAGGTATGCGCTCTCAGAGTGCTCCAGTTTCAGAATGTACAGAGAGAGAGTCGACATTAGAATATCAGTTTGGTTCTGTGCACTAAAACTTCTCAAGTAGAAACTCTCAATTGAAGCGATAGTTGTTGCATAGTAAGTGACCAGCAAAAAAAAAAAGAAAGAAAGAAAACTTACATTTTTTCCGAGGAGAGGCATTCATCACTTAATACTATTACATCTGATCAGCTTAATACCATTACGTCTGATATAAAATCAGCACTGCGGTACCATATGGCACATCCTATAGTATAAGGCAAAAGACTCGACACAATCTTTCAATAAAACCTGAAACTTACCTACTGCACTTAAACACAAAGTTGCTCTAACCTCTAGGGACTTACAGATTCCTTTCAGTTCTAGAATAAAACGTCTTATATTGCTACAACACAAGCTACTACTGCTACTAAGGATCTCAATAATAAAAGTTTAAAACTAGGCCAACAATAAAAACCATTATTTTATTAGATGCGAACTTTCTATTTCTACTGAAACCATCTTCAGGCGATGACGACATTAGAACATTCAAACGTCCGATGCGCGTACCAACAGACAAATCAATCTCAGAAGTTATCATCGTATGATATTAAAGAATTTTAGAACATGGGATAGCTAGAACACCTCGTGGCGTAAGACCATCGCTCGTGGTGGGGGCAAATTTCATCGCCGTCATTTTTATGGCCAGCTAATCTTAGTTTTTTTGTGTGTGTGGATCACAATGATGACAGCCCACCAGACTCGCTGCAGAAAATCATGAACATTGCTCAACTCCTTCGACCACTTATTGGGTGGATAGACTAACAAAATACAAACTTAAATCTTCAACAAAACATTATCACTGCTCTTCGCTCCGCTCGCGGGTAATAAATATGTGCTATTTCTATACAAGTATATAATGACGCTATTAAAAGGTGTAGTTTACCGCCATAGGGGGGGGGGGAATGTTCAACTGTACAACTTCACGATTTCCCGTGGCGTTAGCCATGAAATGTTTTGCGGATGTGGCGCAAGCAAGTATGTTGTCGAACTTGTTATTTTAGGAAATGGAGACTCTCCCAAAACTGAGACACTGTGGAAGCATTCGATTGGGAGCCAAAATTAAGCCGCCGAGCTTTGATTTATCGGAGCTTGAGGGCAGGTACCCTGGCTTAGATAAGATGAATTGAGATTCAGGCGTTGACCCTTAATCGGTTCTCCCTGAGAATTCCAATAACAACTCACCATTTTCCGAAAAATGGAGCTATCAGGAAGCTGAACGTAAAAGGGTTGCTTCTAAAGCAAGAAATACGATTTAAAGTTGCAAAATGAAAGTTTTTGTTTGAAGTTTCGAACAAGTCAAGCCTAGTAGGCTTAATTTTAGCGCCCAATCGTACATGCACTATGTCTGTCGTCGCATGAACGGTTCCACTGTAACTTCCTGAATTTATAGATTCAAAACTTCCCATGCCTTTGCTTCTTGTCACTGCTAGACATTTGCAGGTTTCGTAAGAGCATAACTGCAAGAACATAATTCTTTTCTAACCCAAGTTTCACCTATAGACACAGAATAGTCAGTCCCGGTCACCTCAAATAGAAGTTTGATTCTGAATGAATGAACTTTTTTCCAGAACATACAGAGAAGAAAAGTAGATATTATATATGGTCTTCGAACACTAATTTTTTTCTGGTTTACAGGTGGTTTGACGGGAGCAGTAATATGGCGTTAGCGCGGCCGGATGAACCACGCTATGCCCCGCGCTATATGCTGGAAAATGCCCAACGATTCTCATCTATGCTCTTCCATCCAGAGCAGAAAGATCGCTTCCCAGAAACAGTTCCCTACGTTGAAAAACTCTTGAACGAATCAAAGACAATCCCTCCTGTGACAGCAACGTAGCCAGCATTCATTAATTAATGTTATCAAAATACTGCCGAGGAGAAATCCTATGCTAGAATGTCACTTGAAGCTATAGCACTAGATGAAGTGTGTCTGACTCAAATTCATCAAGGAATACTGTATGGAGAAAGTAACAACGATTACTTACTGTTCTTAGCTACTGTGATTCTTACTTGTAGATTTGTAATATCGTTGTGCTCATTAAGGATTGAGTGACCGTTCAGTAAGTGTAAGAACAGTTATTGTAAAGCGAGTCCATTGTAAGAGATGAATGATCCCACTCGTCGTGAAGAGACAGGGAGGAGCCATGAAAGAGCTGTGCGTGGGATTGCCATAAAGTGGTCAGTGGAGGAATTCCTGCACTCGGAATACCCGGGATTAACCAGAGTTTTCGTTTCTTAAAAGTGAACGTAGAGTTCTATGTTGTTAGAAATGAAAAATAGCTTAACTTTAGACATGAAAATTGACCAATAATAATTGGTCCTGAAACCACGCTTTACGTGCTTCTTTACAGCATCTAATAGACTAACTTGGGATAAGCCCAAGTGTCCTGCAGTCACATATAACCTGTAGAATGCATAGTCAAATTACCACTACATATACACATTTTTTGTTTGTTTTCAATGCCCAGGGCGAATAGTCAAAGTGTTGTTTTCCTTTCTTGTAAGCGACAGCAAAGCGCGCAGCTTTTCTGAGTTCTAATTCACTGCACAATTTGAAGAGATATAAGAAACTTTCACTCGTAATGCCACCCACCTACACGCTTCCCTGAGATGGTGGCTAACATTACGTAAATGTTTTGGCAGGCACACACTTCAATTTGGAAGGATGCAACAAAACGTTCTAGCACTTTATGTATTGTGTACTGGGAACAAAAGACTATAGTTTGAATTGTAATCCCCCGCCTTAAATAAGCACGTTTGATGCCGTCACGTGATTTTCCCTGACGTCCTAATTTTCCTGATGAGGCTACACATTTACTTAATACATTTTTGTGATTATTGTGATAGCAGGTCTGACCCACGGTGCAGACCCCAATTTGCTGCTACAAAGTTCGAGAAAATCGGTGTCTTTATAAGTAGATAAGCAGCAGTCGCTTTTATGTGCATATTAAATAAATAGCGGAAAATTCATCGCGTGGTTTCAACAATAAAGCGTGTAGATGAAATTTTGTATTTTGACACAGTGTGACGCATGATATATCTATGAGCACATAGCAAAAGTATGACCGGCAATCAAAGAGAATAATAAATATGCTTAAATAATGTTGCAAATCTGTCAGTCAGTAGCAGAACTGTGATCTGAACAACATGCTTCAGTATTTTTAAATATTAAGTAAATATTAGAGCCGGGTATTATTACCAGGTAGGTACGTTGTTTACCAGGGCGTGCTAGTGCTACTGCTGTAAGTATGACACTTGCGGCGCAAGCAGAAAATGAACGTTGGTTGTATTTATTAGCCCAAGTTGAAACTTGTAAGCCTTAAGCCTTAACATTATTCCACAGAACTTCATTCCAAAAGTAGATCAGGCTAGATAAATTCTAGGCACTAGGTGGACCAACAGACCCATTCCCAGAGCGCCTCAGCGACCTACGCCCCGGTCCTCTACGAGCTATTGCCATTATGTCAGTATTATTTAGTGGGCTGACGAAAGAAAAAAAAAAAACAACCAAAGAGACGATCTTAATTGCGAGTACAATTTATGGTAGCTACAGATTTGCGGATTTCGGTGACGTTTATACACATAATTAAACGGAACTATAAGTGGGTTAGGTATTTCAATTAACTTCTCCAAATAATTCTCATGATATGCGATTCATAGAAACACCTGAAGAGAATTGCACCATAGATTCTAAGGTAGTTGACTTCTTCATATTGAGCCCTGAATGCGAAAATTGCGAGAAGCATTACATGCACCATAACCACCAGATTAGCTTACCGAAATGACTAAAAGAATGATAGAATTAACTATCTATTTGTGCAGTTAGCTATAGGCAATGTTCAACTGTTCGCTAGGCAAAATTACAGTTGCAGAGATTACTTAGGCCTTCAACGTCCAATCTAAACATAAACGTTTAATGGTGTACACAATTTGCATCGCGCTCACAGGGTGGGTGTTGAGTGTATGCTGTAAGTTTGCATAATTTTTTATGTAGATGCACTAGATGATAGGAACTCTTGTTTCTATTGCTGAATTACGAGATGAAAGAACTTGAAGCTACTTTTTTCAATAAATACGCTCAGTTTATCAATAGTTTCGATTTGTATGTAGATACTAATCATTCATAGCTACCACCCTACCTGGTTTCGTTAGCGAGCCCTGTACTGGACGTACTAAGTGAGAGCCTTATACAACGACGACTGTGATATCTAAGGGCCTTACTTTAATAATATAAGAATAAGCACCATATGGTGTACCTATATTTTGGAGAAGGCATTTAACGTATTTAGCAATTAGTTAAATAGAGTATCAGGTCTGTTTTTTACTTGCTGCATGTAAGGGACTCCTTGCATCATATCAACTTCGTTATCCCTAGCAGAATTTTCGGCCATCCAAGAAGCCAAAATAGTGAAACATCTTGTAGGGGAGGTGAAAATTTGGCTCGGAGTAGACACCACCGTCACCACCATCACCACTACCGCGTATGCTTGATGGCAACTCTCTGCAAAAACATCCTAAGCGAAAGTCAACGACTTTCAGTGAAATATTTTCGAAGCAATAAAATAAACTGTTGATGGCGCCGACGCAAGAAATTGGGTTATTAGGAAGAAGGACCAATACGTCAGCCCAGGCCGTCGCTGGGAGACAAACTCAATTTTGATCATTTTCAGCAATTTTGGTATCCAAGTATTCAGTTATTGTGTCCCGCAGACCTGCAGTGACCAACTTGTGTTCCTCACTCATGCATAAATTTTTGAATCATCATAAGGAGCTTACTTTTTTTCAAGTTTCTACATTTAATGGAGAATAATGCTTGGAAATTTCAGTATATACGCCTAAGACCATAGCTGAGCACGATAACCGATAACTTTAGAATCTAAAGTGCTAAGGCATAAACTAAAATGATTTCCTAAATAAAGTTTGATTCGTGATTTCATTTTTTAAATGATCAATGTGTTTTCGTTCGTACAACTAAATATCGGTCGTACGACTATCTTCAGTCAAATCAAACTGTTTTTAGAAAATCATTCCTGTTTATGCCTTAGCCCTTTAAATTCTAAAGTTATCGATTATCGTGACCACTATGTGCCAAAGACCCACTTAAGGTTTCAAGTGAGCCATCAAGGATAGTGTAGTTCTATGACGATATCATGCTGTGTTTCGAGGACAATAGAAGGCGCTTCGAAAAATATTGTTCAGCGCATTAGGCTTAGCTCAGTACGGTAACTAATGTCCCATGACACTTTTCTATTTTTATTAGTGGGTTGACATATTTGTTGCAAATGAATACTTAATTGTAATAAATGAACGATTCACAGGGCTGCAGATCAAAAAAAAAAACTTACAGTAAATAATTTAATAAAAATAATTAGGTTAGGGTAACTTTCCTGAAGGCTTCCAAAAATTCTCTGCATGATAGGAAGCGCTAAAATGGGAATTTTCTATCATGTATACGACCAGTTGTACCCCTGAGCAGAAGTGAGGTGATGAATTATTTCTTCTCTTACATGCCATTTACTTGTTTTTTTTTTTATGTCAAAGAGCAAGCTCACCATAATATTTTTGAATATATATGTACAGTATATTAGCTTGTTGCATCGTTTAAAATAATTGATATTCGGTAGTATTTCCTCCTTGATACGTTGCAGTTTTTGCAAAAAAAAAAAATCAACAACTGAAAGTATTACTATGACTGGTATATAAACTTGACTCGCTCAACACTGGGCTTCGACGATTTTAAAGAACTTTCGATAACACTTGCCCCTCTTCGGTCTAGTGAAAAAAAAAATCCCCAACAGGGTGTTATTTCACTTAAACTAATTTCCTCCTTCGAGAAAGGAATTAAATGTTACCAGCAATTATTATGCATTTATAGTATAAGTGAAGTAAACGAAAGGTAGATTCGTAGTAACAGCAATACTATACTCATGTCCATCCCTGTAGTTTGACGTTTTATTTGCATTTGACGTAGCCTGGTTAATTTCCAATATGTTCTTTGTTTTTCAGTAGTCTGTAAGAATGGCAGTGGTATCATTCAATACTAATCAAGTCGTAGATACAGTACAGAAAATATCAATCGGTTCCGCAGTTAATAGGCATTATACTCAGTCTATACGTAAACACAATCGGTGGACTACTACTACTACTACTATACTGCTATTACTACTAGCTCCGTCCATGGATGGAATGCATGTGGGACCGTAGATAAATAGCATATGTTACACTACCAGTAGATAAATAGAACATCACTCGACCCATCAATAGACGGCGCTGTCCATTGAATATATTTTAATTATGCAACAACAGTTACGGTACCGTAGATGCTGATCCATCCGGCGACGGAACCTTGCTGTTACAATGCGCGCAACCGATGCCTGTGTCTGTGATGTTTTACTTACCGTATACTGACTGCCCTGGTGCTTTCACATCAGCTATAGTCTGACCATTTTATCAAGGCAGTTTGGTCATAGTCAAATTTCTTTATAGCGGTGCCACTTCTATGGGTATTTCTGAGATTTCTCTCTATACATGTAGTGGGCGGGACTAAGATATGGGCCGACAAAAACTCAGACATACCCATAGAATTGGCAACGCTATATAGAGGAATTTGACAACGACCGAACTGCCTTCATAAAATGGTCGGACTATAGGGTTTCGAGAGACAGCGATAGGTAGTTGCCACTGTAGACTTTCTAGCTGCTTAATATACCGTGTAGATATATGTATATTATGTTGTGAATTTATTTAGGAAAAGTTCAGCTCTTTGTTATGCTGTTGTTTCTCGTTGTGATCAAGGTTTTGATGTATAAGTTCTACTGTGTTCAACATGTTAAGTATTATGTCGATCAATTACGGTGCATGTTTTGCGTTTAATATAGTTTAATAGTTATTTCTTCTCCAGTTCTATTTCTGACCTATTTTTCTTGTTTTGCTTTTGAAACAGTAATTCTTTGGTTGTTGTTACCTCGCCTATTTATATACAGTATATTGAAAACACATATAGTTAGCTCTACGCTGGCTGGCACGTAGCCGTTCCTATTGCTCTTAGTATGCTAGCTTTTATTGTAATATATATTCTACTCTTAAATTAGCTCTGACTGTGATTTAGCTAGGTGCTGAGCGGCTAGGTGCTGAGCGGCTAGGTGCTGAGCGGCTAGGTGCTGAGCGGCTAGGTGCTGAGCGGCTAGGTGCTGAGCGGCTAGGTGCTACACATACTTCGTGTACAAATAGAGGCCTTCTACTATCTCTAAATAGTACCCACCATTTGCACCAACTATGTGGTATATATGCTTTGTTTTCAACACCGCTTGTAACTGGAAAATAACATCATTGATTTTTAGGCAACACCGGTCATACCCTAACAATAAGTTTGGCCGAAATAGGAAATAAAATTGTAAAAGAGTTTCTAGGGCAGTCAAAAATTTTGTGTGAGTATAGACAGTTTCTATACTGGCTCCCACCCATGAACTGAATTAATGCCTTTACTCTAAACGTAATACTTTGTCTGATTTAAAAAACTCATTAAAAATTTATAGACTGATGTTTAAATACGTGAAAGAAAATGTTAAATTTTCTTTTTTATGTATCTACTGCTGACAAGTAATATTTTAAAGTAGAACTTCTTGCACCATCCGCTGCATTTGTTGAGCAAGCTGTGGGTGCGCTTACAGTATAACAAGCGAATTACATATCGGACGACAATTGTAGCTACACTCTATATATCGTCATTGACGCGTTTATTGAAGCAAACTCCGCATATAAGTACGTGATCGGCAAAAAAACTATCTTCGCTATACCACCGGCTCTCATGCCCATTTGCCCCACGCATCCCCTTTACCAGATGCCATCATGCCAATTAGATTAGATAGACGGCAGTAGATGAACCAATAGGCCCATTCCCAAAGAGACACCAGAACATACGCCCCGGCCCTCTATGAGCTATTGCCATTATGTTGGTAGGATATAGAGAACAGGAAAAAAGAGAAGAAAAAACCGGGGGAAGAATTCCTGCGAAAGAGACGATCATGAATGCACGCAAACACGATGAAGAGCCGCTGATATGCGGAGCTTAGAGACGTCAAACTGTGTAGTACGAGCGGGGCAGAGAAGAAGACGAATTAAGATGGCCTCAGAAGCTTTGGCCGTTGAGAGTTTGCGACTGCTGGAGGGAGAAGTTCTTAGCTGTGGAGGATGCTTCTCTCAATGTACGTCAAGACAATTTTTAAATGCGTTTACTGACTCCGCACAAACAACATCGGAAGGGAGTCTATTCTACGTACTGACTATTAAATACGGAAAGAACTGCTGACTTGAGGTTGTTCTTGACCGTTGTTTCGCAAGCGATCATTGAGGTCTCTTTCAAAGAGTCCCGTTGTAGGTACGTCGTTGAATCCTTTCAAATACTTAAATGTTTCTATTATTTGCCCCCTGAGTCGTCTTTGCTCGAGAGAGATCAGACCCAGTTCTTTTAGGCGATGTTCATACGACTTATTTTGCAGCTGAGGTAACACTTTCGTTGCTCCGCGTTGGACTCTTTCCATGTTATCGATATCTTTACGCAGATGAGGCGAATCAAATCACCCATTAATAAAATGAGGTTACGGACTGTTACTCTAATTTACGACATAATCGTCCACTAGGATTTAACTAGCTTCATAACTGAACATGTTTTTCATGCAAAAATGACTGACCTTGTTATTTTCAGGATAAAAATATTCCCTAGATGCCTACAAAAAAAAAATTATATGTCTGGACAAACTTCGTGACAGCACTGGGTAATTATGTAATGGCTTAAAGTAACTGATTGTACACTTCAGACAGTACTTGAATATATGGATGTGCATTATAATCATAAATAAACACGTCTATGAACTCTTCCATTTAACAGAAGCAATTTGTCGGGCAGTTTTATTTTAAATAGTTCTGACTTCAAGCCTAACGAAACATTTTTCTTCATTTGACATGTACACACAGTACGCACAGTTCTTTGAAACTACAAAGCTCTTTGCCATGAACAGACTCATACCTTGGTTGTGGTTTTGTTTAGAACGCTTGTTATATTTTATTTTGCATTTTTTCTAAAATATCTGCTCGGAAACTTCAAGTAACATACGTATAGCTCAGAAGTATGCTAAAATATTGCTTTCATTTTAGATGCTGCTGCTAGAAGTGCTTTCTCTGTATTACACGTACATTTCTTGCTTCGCTGGCTGATGGTTTGTTTGTTAGGGCGCGAACATGGAACAACCAACGTTGCTTCCGAACGTGAGGTAAGCACCAGACATGCATGCAGTGGGCAGGGTACTGGGCCAGATTTTTTTCTTCCTAATATTGCTCTATAGTGGGTGAAATAAGATCTCTAAAGCTCTATAAAAAGTATATTTTATGATTGTGTTTCAAATTGTAGTATTAGAACGCAACAAGACGTTGATGCAAGATGTGATTGTGTTATTTTCGCTAAACAGCTTGATCCTATAGTACAGATTGTCGTCTATATAAGCAATACATTTCTAGACCTATTAAGTTGTAGAGTAAGTCTTTATTTCTCACTACAATGGCATTATGTATACCGTCCAGAGATATGGACAGCACGCTAAAATGAGTCTACTTATACAGTGCTTTTTTTCGAGAGTAACCAATGCTCCTCCAGCCGATATTCTAACTAATATTTGAACCCTTCGTGCCTACTGTAGTACTTAATTTGAGATCGGTACGAACAGTGCTACTCCTATAAGAAAAATAATGTTTCCTTAGGGTAAGAAAGTGTTGATCCAGATGCAGATGGAAGAGGAAATTTGCACAGCAAGCCCCCTGTTGTATGCTCCTGTGTTGCGTTGTTTATTTTATTTTTTGCTGTAAATAGCTTCTTTGTTACGGAAATTATACAAAAGGTCCCCCATTTGCACGGTATTACTGAAGAAATCTTGCTTAAACTTCGTAAAATGTAATTTCAGATCAGCTATTTCAATGATACTGAATTGTTTTTCCCTGGAAGAGGTCACCATGACAGTGTCAAATACTAAAAATTAACCACAACCATGTGAAGTTTATACTGCACACATATTTGAGAATGCCACATATAGCACTATTTGAGTGGTGCTTGAATAAGGTACTATAATGAAGGGTTGAGGTGTAGAATACGATGGAGTTGCAGGTTACCAAGAATACTGCAAAACTGTCAACATATCGGCAATAATTGAAAACCTGCCTGGCTGCCCACTAATTTTAGCCGAGTTCCTAGTCTCTCTAATTTATTGATCAAATCTTCACAGTCAGTTATTTTTATTGTATGTCATTGAGTTGTCCTCATAATCTCACTGGATGTGTAACTTTTTGATGAGACTGTATGTGTGAAACAATAATTAAGTGATATGTTTAAATTGTCAAAACGTTATGCACTTTGTGTTCCCACTGAAGACGTAGCTTAGTAACTTATGCATATGAATATGCACTCCTGTGTTGTTCTCTGTCTGTCATATTACTGATATTGTTTGCGTTTTATACGATGATAAAAATATTATGTTCAGTTATGGATCACGAGTTGATGTAAAGCCTGGATAGTACCGCAATGCATTCTGAAGGAGACGTCACAACTTTCAACAAGAAAGTCCTATAACATTATACATATGCAATCAACACTTGTTCACCCTACTGCTCATTAATGGTCGTCGGGCAAAATGCAAAATTGAATACTTTGTGATTGGTGACATATGCAAGTAAATAACAAATACTATAATTTTAGACGCCATTTGCTGAAAATGGGCTGACAGCTATAAAAGACACTAGAAATATGTTCAATTAATTATTATCAACCCAGAGTCTTCTGAATTTCACTTAAGTTGTTGTTTGTCTCTTCGAGCCTCGAACTTTACCTATTCTACTGCATATTTTTTCTTTCTGTGAACCTTGTGTTGGTCCCATACGTAGTTAGAAAGCTGATTTATCATTCATTACCTTCGCTAAGGAGGTTATGTTTTCGTCGTGTTCGTCTGTCTGTCCGTTTGTCTGTCTGTCTGTTTGTTTGTATATTTGTCTGTCTGTCACCAAGATAACTCAAAAAGTTAAGAACCGATTTCTACGAAATTTACAGGAATTGTTAGGTATGTTAGGAGGAACAGATGTATAACTTTTGGTGAAGATATGTCCATCCGCTTGTTTGTCTGCCTCGTTTTTCTCAATGCCATAACTCAAAAAGTTATGAATGGGTTTTTTATGAAATTAACATGAGTTGTTAGGTATATAACAAAGAGTAAATAATCAAATTTTGGTAATGATCCGTTTGTTCGTTTGTCACTGTTTTTAATATATGCTTGTTAGCACAATAACTCAAAAAATAATTAATGGATCTTTATGAAATTCATAGTGTTTGCTAGTAATGTTAAAAGACATAAATGGTCAAATTTTGGTGCAGATCAGTTTGTTCGTTTGTATGTTTGACTCATGTTCGTCTTAACGTTTAAATGCAGTATAACTCAAAAAGTTATGAACGGATCTTCAAGAAAATTGTACAAGCTGTTATTACTATCAAAAGACACAAATGATTAGATTTTGGAGTTTATACAAAGAAAACTACAATATGCTTTCAGAGCCAATTTGAATTTTTTGCTACCGTTGCCTCGCTTGGCGGAGGTATGCGCTCTCAGCATCCTCTAGTGATTTCTGCTCAAGCGTTGTATTTTTTCAAACTCATATGTAATAAATCTTTTTTTTTTTGCAAAAGACGATGAAATTTTTAAATCCGTCGCGATTGTAAACAACCCTTTGATTTTACTGAATTATAATTATCGTTGTGAATTGTCGCTCCATCAGTGCTACGTTAACTCTCAGCCGTAATGCTGCTGGACGTTGTGTACACAGTTACTATACAGGATGGATTAATGCAGTAATATTTTAATATCAGTTTCGGTTATTTACATTATTTTGCCTATAACTTCACTTTTATTTATTGTAATATAAAAGACAATTCTAACTCCTACAAAATTTAAATTATAAAATTGATCATTTTTAAATGTAATATGATATTAAAAATTTGAAAGCTGCACTATGCAGCAATAATACTGCTACCGAATTCTCAAAGCCGGAGCACGGACCAGGTGGCTAGCAGGGGACGCTTTTGGTGAACTGGCCAAGCAGTACTACTTTAAAATTCGTATTCATGAACCCAGTGACCCATACAGCAATAGCTTCAAATATTGCTAGACATATAGTATGACATCTCCATGATGCTGTAGCTGTGGAGTTCTAGCCTTAGCCATATAATAAGCACACATAAGTTGCCACTGACGAGCCCAGCAAAGTGGAGGCCAATAGACTGGACTTGTTTGGAACTCCAGAGAGGAGCCTCGACCTAGCCTCGACCTCGCCTCGTGGAATCGAGTTTGAGGCGATAACCCTGAATCGATTACCTGTGAGACTTCCGAAACCTCAACATTGCTCCTTAAAATGGAATTTTCGATGGAATGAATCGTAATCTGGTTGCTTCTAATACCTGCAGTACGAGTCAAAATGCCAAAGCCAACGCTCTTTTTTGCAGTTTCAGGTAAGTCAATCCTCCTGGGCTTAGCTTAAGTCAGCTTCGACGATTCGATGAGTCAATCGGTAGCATGTATGGTAATGTTACGAGCTGGAATCAACCATCCCTAGCGTACTCACCCGCAGTCGCGTACGTTTTTTTCTTATTTTTTACTTTAAAACACTTCACCAATATTTTGATTTCCTTCAGTAATATCGTTTTCTGAAATGTCAAAAGGGTTGACACGATAAGGCCTGGAAGTGTTCTACTCATTTGCTATTGATTGTTCTCATAGAAAAAAAATAGGCTCGGAAAACTTAATAGAAATATTCATAGTTCGTAGGAACCCAAATATATTACTTTTTATGAAAAATTATTCATTGTATCGATTGTCAGTTACATTCCCTGGGCGATAATCTGCTTACGAGGTCAGCTGCACTGGCGCCTTTAAAGTTTCAATGCCTGCATACTTATGCCTATTTACTCAGTTACCTTGTCTTAAAGTTAAAATAATAACAGAGTATAATATAACATTTCGTCGATAAGATATCGAATATACTTACTACCGCCTGTACGAATGAAGCTAACTTGTTATCGCTTGAACTCGTAAATACAAATTGAACGATAATAGCGCTAGAGCTGATATTGCAAAGACATCGGGCCTTCCCAGCCCTTGACTCACCGAATCCCACCTCAGGAGATAACACACATTTATACATACATATATATACAGTATATACACACCCTCTCACCACCGCCGTAGGCATAACCAAGGAGGTTTAATAGAATAGGCGTAGTTCTTTTGGCAAGCCATGGGCGAGGCCTTCCATAAAAATATATTCCACGGTGAAATACGTAAGTGCGTTCTTACGATGATTATTGGCAGAAGAAAGTTAATAAAGTATATATTTCACCCGATACGCCCTTAAAGTTTTATATTCTCCCATTGCTACGGCTGTCGAGTCACAGCCAAAGCATTCCTGAGCCCCAGCCTTGCAGCCATACCTGAAACATTACGGTGGGTGCATACAACTCGGTGTTCGTTGAGCCCCTGCTGTAAACGCGCACACTACAAATTATATACATAATCTTTGCAGTGCAATACTCAGATAACTTTCAATAATTCTAGTTCAGTGTTGCAGTGCATATGTGCAGCCAGTCAGCCAGGCTTCAGCCTTGACGCAAAGTTTAGCTTCGTAGCGAGGCTTTTTGTTCGCTCCTCCTATTAAACCTCCTTGGGCGTAGCACTGCGGGCAGCAGAAAAACGAGCAGTACACCCGCTTCTCGTTGGAGGCGGAAGGACAGAGATGCATCAACAGGCACACTGAAAACAATACATCCTCTCAGATCATCTACGGGCTGTACGGTATATGCCTGCCCACTGAGCGCAAGAGAGCTTGCCGGGGTCCCACAACCAGCGATCTTCCCTTCAACAGTCATTGTTTATGACTCCCTTGCATGTGGTGTACACTGTACACTCCAGCATCTAGTTTCCAGACAACAGTGCGTTTTACTTCTACATACATAATAATTAGAGGAATAGCTATGTTGTTGTTGTTAGTCTATCGTTCAAGTTTGCGTTCTACGAATTCAAGGGATAGCGCGCTGGCGTCGTTCGCTAGCTTGGATGTTCATTATTGTGTGCACACGGAGTAGTGTTGGATGTTGCTCAACGGTAGGCCTTGCCTACAAACTATTTTGCAGTATTTTTGTGTATAACTGAACAACTATATTGTTGATCAAGGCACGGTCAGTTAATGTTTCACTAATTTAGACATATATATGATTTTCTAGAGTGTTATACTTGAAAGTATTTTGTTGTTCCTTGTTATATTATCTTCAGATAAATGTGAAAATTATACGCTCGTGTTTAATTCTCAACTCAACTCTTCAAAACTGTGAAAGAGGCTGCGTAACTACTGGGTTGACCAGTAGAAAGAGCTTCAGCATGGGCACGCAAGATGCCACCCACCCAGTCTATGTGTTTCCAGTTAGTTCACCATACCGCACGAAAACCATGCATAAGCAAGAGAAATGAGAGAGCTTTTTAAACATTACTTTAAGGATTTCTCCACCTATACTCGAAGGTCAAAAACCCGCAAGGCTCCAAAACATCAAATCTCTTTTAACTCCCCTCATACCCACGGTAGCGGAGGACGTTGCGGAGGACGATTCCTCACTGTGTAAGGACTCCTAATTAAAGATGTCAAGACAGTTGGAGCCAAATTCAGAAAGAATCGACTGATGAAGCAGAAAATCATGGCTAGGGAGAAGGAAATATCACCGAGATTGATCTCCAAGTTAATCAAAGATTACTTAGAGATGAGAGCTAATCGAAGGTCCCAGGCCACCTGTTAACTCGATCCTGCGTTAAGAGGAATCAAAATGAAAAGATAAAAATAGTTGATGATCAGATGAGCAGGAGGAGTTGCAGAAATATCCTTTTCGCGGATGAGAAAACTTTCTCGGCAAAAGACAGCTTCACCGTCTAAATGATGAGGCATATGCTCAGAGAGCCAAAAAAGCTTCTGAAGTCGTTTGCAAGGTTCAATATGGCCACCATCCTGCCAAAGTGATGGTTTGGTGGTGTGAGTCTTGCCATTCATTTTTGTGAAAAGGAGTTAAAACCACAGCCCGTGTGTACATTAATGACATTCTGGCATGAAAATCAAGTTAAGTGCTTGACGAGTTGATTGTTCAGTGGCAAAGGATGGAGCTTTCAGCAGAATTCAGCCTTAGCCCACGTAGTAACAGTCACTCAATTGTGGCTCTTCCAGAATGTTCCTAACTTCATCAGGGCTGATGTTTCGCCATCTAGGAGTCCAGACTTGAACCCTTTAGATTACAAACTGTGGTCACCATTGGAGAACATGGCTTGCTGTAAGCCACACAGAAATTGACTAAATTTCCTGTAGATGTTGTGCGCAAAGCGAATGATAATCAACAAATGCCCAGATAAATAGGGCTTTGTGTGGACAGAAGAGAAGGCAATTTCGCAAACAATTATGCTGATACTTTTCGTTTGTTGTAAGCAAAAAAATAGATTCTAAAGTATCCGCTGAAACCAATGTTTTTCGCTACCTAATTTTAGTTCTGAACTTACATAACATCATTTATGGCTCGACAAAATGCAATATCAACTGAAGATTCAATCCGTCGCTGCTTTGTCAATCACATTAACCAGATTTAACTACTCACTTTGAGTGTTTCAACATACAATGTTCCCTACAATAATATCAACTACCGGGCTTTGCAAAAGTCCTGACCTGTTTTGTATTTTCAAAGTGTAAAACTCATTTCAAGGACTTGATGACATTTATTGACATTAACTCATTCCTAAACTATTGCAGATAATATAATAACTGGTAACAGTGCTCATTTCTATTCATTGTTGGTATTGAAACAAAAAGGATGAAGACAACAGCTCTCTTTCGCGCGGGTCACCAGAAGGCGGACACTGTTAAGTTGCAAAATATCACTTTATCAACGGTGAAACGGGTCGCAAACCGCCTTAAGAATAATGAAAGCCTCAAAGATCGACCACGTTCAGGCAGACCACAAGTTATTAAATGGAAGAATGTTCGAAGAGCCTTTGAAAATGATCCGAAACTCAAAATCACTGAATTTGCGAAGAAGAAAAAGATTTCTGTGTCAACCGTGTCAAGAGTTGTAAAGAGTGAAGGTAGAAAGAGCTTAAAGCGTCAGAAAAGACCGCTGCTAACTGCATACATGGTTAAAAAGCGCCAAGAGCGATGTTCTCGCTTTCTTAACGACTTGGAAAGTCATGGAAATTGAGTCATCATTTTCTCATATAAGAAGACCTTCACCGTGGTTTCTGTCTTCAATAAACAGAACGATCGAGTTGTGAGGTTTGGCCAAGACATCTCTGATGTTCGTTATGTTTCAACAACAAAGCATCCGGCCCCTGCGATGATGCTTGGCGTTGTGGCCTCCAATGGAGAGATGTCTCCAGTGTGGTTCTAGGTCTGTTACAGGTTGACGGGGACTGAATAAAGGGATATCATGGCCACAAAAATTCTTCCTTGGATCAGAAGAATCGTCAAACATGGAGATTACGTGTTTCATCCAAAACTGGATGAGCCAAAACAAGACTTTCTGGCCCAAAGACTTCTGGCCCTCACAGTCGCCTGATCTCAATCCTCTAGACTACCGCGTGTGGCCGCATATTGAAAGTAAAGCATGCAAAGATCGCCACAACAACATTGAGGAGGTGAAAGCCTCTGTGAACCGCACTTGGGCCCAGATGAGGAAGGACTACGTCCGTAATGTGTGTAAGGACTTCCGACCACGATTAGGGCGTGTCATTACTGCCAATGGAGGTCCTATTGAATAGCAATGTTGTTTAGATCATACTAAACTAATACTAAAAACTGTATATCAGCATTTATTTTGCAATTCAGTTTAAAATTTCTTTCCACCTTCCTAAAACTTGTCTTTTGACATGTATGTATAATTACTTTTCATTTATTTCTTTTTGCAGCTGACAAATTTCAAACTTTTAATTTCGAGAACCTGATGATGACCAAAGTGTCCTGGTCGAAACGTTGTGATGAATTTTAATGCAGTGTTTTATGCGGTTACAAAGTTTTATTCCCGCATTGTGCTAAGGAAGTTGACATGTGACTGTCCTACAAGTTTTGGGAAGGTGGAAAGAATTTTTAAACTGAATTACTAAACTAATACATGACAAATCTTGTTTTTCGTCATTATATTCAAAGCTCTTACGAACTTCGGATGCTAAATTCTAAAAACAGGTCAGGACTTTTGCACAGCCCGGTATATTGATTGCTAAGAAGGCGTCGAAGAACAATATTCGCTGTGCTAATTTTAACTAATAATGTTCCCTGTTGCAATTTGAACTTCTACCGTTCCCTATGATTGTAGCAACTACTACAATGTTTCCTAGAACAAAATCGGCTCAGCGAACGGTATAGATCCAGCCAATGGTCTTGTCGGTTTACAAGTTAATATGTTCAGCATTCTGTCAGTGATCTTAAGCGGAAGGCTAATGCGATAAGAGCTGTAATCTTGTAATTGTTGGCACCAAAAATTGAAAACGTTTCTTATGAGAGTTACTACAGTAGTACTGTGAACTTTTTTTTTATCTATTCAGTTTCTACAGTACTAAACGCGAGTATTTCGAATATTTCCATGAGCTAAAGATTTGTGCACTGTATCATTGTAGACTCTCATTAACATGTAATGAGATGAAGACTCAGTTGCTGAGAAATTCTCGAGTTTAATCATATTGGAAAGCGTTAATGGACCACGCGGTACTTGACAGCCCACTTAAAAATGTCAAGTGAGCCTCATGTTACATTGCTAAAACTTCGATCAAATCTTTTCGAGTGAACAGAGCGACCTCGAACAAAAAGTAAACTGTTCTTGGCGACGCAATATAATCTATAAACCAGCAAGAAACACAAATTCGTGGACGATGATCATTGAATTTTTTTTTTTTTCAGGAAACCAAAATTATGACCTCAAATTGGATAAAGTTAATTTTGCAATTAACCAGTGGCTAGTGCTCCTATATGTATGTGTGTATATATATATATATTGGTAGAAGCGTTCCTTACGTCTACCTAAGTAGTTTATTTTTTTTTTCACTTCAGATAGCTATGTTGATTGCAAATGATTTTAGCAAGGGCTTACCAGTCTACCATCAGACTCACTTTAGGAGGAGTGGACACTCAAGTAACGTATACATAGCCTACGATTATCTTTCTCTTTTGTGTTTTTTAGTTTTACAACTGCAGTGTGTGTGTGGCATTTCAAATGTGGCTGCGCATTTTGTTCAAGAGTCACATCCAATGTGCATAGGATAAGAAAAACAACATTTGTTATTCGAAATTTCCGTAGTAAAACATCACAACATGTCAACGCGATTTTCAAACGGGTTGGAAAAATACAATAACTGAAACTTGGACTTGGGCGACGCTGTCTAGACTCGCTCGACGCGACCTTTGAAGTGACAGTTGCTGTCATTAAAACATTTCCTTATGCCAAAAATCACGCATGAAAATGACTGCATGGAAGCAAACACACTCGCGGAGATGTGATAAAGTACGTTAACATCAACCTTAAAACAGCATTGTTGCCCACAGTCATTCACTGTTGGCTTTTCATTTATAGGTAGCTAAAACGTAACTACAGTAGTTGATACAGGAAGTTTGTACAGTAGTGAGCCATGGCATGAGAAAACAGTTGTTCAGTGTTTGGACTTGCCATAATGTATAACATAGACTACCCCTTTCACTTAAATGGACCCAATGGCAAATTTCCAGTCAACATAGCGACCTGAAAAAATAAACTTTTCTAGGAGACACAAGGAATGCATCTACTGGAAACAAGCACACGCACGTGAGCACTGGCCAGTAGTAATTCCAAAGTTTATTTTGCCAATTCTAGGTTAATTTGGTTACTCGAGAATTTCATCATCACCCACAGTTGATATCTAGCTACGAATTTATATTTCTTACCGATAGACATTTCTTGCATCACAAAGAACAGTTTACGTTTACGCATGAGGTCGCGCTGTTGACTGGAAAAGATTTTATCGAAATGTAGTTAATTTGGTCTCAGACCCACTTGATGATATGAGTGGGCAGTCAGATGTCTTGTATTTATGTGTATGAATGCACTTAAATACTCAGTAAAGTAGAACAAAAATAGTGATAATACACGGAATATGACAATTACTTCCAAGCTTCGAAAAGACCACATCCTCGTTGCCGCAGTACTAATTTTACACAGTAATCAAAAGTTCACCAGCAAAATATAATATCACCATTCTGAACTTATACGCAGTGGTTAAAAACTCATCAAGTTTCATAACCTTTAACTTCGCGCAGCTAACTTCTGTAGAGAACAGGTTGCAATCGCAACCCAGCTGAGTTACCCCAACATGAAAAATGGCATACGCAGCCCGAAACGCAGTTCCGAGAGCGCCTTCTGTTGACGAGGGATGTAAGCTCAACAATACGAAATTTCGGGTTGATCTCAACTGCGTCAATGGGGCTCGCAGTCAATATGCGTGTCTTTACGCAGTACAAACTCCGAGGGTTACTCGATTTTTATAGTGTATATTTTTTCAGCTTCCTCGATTTGAAACGCAGGCGATCATCGAGTTATACGATGGGTTAGGACCACGTAACTTAACACACGATAAATATTTTTCAAGCCTTTTGTATCGTCAGTAGGAATGTTACCTAATCCAAATGCTTCATAAAATTTCCGAATACCTATAATATACCTATCAGTACTTCAGACGTCTACGTCTTTCAAGACTAAATTTCAAAACGAAATTTCTGAGGACAACGGCTCGTTCTATTTGCGCAAATCACTATCTCCTGCAGAAATTATTGAAATAGCTAGGGGCCGAAAGAATAACAAACCAGTAAGCGACCAGCAAACTGTATATTTGCTAAAGAGAAATACTTAATGGCAGCATATGGCCAGTAAGATATGACATGAAAACTAATCCGTTATTATTTTCTTACACATTGAACACTCTCAAGGTTTCAGGCTCCCTTGCACCTTTTGCAAATGTACTCTCTCGTGTAAAAATGATTTAGGAACACTAAAACATTACATTAAATAATATGTTGGTGATATCAAGAGCGTACATTACCGACTATATTGTTAGATGTTCCACATCATTCTACTTACAGCAAGTAACGCCAGCAAGAGAGAGCGCATTGCTCGATATCTTACGTATACCTTAAATCTGTTCGAAAACGCAAAATGTTCTGTGTTTTTTTATCGCAGCATCAGGTAACTATCTTTCAAGTAAATCTGTTACGCCTTTGCCATAAGTATCAGATGCAGCGGTAAGTATTAACGATTACTTGAGCACAATTAATCAAAATTTTCTCTACACCAGCGCGTATCAGCAAAGGTTCTTAATTGAGTTTCCATAATTGCTAATTTATCTTGAGACGTGGATCTTATTGTGAATAACACATTCAATGCAACTTATTATTAATGTACTTAATGCATACGAGAAGCTATCCTAAATATTGACAAAATATTACCCTATTAAAAGCTAATATTCATACACATGGAGACTCCCACTGATTTAATTCTTGTAAATTCTGTTCAGCTAAATACCTGAGTTGGCCCTCAGGAAATTCGGGAGGTTCTTCTTGGAGAACTTTGATGCACTGCTGTAAGAGGGCTTTGGCAGTATCCAGGTCTTTCTTGAGGGCTTTCTTGTCCACTTGTCGATCTGTTGGCCCCTCTCTTGTCCTGGCCAGCACTGCCAAGTGATACTCATACAGGGCGACCCCCACGTAAGATGATAGTTTGCACATCCCTGGGTCTATGGCTGTGCAGGTCTTCAAGAATTCTTGGCAAAGTTTTTCCTTTTTCTTGACAGCGTTTTCATCTAAGCCAGGCGTTTCTCTGCCCAACATCTGCAAGAGGGAATGGCGTGCAGCAAAAAGGTGGAAATGGTTTGGATGCACAACTGTCGCTGAACTTCTCTCGATAAAGTCCTCGATATCTTTAGCCTTCCCATTGGTCAGCACTCGTTCGACGTCTTCGCCAAGATGGAGCGTGACGTCATTGGCTTCATCGGCTGTAATTGTCCCGTTGCATGAAGTGCAAATCCAGTCAGCGAGCTGGTCTAGGGGAGCAGCTGACATCAGGAACCCGAGGGGACATTTGGTGCACCGCAAGGCCGAAAAACTGGTGCCCAGCTCTGTAGGATCGGCACATCTTCGACACGTACACATGAAGTACCGGGTAGATTTGAGATGATCCCTACGGGCTCCAGTCCCCCACAGGATATGTGTGTATATTGTGCTGAGATGCTCCCCCTCTCTGATGTTTACAGCCGCTCGCACTGTTATTTGAAATGAGGGTGACACTCTGAACTTGGTATTGGGTGTACACGAGTGCTCGAGCATTGAGTAGTTAGGATAGACACCAACCACTTCTGAATCAGCCAAAGGAATATCAACTCCGTTGATATCGATGATTCCGGTCATTTGATGTATGGACCCTTCGCTTGCATCAATATCTTCTGGCGGAAAATCCACAAGCATAAAGTAGTTGCGCAGCATATTGACGACTCTCTTCTGGTTTTCGTCATATATGTCGGTACCCTTGCGGTCAGTAAAGTGACTTTCCAGATTGAGCAACTGATCGTACTTTTTGGGTGATTTCTTCTTTAGTGCCAAACCCCTGGTGAGAAAGTACGGAATGTTAGTCATTAGGTAGTGGCAGTGTACGTTTCAGATACTCGTCTGTTGACATTGCAAGAGAAGAGTGACATGTACATCATTTCTTAATATAATAGCAGCAGAGAAAAAAGTAGATAGTAGTCATTGCTGGTTAAATTGTTGGTAGCTATAAATTACACTAATAGCTTCCCTAGCAGAAACTTTTACACCCTCTACAGCTATTTGCTGGTTTTAGCTCTTCTGGAATATACAGTATGACAAAAATTTCTGTTAAATAATGCAGCTGCCTTTGGAATAATAAAGCATTCTCGCCTTCCTACACCAAAACTGCATACGAGTAGCAGCATTATATGACTAAGGATATTCATAAGGAACAATATTTGATCTATCAATAAACATTTATCGCTTTCTTCAAAATATGTTATGGACGCGCCTATCTGTTCTACGCAGAGCTTGGGGCTTTGCTCTATGAAAATTCAGCTGCGTTGCAGGAGCAAATAAGCCGTTTTAAGGTCGGAAAGAGCTAGGTTTTTGGTCGTTTTTGATGCGGCAGCAATAATACGGCCAAAGAAAGGAATAAAGTACTCAATACCGACCAGCAGCCGCCGCTGTGAACGTTACACCAGGCTGAGGGACCCACTCGATATTTGCAGTATTTGCGTCTATTTAATGTCTATGCAGAGGCTTCGAAACGTCCCCGATATTTAACTGGATGAAACATTAGTTAATCGTTTGTCCATATGGATTTACAGGAAAACCACCAGTCTTCAGTATATGTATATATGTTCGATTTCATTGTTTTCGCTTCTGGTGATATTTATATAAATGTCAGCATCAAATTCTGATTATCGACGATTACCAAAACCAGCGCTTTGCTTCAATCTCTGAATATTATGACACGGTTTACAACAGACAGTCTGGAAGTTTTGTTCGTTTTACTTACGTTTTCAATGCACAATATCGGTAAGTTGTAGTGATTTCTCAAAAATATTTATTACGAGCTTATAATAAAAGGCGCTTACAAGACATTCCGTACAATAACTAAAGGCTAAAACTATCAACCCCAACCCCTCTGCGGCAGGTTGTTACATATGCCACTTGTGATGCATATGTGTATTTATACGTATACCACAAGCCCATTAATTACATCATAGGCAGTCGGTTCCACACCTGATGGTATGAAAAAGTGAACTATGCTGAAAGTGTGTCATATTATTTCCCCTAGCCAGCTTAAAATTTTTAGTTTTAATTACAATTATTTTAATGTTTGTTGTGCCTTATGTAAACACCTTTCAAAAAATTTGGAAATTTAGTGTAATTAAGGGTTTTCTTTTCACTCGGAAACAAAGTTGAGCACTTGATACACATATGCCCTGAGAATGATTTTTGCCAGTTTAACGCGAGACCGTTTCATTACACGTAGAGCTTGAGGGGCAAAATGAAACATTGACAGTGGAAGGAACTACCAAATTTACCCAGAACCTTTAGAGTTGCCTAACAATAGGATTTTTTTATTTCAATCATGTCAAAGCACAAAGGAAGAAACTCACCTCAAGGTTGTGACCACTTCGTAAAAGTGATTGACTTCAGAAAAATTTGGGATGTCGATGGGCGAGCCCATGACTCTGCCAACGACACACTCTGGCTGATGGGCCGCCACCTCCTCACACGCTGGTCCGCACATCGGCCAGGAGCATCTGCGGCACCTGAGGACAATTGGACAATTATTTGAAGCAAAGGCTTCCTCTTTCCTGCGCTGGCAACATTTGGCGCCATCAGTATTGTTTCCTAGGGAGCAGTCTTCAGTGACTGCCAATGCAGGCCAAGTTAAGCATTGGAGGGTGAAAGAATCTTTAGGGTATATTCGATGGGGCGCCAAAATTAGGCATTCCAGGCTTGACTTGTTTGAAACTTCCGGCAGAACCTTTGGATTTGTCACTTTGAAATATGCTGCAAGTTAGGAACAACGCGATTACCTACGTACGTTGAGTCGGCTGAAAACTCCGTTTTACAGAGCGATATTCAGTTTTTGGAAGTCTCAAGGGTCACCTGTTGAGTGTCAACACCCGGAACTCAATTCAGAGTGCTGAAGCCAACGCATCGGTCTGAAATTTCGAACATATCGAGCCTCGAAGGCTTAATTTTACTTCCCTATCGAGCAAGCCCTTTATTTCTTGTACGGAAAAATGTGGAACTTGATGTTTCAGACTGACTGAGTTGCATGCAGTTTGCACCTTATTTCGTACTAAAATACCACAAAGTACATCTATTGTGTACTTTCCTAATGGAACTTAATCTTTTATGCATGTGACGCGCACAGCATGCGTTGTTCCGTCTCCAGCAGTGCTAAAAGGCAGTTGTAGGGATACCCTAGTGAATGTACTTTTCGTCTATCCGTCGATGTAGGTGTACGCTTCGACCATAATATTAGCTAAATCTTCTCGCTCATAAATTTTTGAACATTGTTTCTGAAATTCGATCATGCTTTGCTAATAGAAAGTACGATATGTTCAGCTACGTAGCTCCATATACCTTTTAACAAACTAAAACTGACAGCAAATGTCAATTACCAGATACCTAGAACAAGGGGTAGCTTGTAAAAAATTTTTTTATTAAACCAGGAAATTTCAAATGAAGCACAATGGAAGGTGAATAAGAAACTACAATATTCATTTCATTCATTAAATAGCATATCTTTACAATTCAATAATGACTACGAGCGTGCATATCGAAGTCTATTTTGATTATAAGTTTTATGTAACTTACCTGACGGTAGTAGTGAGAATTAAATGCAGTACTGTACTTAAATGCCGTCAGCAAGTTCAAAATTATGGATAGTTATGGATGGGCTTTACTAAATATAAAGTTCTAAATTGTAATATTATATCTATTTCCTTTATTGCAGGTAATTTCTATGATTCACAAAAAATTGCGTTAAGACTGCAAAATGTGCATCATATAAAAAGGTGTGATAAATTGAGCAAGGCGGTAATATCTTGTGTAAAATTTTTTCACCATTTGTGTTAAGTAAATCTGTTTTAAGACTCACATATCCACTATTAGGGGTGTGCCGATACCAATTTTTTGCCGATACCGATGCCTATTCTTGTTTGCCCTTAGTTGCCGATGTCGATTCGCAGTTATAGGTGCCGATGCCGATACCACCTCCTAATAGTTGTTGCTATGAAATAATAGTAAACTCCCCTGTAGGGCATGAGTTGGGGCCTAGGCCATAAGGTGGTTGGTTAGGTTAGTTAGGTTCAGCTGTCCTATTTTATGGGAAACAGCGACTCCCGGGAGATTTTGTAGGTTACATTAACCATTAGCTGGACCTTTGAGATGTCTGTCTCCCGTGCCCATATTGCTTCCTTCCGTTTTCATTCGCATGCTGATGATGCTGTGGTCCACTCTTCCTCTTCTTTCCTGATTTGATCTTCCCATACGTGCTGATCCTCCCTCGTCCATGAGTTCCACATTCTATCGACACACTACATCTCCATTTTCCTCTCACGAGTTACCGTAGTTGTGTCTAGGAAGGCTTAAACAGCCAATTTAATAACCCAAAGTATTCTGCTTGTGGTTCCAAACGTAGGGCTGTTCATCCGTGCGTCTGTACGTAGCGCTTCCGGCGTTTTTTTAGAGGGGGAAGATGCAACTTGTTAGAAGCTCTGATTTTGATAAGAAAGAATTTTCAGAACAGCTGCACTTAAAAAAAAAAAACACTCAGTTTCGAACTGAAGACTGTAGGTAGTTCATGTGAATCGTATCATATATAGGACTACCGATTTTCATATATATATATATAATTGTTGCTTAACTGATGTCTCATTACGATCCAAACATGGAAAAATTCGTCATGATGAGATACGAAGCACGCTGTTGTGGACTACCATGCTAAGCATTACAAGGGAAATCACGATAGTGAAAGAAGAAACATAAACTGATAGATGGTTACAGAAACACGAAGAAACTAATTACTGAAAAAATTGGCCGAGTCGGGTTCATTTGGTCGTAAAGCTATTGCATGAAATAGAACAGAAAAATGATGGCTATTGCATAGGAAAGCCACGTAGAATTGAAGCATCCAATACATCGGTAGAATGTGGCAATATTCAAAATATGAAGGGCTAATTTATATTACCAGCACACGATGAGAAACACAACAAAGGCAGGTAAGTGTCAATGAAGAGCACTGAAAGACGTACCTTTATAGAGTGAGATTGCCATAATTATTTTTTCATGTCTGGGTCTTTATCGAGGTACAGATGTGAATCCTTTGCAGGTAAAACGTTTGATTGATCCACCGGTGATATCAAATTGGCTAGCTTGGTTAGCTATATGATGTGTGCTACAACAAACAGGCAATATTTCACGTCCGTGGAACACAAATGTTTATGTGCGCTTGACAATGGCTTAACCCGCTTACACCTATAAATTCCAAACATGTGCCGTTGAGATATCCGACTTTGAAAGAGATTCAAAACTGAACAAGGGACACTCGCTAAAAACGAATATCTGCCATTGAGGCTCAGATTTTAAACAGGTCCTGAATACTGTGCTGTACAATGTATCTATGGGTTCCACGTGTCTTTCGACTTACTATATTTACCTGGTTTCTCCACTGATATTGTCTGTGCTGCAGAAAAGGAGTCTCAAACTACTGAGTAGAACAATAACAATAATCGAACTACTTGAGCTTTATTTTGTTGTGGATTTAATCACATCAGATTTATTTTCAACTAGAACGCTTTGGTGGCCTTAGACCATCACCCGCAGTGGGGGAGGGGGGTAAATTCAACAGTCATTTTTGAAGGCCAGCTAATCCTAATTTCTCATATGGATGCTGTGTCAAACAAGGCTAGCTCCATGGTGCCGGCCCCGTGTACATCTCTCAATAATAACATGGGAAACATGGCAGGCCCCGTGGCGTGAGACGAGCTGCCGCGGTGGAGGCAAATTCGCCCCGGTGGGGGAAAATTCAACGCCGTCATTTTTTATGGCCAGCTAGGTCTAGTTTTCTGGTATGGGTCAAATCTAGATCAATACAACAAACTCCCAACAAAAAATTATGAATATTTTTCAACTCTTTTGACCACTTATTGGGTGGACAGACAAATATACAAAGATGTATATGTATTAAATCTTCAGCGAAAACAGTATCACCTCTCTCACTTTGTCCGCGGGTGATAATAAGCTGTAGCAGGAAAACCTGACCTGATACAGAGAAACTGGTGTCATTTTCGTTTTTAATGCGTTAGAATTGTTTTATAACAGATAAAAAAATCTTCAGGAGGGCATCCGAGCGATTTTGGTCAAAAAATGAACTTTTTTTCTGAAAAAGATTATTAAGTAGTGGAAAGTGTATCCCAAATTATTATGAGGTTACGGGTACTATAATCCCACAAAAGGGGGGAGGTTAAAATGGAACTGACCTTGTGGTAAACTTTTTATTTGTAGACCAATTGTTGTGAAATTTGCACAGACTAGTAGCTATAGGTATTTTAAAAAAATACATTTTCTTCCGCAACTTTTTTATTTAGGTATTAGGCCTTTGATTTAGGCCTGTGATTGCTTTCATTTTTAGCATAAAAACTCATTGAGCTCCATTGTTTCGAAATTTCCACATATGCATGTATATATATATATTCTTAAAATGGCATAATTAATTGTAGAACTCGAAAAGAAACAGTTGAAGAAATTTCGGTACCCACGACACGGGTTTCGCTCTTCTCCAGCTCATCAGGTGAGAGGATCAAAGTTCGCAATTGAGTTATTAAAATCTTGCGAAATTTAGAGAGGTTA
>LQNS02278094.1:34347291-34358729 GCA_001587735.2 Parhyale hawaiensis | reverse complement strand
CGCTGCGTTGACTTCAATTACTGCACGTTGCAGACACACAGATGTACCGGGAGCGACAGTTTACAACCTGTCGAAGGTAAAAGGCTGGCAAATCAGTATGGTAGTCTTCGTAGTAAATGCAAATCCCACAATTGGCGAAAACACACCACACAATAGCTGAAAGTTAACTTGAAGCGTTGGTGGGTCTCTGATGATGGTAGAAAACTCTTCAAGATGCAGCATCCACATAAAACATTTGCACTTTTCCGCAGCATGCTGCATGTATTGAATTAACTTGCCATGGCTTCCGATATATTATTTTCTTAAAACGGAATAATGGCATATATATATTATATCCCATTATTTTCTAAACTAAGGCCTAAATAAAAAAATGAAAACTTCTGGGAGAAAAATGTATTTTTATCAAAACTACACATTCTGAGAAAATTTCAGAATAATCTGTCCACAAATGAAAAAAAAATTGGAAAAAATGAAAAATCTGGTTTGTGTCCTAAAATTTCATTGGGTTTTGGGCAATAGAACTCCAAACAGGGGTTGTAACGAAGGGGTAACCAATATGAATACAACATTTAAACTCTGTCAATAGTTCAAAATAGTGTATTTTATGACATTTCACAACAATATTTTACATTTTTTATCTGTCGTGTTAAATGTGATTCTTCCACCTAAAAATGAATAAAAGTCCATGAGTTTTCATGCTATGAAAAAACAAACACAGATTTAGAAATCGTGAAACATTCCTAACAAAATTATGGAGCCAGATTTTCTATTTTGCCCTCAAAGCCAAAAAATTTGTTTATTTTTACTATATTTCAGTTAGAGATAAAAAATCGCATATATAGCCTATCAAAACAAAACGAAACAGAAAATGGAATAGCCAGCTCTGTAGTTTCGTTAGGAATGTTTTAAGGATTCCAAAACTGTCGTTGTTTTTTCTCTAGCAGGAATACTCATTGAGTTCTATTATTTTGAAATTTCATGAAATACATGTATATGTACAGTATTTATTTATTTATCTATAGTTCCCATAATCTCACAAACTAAAGCCTTAATCAAAAAAGTTGTGTGAGCAAAATGCGTTTCTTTTGCAAAAATACATATTTTCTACAAATTTCAGAACAATCGATCCCCAAGTAAAAAGTTTGAAAAACTAGAATGCTCCACTTGAACTGAGTTGTGGCGGTTGACCAGTGCAGGTAAATTTGCGCAAAGAATAGGCATTGGCAGGAACAAAAAAAAGTGCCGTCACTGATTCCAAGCCCCCCCCCCGCCCCAAAAAAAAGTGCCCATTCTCACCGATGCCGATACCCCCAAAAAGCGTCGATACTTGCCGATTAATCAGCACACCCCTATCCACTATTTCACTCCATGTTTATAGCCATACTTTGTTAACGAACTATTTTAATGTTTCTCACGTACAGTATCAGAGAAAATTTAGCAACAACACATTGGTTTCATAATTACTTTTTGTCATTTTTCCTCTGTAAATGTATCTATGTATGCGCTACCTAGTCAAGTAAAACGTTAATTTTTAGAAATCAACGCCTGCTGCCAAACATTCCATTATTAGTGGTCCCGACTGGAATCAGTCGTCTAAGACGTAGTTCTTTATGATATAGTTACCTTTATAATGCTATTCCTATGCACAGAAAATTCTCTGTAACAGTATCTCTTTATATTCACCTTTTAATAGGTAAATCTCATCAAGCTCCTGTTTAGATTTATCTCTCTCAAGGTTAATATAAACTTACCGTTATGGAGATTTCTCTGTGCGTTCGAAATAGTTGTCAGCCGCCCGGTAAAGGGTCATTTGCAAGCGAATCTAGCATGGTTCAGTCAAGCGCGATGAGTTGTTGGGCGGCGATGAATTAGTTATGTAGGCTAATTAAATAGGTACACGGTGACTTAGAAACATCCTCTATAGTTGAGCAGTTAAGAACAGTACCTGTAGGAGCCATCCACTCTTTTGTAACAGCCAAGACACACAGGCTCCGTGTGTTGCTTTGGTCCCACAAGCAGCGGCTCTTCTTTGAAGATGACGTCTCCTGCCTTGAAGTCTCTCGTGGCCACCAAATAGCGCCCCAAAGTTGAGTCGCACTCAATCTGCTCAAATTATTTTGTAGAGGTTACGCACAACACTGGCACATTCTTGAAAGACCTACAATGGGCTTCATACCCGGCTGGAGATTTTTACCAAATGGTTCCTTAACCACGTCGTCTCTACTGTATTAGATAATTCACCTTAGCATTATGAATTAGACTTCACAGCTATTCTTCTGACATATATTGCAGATATCCTGGAGACAAAAAAACACGAGGAATAACGTAAAATTGCAACGTAGATATAAAAGAGTTAAAAAAATTTTCACCAACAAAACATCTACTACAGCCACGCAGTCTGAAGGAGCCCTGTATGTTGTGATCAGTTCAAAAATATTCAAATTATTAAACCTCCTAGCATCAGTTACTGATCAGTTTCCAAGTAGTTTAATGCTGGTCAAAAACGATCCCGTAGCGCTTGGTCGTCACTGGAGCCGACCACATATCCTTTACATATAGTAACGATGTATTCCTAAGGACTGAAAAAGGCTTTGTACATAGATATCCAATTTTTAAATTTATCTATAAAAATAATAATAAGTCTGTTTCGTGCTGGATATCTCAAGTAAAAAGTAAATTTTACAATATTAACAAAAGATATTATAAAGGATTAGCACTGCTAGGGTGAGTTGAGCTAAACCTAGTACCTAGGAATGCCTTGTCCGTTACGTCTGAGAGGAGGGTTAGTTTCTCCACTCTGAATCTTGTTACAGGTGCTAGAAGCAGCCCAACATCGCTTGAGGCAGCTGAAGCTCCATTTTATGGAGCAGAATTGAATTTTCTGTGATTTAGTTGCAATCGATCTGGTGCTTTCGCGTGAAACTCGATTTGAGATGGTGAAGCCAGCGCTCCTTTCTGGGGTTCGGAGAAGATAAGCGTAACGAGTTTAACTTAATTCGATGTTGTCGAGCGAATCGATGACACTTTTAAATCCAAGTTATCAGTGGTAGGGCATCAAAGTACAGGTCTCACAATAGAACCATTAAGACCCAGTGTTTACAAAAATAAAAATTTCAGAAATAGTGCTACCCTAACGGGAAATTCCTGTATTATTCTGTAAAATGAGTAAAACTGTCATTTGGCACAAATAACTCGAATACGAAAGAAGATGCTGCTTGTCCTACCGTCCTCAGGCTACACGTGGATTCGTTTTACAAACATTGACCGAGTGTCTCTCTGCAACGGCTCGAGCTCTTGCTTAGTAGACTTTTCTCACTAATATGAAACAAAGCCAAAGTCACAGACGTGGCTTAATTTGCACATGAAAAATTATGGCAAATGTATACTAGTAGGCAAGGCATCCTATCCCACGCGTTATTCATTACCTCATTGCCGCAGACACAGCCTTTCCTTGTTTTTATAAAGTTATTCTTCAGCTTCCTGAAAGGCAATTATTGTTATCAATTCCCTACATAACCTTAACTAAAATTCTTTTAGTTGTTCCTCTGTCTTGTCTTCTAAAGCTAGAGCTAACATTCTGTCTTTTTCCTGTGCAACAATAATTGGTATCAGCTCGATCACTACGCAAAGTTAAAACACCTGCAGTTATCCAGCAATCGAGCTGACACTCTCCTTTTCCTATGCAACTATAATTGTTGTACGTTCACTACACAACCTTAAAAGGCCTGCAGTTATCCTTATGGCCTTTCTTCCAGTGCTCCCGCTGACAGTCGCGCTTGCAGTAGAAGACCTGGTGACAGTTGGCACAGCGCTGGGGTGTGCTGGTCCCGCACACCTCACACGTCCCTCGAGGGTCCGGTGGCGCCGTTGGGGAAGCCGTGTTTTCTGACATCCTGGTGAGAAAACTGTAGATTATAAACGCTAATATTAGTTGGTCAATATCGGTTAACATAGTAGGAATTGGGTTGCAACTACTACTATACAGACCTCAGATGAGATCACTGACGGTGTACTACCAAGCCAACGCTTCACTATGTGAAATGATCATTATCGTCCTTATTCTTTATCTAGCGATAAACTTGTACATCGATGACTGAAACAGCTTAAAATTTAATGAGCAAGTGATTGTCATCGCACTCCATCTTACTATACAGAATAACGCTCAAATTTCAATCTGACCTTACTCGCAACAACTTGGCATTTGCAGAAATAACTGTACTTTTCAAATAGTACTTTGACTATTACTTCCCTGACTTATGTAACTTTAATATAAATGTTAGATGACTCCAGTTTCGATACCTTAATCTCGAAAGTCGACTTCAGCTGAATATTCTGCTTTGGACAAGTGCTTAATGTAATACACGAACTTCAATAAGTGAGACGACACACCCTATAGCCTTCTGTTTTGTATGCAAATCCAAAGCACCAGATATTGCTCGAAAATTAAATTTATGGCATCTAGTCCACTAGGTAGTTTGAAGTTGGAACTGGCTAGAAAAGTGACAAAAGCAACAGTAATCTACTGCTTTAACACATTCCTTCCTTTAAGAATGGGTCCTTCAAATTGCGACCCAGTTATGCACCCTTATCCAAAAAAGTATTGATCCAGCTTAAATTAGTCATTTTGGCTTCACAATTCAGCAAAGATGGAGAATGTAGGAATGCAGTGGAAGACATGTAGCTAAATCAGAAAAAAAGATATGATATCAACGCAGCGATGCGCTAACAGTACTTGAGTATATACAGAATGATAATTTTTTTCACGAAGGGCTGGATGTTCGAACAGCTCGTAAAAACAGTAATTGCTGCGAGTGCTTCGAATTAAATGTAATCTACTGCCTGTCAACTTATAGGACATTTCCATTTAAGTGACTGCATACTATCATCCTATTATGAAATTTTTGAACGTAACTTATGACCACCCTTCTAGCAAATTCTACTTGTACGAGGATGAAAATTTCGCGCTCGGTACGTACCGTTCCACAGTAAGATTAGGACATTTATTTTTAATGGAATGTTCTGATTGTTTTTCCGGCTCAAGCAAAAGTTGTACGTGACTGTGAACTTTATTTGGTTCGAATTCCTTTGCAAGAGGTGAAAACTTGGATATCGTCTGGAGAGTAGCAGGTGGAACAACGCTCTCCTCGTTGCGTATTGGAGAATTGTCATAATTTGCTTCCTGTTGGTGACTGGCATTCGTTGGCAACTGTTCTGCGCGTTTGCTCGGACTCATTTCTATTTTTCGATTTTTGCAACTTCGTTTGGCTCTCTTGTTACTTTTTCTTGATAAAGAAGAATTTTGCGAAGCAGTTTCACCGGCTGTCGCACTCGAATCTGATGTGGAACCTGTTTTTAGTCTGGCATTGGGCTTCTTTTCGCAAGCTGCCTCATGGCTATCGTTGCAAGGAAAAGCGCTTGTCGATCTCTGTATTGCAACCGTGACTGAGTCACGCGTAGTAATTGCTTCTTCGCAAGGACTTTTGATAGCTTTACTTTCTAAATTTGTAGATTCAGAGGAAACGCCAATATTGTCATACAAATTATCGCGCTTGAACAGTTCCACTAAACTTGAATGGTCCTTTATTTGAGAACCTACTAACAACGTCGTATTAAGTGTCCCCAAGTCATCTTGTGCATTTTTTGAGGATTGCGACTGTAAATAACTTACGACAATTTTACTTTCTTGGTCACAGTTTTCAATCGACTGATACTGCAGCACAGGAGAGTAGGCAACATGATATTTTTCTACTTCGGTCAAGTGTGTTGTCCTTTCTTCGCTGATCGTATTGGGCGTTGCAGGCATGTCCTTACTGATATTAATTGAATCAATTTCTTCGAGTAATTTACTCGTGTCCGGCCAACCGCGGACTTCAAGTTTCTGTACATCGTCTATCGTTAAGGTGGAAGTCATCGAGTTCGGCATATGACACCTGCTGTCGCCAGCGTCAACGCAATTGACTAGGGAACCTTTCCAGGAAGCTGCCTCTAAACCCTCTGTAATTCCGCGTGTAGCGGATTCCGATGACTGGTCGAAGTTGATGCGCAACCTCGCGCTAACATTTGATCCATCTTCAGCTGAAAGACAATATAAAAGCGTTTCATCCTGTTTTGTGTTATCAGAACTTGATAACCTAGAATCGTCAGTCGGATTTCTTTGCAAGTTAAGAGATGACGCCAAGCCGGAGTAAATTTGTGGTACATCTTGAACGTTCTTCCGAGAAGAACCTACAAAGTTATTGTCTCGTACGTCGAGTTGGTGTCCATCTGAAGTTGCGGGTTCTACCTCAGGTAAACATCTTAGATGTCCAGCTTCATCAGGTTTGGTTATTATGCTACTGTGAGTCACTGAATAATTATTTGAATTTTTGGTTGGACACTGTGGCGAGAGTAGTGAAGATCCAGCAGTATCCGATACTCCATTTTGTTGATCAGAAATACCCGGGCAGCGATTTGCCGCTCTCCTTTTTTCTCTTCTCGAAGGCGATGTTGCAAGTCTGGTCGAGCTCTGGGTTTGTACGTCAGCACTGATCGGCGACTGTGCAGTTGGAGTATTGACAGTCATGCTCGCATCTACCTTTTCTTTCAAGGCGATTGGTGATTCTACAGTCAAACAGTTAGGAATGCTTGCGGAGCTGTCTTCGAGCCCCGAAGGATTTGTACAGGTATGATCGTGGCTGAGATCTAAACCATCACGGGAATTTACGTCGCATTTACTTTGAAGAGTCGTCACAGGACCTTCCTTTAAACTCTGTTTGAGGCATCTTCGATTATCTTCAGTGCTCCGCGTGCGATACAAACGAGACCTGCTCTCCTGAGCTGTAAGAATATCTACAGTACCATCTGCTAAGCTTCTCCTCTGCTCATCACTCAGTCCATCTACACTTTTTATCAACTGCAGAAACTGGCAACACAGAGCTCGAGCAAAATTTTCTAGATCTTTATTTCTTTTTTGCAGCTCTTGCAATTGTTCTCGCAGATCGTCTTTACCCATTTCACTTTCCCCATCCATTTCATCACTTCAGTTTTTTCGATTCTCTTCAAAATGTGAACACATATGCACCAAATATTAAGCAAATAATACTTTGATTTAATATCACAGAACCATTTTCACTATCATGCACTTAACTACACTTCAATGCCGTAGTGTATACATACACCCCTGAACTAATACATTACTGTGATAGCGTATTACTCATGCACAAACAGCAGTGAACGTATATACTGGTATTATGCTCTTGGCTTCATTCACAGAATCATATGCCTCTTGCTTTTTTACAGACAAAACAAAATGCCGAGTAGATTATTCTTTAACCCCAGATGAGGTGGATAAGTTGCCTGTACTTTATTTCGTTGAATTCATAAGTCGGCTGAACAGTCGGCTGACGAATACTAATTATAACACTGGCACCAGTTAAAATTCATCCGTTATGTCATTCACACCAACGACGAAATTATAAGGTAAAAATTATTGCGTCGGGTACTTCGCAGACCAACAGGAGCGTAACTCAGCAATGCCACTACAACCAATGTTCGTCCGGCCGCTCGCGAGTCACCATATCGCTAGCTAGTCTGTCACCGCCGAGTGCTCCGACGAGCACACTGAGGCAGACACCGTCTGCTACTCGGGGCGGAAGAGCGAAGTCATTTTGGCAACAAACTTCGTTTGCCAAGAATCCGCGCCGTAAGATTGTCAGGCGGAGTTTTTAAGGCCAATGAACGAACGTGCTCGGCATTGTTGGGTAGAAGCTGGGGCTGCTCGTGGATTAATTCACGAACGCAGCCCCACATCGATGACTATTGTCAATAATTCGATCGATAAAATTACAAGTGTCTATCGCCAGCAACATTTAGATGAACCTCCTGCACTTGCTACGCTCGCTAATATGGCACGGAGAATGGGAAACGAAATTGTTGTAAATCCCTGTAGTTTAAAACATCAGTTCTATCCACTCATTGTTAAATTACTGTATTCTGCATTGATAAGGTCCGCCTTCATCAATCACTAGCATATACGATATGCGACATAAACATACATTATCCATATACCTATTTCTTCACTTACAAGTATCAGAACAATATGTTGAACACCATCGTGTATTTGAATTTTTATATATTTTTCTGTTTTGACTACCAAATTATAATACTATACAGTTTGCTTGCTTGGTTGTGCTGCCTCTCCGTTATAAAGTTAAGGATTTTGATAGGAGAAATTTCATCTAAAGAATATCAAGATGAGGTGGCAGAAAATTAGAGCCCCAGATTACTATAGTAACTATACAATCGCAACAGTTTCTGGAAATGCTCGAGCTACTTCAGTTTCTGAAGCCCGTTTTGCATAGAGAAGTAGCCATGTACCATTTCATATGCTACTTTTAGGTGTGGTAGATGGGAGGATCGATCTTGGATGAAGTTTTCGTTCTCGTCATGTACAATCCAAATCGCTTATATTTTTCTGAACTGAATTTTTTTTTGTAGCGGCTCAATACTCAAGAGTTTAGTTTTAGATACTGATAGTTCTACAGTTGTACCCAAGATACAATAGGAACTGAGTATTTCCTGCGCTTTCTTTGGACTGAACTACGTCTTCTTTCGAGTTGAATTTCTCCCTATCTAATACTGAAAAGCATAACGTGCAGACACATGGACGGACGGACGTACAGATCGAGCCTCAAGCAAAATCTACAATATAATAAAGACCGCTGTGTATTTATCTGTTTGTTTATTTATTTGTTTATTGAACTATTTTCTGTCTCGCTTTAACAAAAAAGGCGGAAATTAGCCCAGGCCGGAGGATGTCCATGATCATCCTGCCAAGCTTCATTGAAAATTGATTGTAGAAAATAGGCCAAGTTGCAGATGATGGCAAACGTATATTTATCAGCGACAGTTGACATTCATACAATGAAGACATCGAAGGCTTAGCCTGATTTTCACGAGTATTAGCTTCTCCATACATCGAATGTTTGGCAAATTATAGGGCGACCTTATGTCCGAATGTACTTCTTGCACTATTGAAGTTGAAATCGCAGCACTGAAGATATCTGTAGCTTCCATTAGCACTCTCATGCATCTTGATTCTTAGTTTCTTCTCAGAGATAATTTCGATGCATCAGTTATTCTTCCAACCTTAGTGGAATCCTTGACGATAGAACTTTCGCTAAGCAAAAAATAATATTTATGGGCCTAAAGANATATCTGAAGCTTCCATTAGCACTCTCATGCATCTTGATTCTTAGTTTCTTCTCAGAGATAATTTCGATGCATCAGTTATTCTTCCAACCTTAGTGGAATCCTTGACGATAGAACTTTCGCTAAGCAAAAAAACGATATTTATGGGCCTAAAGAATATCCTACCGTATCTATGATATCAAATCGAATCAATTATTTTGAGTGTTGCTGAACTGCCTGCAAAAGTAATTAATTTGTTTTCTATGTGCGAGAAATATAATAAGAGTGTCGATGCTCTGTAAATATGAAGCCGTGAAGCCTCATCTGCATAATGGTTGAAATCGGCAATTATATGAAGGAAAGCATGACCAATGAAGCAGGATCAGCACAAATTCTTCGTTGTCATTTTTGACAGCGCGGGCACTCTAGTTATATATAGACTAGTGGACCCGTGCGTGAAAAAATTCACGCAGCAATCAGTATGTTTGCTTAATAAAGGCCAGTGAGGAATTTTCACTTCTCTAACTTGTTTCTTCATTTCTTTCTTCATTGATCTTTTGACGTACTGTCATCCTTAGGTCGTTTCTTCTTCATTATCTTTCTTCACGTGCTTCTTCCATAGTCACAGGCAGAAGTAAAATCTTGAGTAAAATACTGCAAGAAACTTGAATGCAACTCCAGTCAGCTTATATGCATGCGAGCCTGCCGCAGCCACGATGCCGCCAAACTCCAGTATCTGCTTCATTGAAGTGCTGAATATTTTGCTTATGAAGAGATTACTGCTCCGTCAAAGAGAGACAGCAAGCTAGAAGAAATAACTGTCTACTGCATGTGTAAAATCATCCTTCGTGAGTGCTCTATTGATGATCTTCTGAATTTATACGACATGACCTGAAGATGATTCAAGATTCAATCGAAAGCTCGACATTGAAGGAAATATGTCGTAAAAATATCTTTAATCACATCGCTTGTCATCCTTATCATCATAAAACTACGTTTCCCTCAAAAACAATAAATTTGTGAAGTTCTGTTCGGGAGATATGGAGCAGAGATAAGGAGCGTTAGGTTGGACGACGAGCGTTAGCTTAGATAAGGAGCGTGAGCCTTTAGATAGAACAGTGTTAGATGGCTATAGTGTGCTGTAAATGAGGTGCGCTGGGTTAAGAAAAACAATATATATTTATAATATCTATGTACCACAGAAAATATAAGCTTTGCTTCTGTCTTTGATGGTGAGACCCCATATCTAGCAGAAGAACTAACCGTATATCACAGAGATAAATTGCTTCATCACAATAAGCAAGGAGTCTTGTAATTACTTCAAGAATATCTCATCTTCATGAAACGCATATGTTTGTCATGTGCTTCGTGCTGCCTGTGCACTTTGTTGTTGACAGTCACTTTGCATATGCCAAGCAATGCATTCTACTGGGTGCTCATTTAACCGACGTATACGTTTGCTCATTCGAGAGCAGAATTTTTTTCCTATCTTATCATCAGGAACGAAGGGGATACTAAATAATATGCTTGTATATACACATTGTTCATTTTGATAGTGTTTTGAAACCGCTTCTGCAAAACTAGTCCGTTTCTACTGCAAAGGCGATATCAGAGAGGTAGAGACAAGGGACACATTGCTTGTGAACAGAAACTTGGAACCCACAAACGAGTGTACTCCCACACAAGATAGCGCGTCTGGTATGACAGACTAAGTGTCGCAATAGTGAATTATGAATGCGTGTTGATAGATACTTGACAGCGAGGTACCCGACTCTCAATGATGAATTACTAAACTTTACTAGATATAAGTCACTTGACATTCATTCAGCAGCAAAGGACTCTAAATATGTCACTAACAGGAGCTGGAATTCATCTCTCTCGAACAAAGACGACTCATGCGCAACTAATAAAGCCATTCGATTACTTTATCGGATTCAACAAATTCCCTACCACAAAACCCTGCGACAGAGACGTTGATGATCGCTCCGAGAACATGAGGCTAAAACTAAAACATGAACATCGAAGTACTGCGCTAAGATAGGAGTTTTGGCCCGTACTTCAACGTAAGGAAGTAGAAGAGCCTACTCTCGGACGGGATCAGAACAGAGGTAGCCAACACGTTCAAAGATCATCTAGATACACACTGGGAGTAGCACGCTTCACAACTTTGGACTCATCAAATTCTAATGCCTAACTTCTTTGAGGCCACTTTGTTCCATTTTCTTCCATTTCCTATCTGGCTTAACGGCCTAAAACCCCTGCCGATCTGT
>LQNS02278094.1:34332944-34345495 GCA_001587735.2 Parhyale hawaiensis | reverse complement strand
ATATATATATATATATATATATATATATATATATATATATATATATATATATATATATATATATATATATATATATATATATATATTATTAGCCACTAAAAAGGAAGCAATAAGAGTATGTTCGTATGTGCGGATTATTGTTGTAATTATTATTAAATCACACCAGACTGGTGACGTAGGAACGGAGAAACTCCATGAGGTTAACAAACCCCCACGCAACCAGCCCAGTGGGTGGAGAAAACAAAAGAATGAAAAAAAAGAAGATCCGAGATCACAGAATAGCTATGTGTACAGATCGTTTAAAGCTGGCAATACCAGCACCAGCAAAGACAGAGCCATCAAGACCATTCCAAACATCCACACACGATGGAAAAAACGGACGGGAATACTGGCCCGTATGGCATCGTAACGGTTCCAAGGCAAACTCATGAGTTGTTAACTGTTATTATGTCATTCTTCGGTCTTATTTGAATAACACAGCCTTTTTTTCTAGGTATAAAATTTACTGCAATGCGAAATGTCGCTCTGCATCGTGTTGAATTATTTACTTAAATCTAAAGACTGGCGATAATGACTCGCTTGCACAGCTGAAGTGGCCTGCCCGGTCGATTGCTGAAATCTTTCTACCTCTCATTAACTCTCTGTGAAATTTTTTCGCTGCCAACCTTCACACGAGCTTTTTGCGTCTCTAAAAACAGCTACATTCGAAGCAACGCAATTACGACGTCAATATCTGCAAGGATCCAATCGTTGATATCCAATAAAAATATTTGTCGAATAATGCTAATAATAATCTTAACTGCTGTTTTCCTCAAAGAGAAACTAATCCAGACACGAATTGCCCGTAAAAGATATATAAAATTAGGAAAAAACATCAAAACATGCTGTTAAGCGTCAAAGAGCTCATAAAGCGGGTCCTCGAACCTCTACTGTCGAACTGCGCGTTAAGAAGACAGCGGCGATTGTGTTTTGTCAAACACCGTGGAGAATAAGGCGCTATAGACATCATCGTAAAGTGTTTAATTGGTTGCGGCAGCTCAGTCAACTGCAATATCGATATCTGTGCTAATTTTTTTTACCAACGTTCTGGCTGACTACACAAAGGCGAGTACGCTTCTGAGCTGTAAAAAAAAGAGAACAATGAATAATTGATTGCGTTCATCGGCTAGCTGTACTGAATTTATCGATGTCCAAAGTCGCCGTAGGAATGCAAGGATATTGATAGCCTTTGGTTCCCACAGCGCTTGCAGTGTAACCAAAAAAATCCGTAAAATTCTATTCACGATCACCAGCAAAAGCATTGCCGAAAACTAACGTTAATTGTTACAGCACTTCTCGTCAGATAATTTAATCAGTATAGGAGTATGACTACCAGCGGAACACTTGCAGTAAAGTATCCACAACCCAGTCAAAGGAAATAAACTAGTTTTACATATGATAATCATTTTCAGAGCATTACCCAAGTGACTTAAAGCGCCCATGACGTAGTATGTACCTACATATGCAACTAAATGTCACTGCCCACCTATGATATATACTCATGCGTATAGAGTTATTTAAGATCGGTGACATAAAAGTTGATGAATACGTTTTTCGTAGACGTTTCTCTATATTCCTAATAATACTATAAAACGCTTCTGGCATTTATTTCTTTATTTTGTATCCGCATCCTAATGAAGTTGATAGTCGAAAAATAGGCCAGGTTGCAGATTTTATAAAAAAATTATATTTTTATATAGAGATCGCTGACCAGGTTGCAGAAGATGGCGAAAGTGGGATTCTTATCCCTTTAGCTGAAAGCACTTCTTGCTTGAAACACTTTTTGAAATCAAAACAATATACTTGCAGCTTCTGGAGTCTGATTTTATAACTTTTTCTCTCAGGTCACAATGAAGCACTCACGAAGTGATGATTTTTCATGGGCAGTAGACATAATTGTCTCTTCTGGCTTACTGTCTTTCTTTGACGGAGCAGTTTTTACTTCGTAGGCCAGAATTTCGACACTTCAATGAACCAGATATTTGAGTTTGAAAGACTGTGTCATGGCTACACATGCGAACACCTTGCATATAAGCTGATAGATTCTGCCTCTCACTTTGGAAGACGCACGTTTAAGAAGAAGGAGGCTGGAGGATAGGGATTGTAAAAAAAGAACGACACTTCTACCGTCTGTAGAATAAAGACGTGCTACCAATGGAGAGAGATGACGTGTCTAAGCAACACAGTGTTTAAAAGGACTTGAAGCAGAATGGTTACAGAAGGGAATGAGAGCTGCTGATAGGCATGAGCGGGAAAATGAGAAAACGGCAAGTCAGAGAATAGAGGACCTGAGATTGAAAGCACGACAAAGGATCTATAAAGAAGCAAGTCAGAGAAGAGAAGATTCCGCACCGGCCCATATGAAGCGACAATGTCGATTATCGCGTGAATTTTTCCACGCACGGGTCCACTAGTCATAATAGGAATGCAGTCTCATCAGTTTGTTGATGAGTTCTTTAAATACTTTTATGTTCTAACATTAGCAGCTAAAGAGGGAGACACATAAATATTTCCCTTGGGCTTAGAGAATTTAGTGCTAGCTGTCGGACTTGGAAAAGCATCTAGTGTACAGTTGGCCTGTATCTGCGACACGAACCAGTGTATGTGATGTCTCAGTAAGGGATGCGGTCACGTTGAATTTACCTTTACAACCTAAGATGTAATTGAATTAAGTGAAGTAACATGTAGTGGCAGTTCTATAACATCCCCAAATGAAAATCAAATGAAATGACTCGATATGCTATGTACGCAATTTCAGGACACTATAGTACAACACATATTCGGTCTTCATTAATGGATATACTTGTGGCATAAAGAGCTCTTATATTGTGCGCATAATCCTGAGTTTGGCAAGCCCAATTGAGCAGGCCGACCTTTTAACAGCATTACTTCCGAATTACATTTTTCACTGGTAGTATTCTCATTTTATTTCATCACCATTCATTATATGTATGGATTTGGCAATACCATATCACTTCTAATGTAATTTACTAAAAACACTGCAAGAAAAAGAAGGACACAAAGCAACACAGTCGTTTCAAGCCAAACTTCTCGTCAGTCAAGCACTGAAAGTTCCTGTTTGCACGCAGCCATGCTCAAGTAAGCCGCTAACTGTGAGTTAACTTTGCTGGACGCAGTGTATGCGGTGCCACAAGGTGCCGCTAGAACCTGAATTTATGTGCTTCCTTTAAACTATATTCCAATACGGAACTTGAAACAGGTAAACTCACTGCCAGAAACTTCAGCAGTCAAACTGCACGAGCAGTTTATTAATAACTTCACGTTGCTCCAAGTCGCAGTCTGTGACAATCGATGTGAGGGCAACTAGCCGTGTAGAGCCGTCGTCCCTTTAACAGCACCAGCTTTCATTGCTCACTGACAATGGCTGCCAGTAAGATGTATGCCGACACGACCGCTTCCTTTGAACATCAGTTTCCGCACACCAATATCCTCGTGCTATGTTTGGCTCGTCTAGAGAGAGAGAGAACGCCCCCGACTGCCCTAGCGCCGCGTACCCTCAACTTCTCGATCATTCTACATCACACGATCTCGTTGGTCAAAAGCACCGATACGCCAAAAATAGACTGGAAACTTCACTGAAATTTACACACCTTTTTACTGAGTTTACAGTATTTATTTTAATGAGCAGTGACGCAGGGATGGAGGCTTGGCAAAGTTCAGACTAACACTGCAGTGTTCTTGGCACCTCGACGCCTCTTGCTCACCGACCGTCCCTCTCTGCCTCGCGCGCTCGGTAGCGATCGAGCTACAGCCGCGGTTCAGAACATGTCTCGCCTCATGCACGCTGCGCTTCATCAGCAAGGGTCGGAAAATTGTTCTTTTCTGGGATGTGCTAGTTTGGATGGAGCATACTAGAGTTGCACGCTAGAATAAGAAGATATACATGTGTCTTAGGAATGTCAACAACCTTGTTCAGAAAAACTCATTGCAACAGGCAGTTACAATTCATTGTAATGAAGCTATAACATTCAAGTACACTAATTTGCCAACATTGAAACTATGACAATAATTAGAGCACTCTGAGAGCGTGTACCTCCACCAAACAATGTACCAATAACGTAAAGTGCATATTAGTCAGGAAACGAGGACTTCCTTTTTATCATCACCAAAATGCGGTCATTTGTGCCTATTGGCATTAATAACAGTTTCTGGAGTGTTCTTGAAGATCCGTCCCTAACATTCTGAGTTATATCCTCACAAACATATAATCAAACGCACAAATGAACGAGCTAATCATCACTAAAATCTTGTCATTTATGCCTTTTAACATCTTTCGCAATCACGAGAAATTTCATTAAAATTCGTCCATAACTTTTTGAGTTATGTTCTGCCAAACATTAGTCAATCACACTAACGGACCAATCGATCCTGACCAAAATTTGGTCATTTCTGTCTTACAAAATGTCTAACAATTCCGGAAAATTTCGTAAAAGTCGGTTCATAACTTTTCAAGCTATACTGCTAGCAAGCATAAAATCAAACCTAGAGACAAGCATGCAAACGGGCTAACGAGTCATGGCAAAAAATTTAATCGTTTGTTTTTCGTAACATCCCTTAGGGCTAGTTAACACGTCGTTCATCTCAACGCGTTTACTTATTCACTCGTCCGAGTGCTTTGTAACTTCGTTGTCAGCACAGCCACAAAAAGTTGTAAGAATGTTAACCGTCAGATCAGTTTCCTCTGCAAGTGTCACTAGGCAAGTTACAAAAATCTTTTCAAATTTAGAGTGGAATAAACCACAGAAAGTAGTGCGCTTTTCTGGAATTTCTAGGGCACAGTAACACATTGGGACGAGTGGATGAGCGAACACGTTGATATGAATGACGTGTGAACTCGCCCTAACAACTGATGCAAATATCATGAAAATCCGTTCGCAACTTTTTTAGTTATGTTATCAAGAAAAAATGCAAACGACCACTAAAGCTAAACGGCTCTTCACCAACAGTTAATTGTCTGTTTCTCCTACCGTGCCAAACAATCCCTGTCAGTGTCATAAAAATCCGTTCATAACTTTTTGAGTTATCTTGGTGACAAACAGACAAATAGACAAATTCGACAAAAACCTAACAAATTGGCGGAGTTAAGAAGTACCTTTGCTTCTATATACCATAAGTTGTTTGCATTAATTATGTAAAAGACTGACATACGCAAAATAAGTCCATAAATCACTTGCAAACATTGTTTTCCCTGCAAACAGCAAGTTCGATACAAAATAGAATGGTACATTAGCAGATGAAGATAATTAAACTGTTCAGTAAAAACCGCCCGTTTCAATTACTGTTGTTACACTTTTTATACTTTCTTTGCTGCGCTTTGGCTGCATCATAACTGTAAAATGAGCCGTTATCTTGCCCCTATTGCAATCTCAGCTGATGTTTACGTAATTTGCATATACTGTATAGAACTTGTTGTTGGTTCAGGGAGTCGAGCAGTGTTTTGAAAAACAGCAACAAGCAGTATGTGTTTAATACACATACATATCTATGTATACACAGGTCCTCTTATATATAGGTTTCACCCTTAACCTTCAAAATACATCTACTGCACACCAGGTATAGCTTTAGAACCTCTAACGGTGTTTGAACGAACCTATAGTGAAATATTCTTACGGAAGAGACTTTTAGGGTGCTCCTTGGAATTATTACGAGACGAACTCTGCTAGAGAGAGAGAGCTCATCTACTAAAATTCGAATCTGGATCGTCCTGATCTGCATGTGAACCTCGTCGTGTTACCACTGATCTTTCACGTACGCCGACTCGCCTGGTTCTACGCAGCAAGATAATGCTGATCGTAAATGAATTCATTGGCATACAATGTACCTGCATGAAATGCCACTTTTCATATGTAAGGAAGTAGCTAACAGGTAAGGAGCTTTATTCTCTTGGTGGTTGGTTATCAGTCTTAATGTGTTTTAACAATACCTTTAACCCTTCAGTGCTCAAATTATTATTATATATTTACTTATGGAAACTCTGTATTGTTTGATTGAACTAACGCTATTTGCAACTTAACCAATTTTTATTTCTGGGGAATGACAAAATGCTAAAATCAATTTTCGAGAGATAACATCGTTTGATTTGTAGCAATATGGATCTCGTACGCAGCAATAAGTGAAGCGCCAATTTTCGTAGCCATTGTACATTTTGAAACGCAGCCGCACGATCTGTTTGGAGTTTACACATCAATTTTTGCTGCAATTGCTCACTGTGTTATGCGTTATCAAATGGTCTTCTTAGACAATATATAGTTAAAACGCAGTCGTGTGCTTGCACATGAAAGCAGTGAGGTCAATGCTTGCCCTATACGCACGTGCTGACAGCGCTCCCCCCCCCCCCCCCCCCCCCCCCCCCCCCCCCCCCCCCCNGTATCCCCGAAGGCACAAAACACCTGGTGCTTTCCACCGCCTCTTTCGTGCCATTAATTTGTGAGCAATGAGTTAGCATCGAGTCGCTACTGCCAGTTAGTGCTATTTATACACTTCGGCAGCTTGTTGCTAATGTGATTGACTTGAGTAAATATTCTCTGCTTCATTGCTCAAGGTCAGCCTCAGTGGTAGTTATTCCCTCAGCGGTGATATTATTATAAGAGGCTTTACTAGCTGAGCGGCGAAGAAAAATTGAGAAATATATTTAGTTGCTATAATGTAACATACTTTTCTACCATTAACTAGCATAGCAGGTTGATATTAATGGAACTATAACCATGTAAAGAAATATTTGTAGAAATTGTGACATCAGCCGTCCATGAAAAAATAGTACGGTTTGTCGTTTTCTATGTAAGCATGCTAGTTCTCTTGGAAGTACAATGCTTAATTAGCCCTTCTTATGAGTCTATGACTAACGTCTCAGTGTTACATTCACTACCCAAACCAAGGGTATGCATTGTGACCCACACTTGTGTCAATATTATATCTATACGAATAATCATACTTCACTGTCCTTGTCGGGAATGTTCTTCTAAGTTCATATGTGCTTGTCCCCGTGTTGCCCAGCGTTCGAAAGTTTATTTCTGAAACACATTTCACAAACTTTGTACCGGACACATTCATTTCAAGTAATGAATAAAGTAAAGCTTTTCACTAATATTTCCAGCACCCAATACAAATGAAACTGCAACTATACAAACGTGGCGCTTATATTACTCAGAAAACTCGGTGAAATGTGAAGGCAATGCGCTTGCCTAAGATCAACACTACGCAGTTCTTCTGCCTCATTTTTTGAACCCCTGCGCATGTGGTAGCTTGCAAGCTTCTTCGTCGAACCGAATGATTCTCAGAAATGAAGCACGTGCACAAGCATGTGGTGATATACTAAAATTATCGTTGTATGCGAGTGCGCAGAGCTACATGGGTGCTCTATTGGGTCGGTGCAGCTAAGACGGACAGAAATTGGGAATAACAATAAAGGATGATAAAATAGAATTGCATATTAATGTTTTACCTTGTGTAATATCGTCATCACCAGAAAAGGGCAGGAGGTCACCGTTGCAGACACGTGTGGTAACAACCCATCCAACCCATCCCTCATGGTAGGACATGAACCGTTACGACACCTTGTCGGTAAAATATAGTTGATATTTGTAGTGACATGTACTTTCCACAAGAAAAGATAATGCTTATAATGACGTAGATTGTTCAGAACTATGGGGGTTATTTTTCAAGTTAACAACATAGTTTGAACATGCATAAATATATATTATCAAGGAATAGGATAGCCAACTTGATGGCACATCTTAACTAGAAGCTCCGCACACATGAAGAAAGTTAAAAAGTTCCCGAAAAATTGCAGTCAAAGCGAAAGTGCTGAACCAATAATGCAAAACTCCACTTAATATCAAAATTAGCCTCTTGCCGTGATCTACGGCACACTTCAAGTCATAACAAAAAATTACAACAGTGAGATACAAGCCTTAGTTTCTTGACCGTAAATTTGCAAGGAATCAACAGTCTCGAATTTAAATATTAACATAGTTATAACCAGCGTTCTTTTTCACCTCATCAAAACTCAATAAAAAATACACTCAACGCACCGTCAGCGACCTTAGCGAACGTTCAGAACAAGTAAACTTCCGGTGATTGAGTTGGCGAGCACCTCGCTCACCTTCAAACCACAATACTGGTCTTCGTAATTAACCTGCCTTAGCTCCTCGCACTTAGGTCAAAGTTGGTAGAATCAACCGTGAATATACATGTATTTATGTATTTCTCACTGAGGTCTAAGTCCATGCACTTGTAGGTATATTCCCAAGAATACGTAAATCTCGAGTAGAAATAGAACAACGTCAAAGTCTTGAAAACTTAAGGAAGCAGAATATGATAAGTTTGTCTTGTCGTTTTAAAATGGGTCAAGACCGAAACTACTGCAGTGTCTTGACCTCTCGATTTTTCGTGACGCCGTCCACCACGATCAGCCTCTGAAGTAGAATGTGAATTAGGATTCTGACTACGGTTTCATTCAAATTAAGTGGGCGAAGGTCCTAATCTATCCCCTTTTATCCCATACGCACTATGTCAGAGCCTTTCATTGATGCGACACCCGGGGCGGTCTCAAATCTCTTGAACAAAATACAAGAGGGATGATCCAGAGAGAAATCTTAAAACCGATATTGATGCTCGTTAGAGGCTAAGCCATATCCTAGTGCTCTCGACAGCCAGTATCAGCCACTTGATTTCAGCCATTTCGTCCCTTTCTCGCTCAATTTAATGTCTGTCTACCCTAACATAATGATTACATAGTCTATGCTAGCTTAACCCGTGGATGACCCGTGAGAATTCCGCGATTAGTTAACGCGTTCTCACTTCGTAAAATGTAGCGATCCTACGCTACGCTAGTATCATTTTAGCTTGACCTAACGCAGTTTTTCTAGCCCAAACTACCCCGTAAATAACGCCAGAGAGCCCTTCTGTCAAAAATGACGGCACTAATTTTGTGATTGGGCTTTTTATTGTTCCGGTTCCTGGTAGCTATAGGTTTTGCTGTAAAAAAGGTCTCATCCCTGCAGGCCTGATCTTCCATTAGTGAAACGCAAGTTGTATTGCCATGAGTTTCGCAAAAGCAAAATATCCCCTTGCAAGATATGGCGCGAATATCAGCTTGGAGTTGGGCAAATGTTGGGCAGCACTAAAAAATATAGTTCAGTGAAGAGAATTCACCGGAAATACTCGGGGCTTACCTTAACCTGGATACCAACCGATTGTTGAACCTCAAGCGTCGAAAATTGGCTGCAATGTAAATTCAATTTTAAAAAAGTGTTAGCTCAGCATAAAGTTCAAACTGCTTCTAAGAGATTCAGCTAAAAAAAGCATAAGTGAAATGGATTACACACGAATGGAACGAAAACTCCAACCAAGACTGAATCTCTCGAACTGCTAAGATAAAATTCATCTGAAAAATATATGACATAGCTCCTGCCCGACAGGATCAAAAACTCTATCAAAGATATTGCCTTAAGCAATCCCGTCCAACGAAACATGAAAACGCTTCTCCGTACCCAACCGATGACGCAGCTATGGATGCAGCTGAAACCTGTTCAAATTCCACAGAACAGAAGTAATGTTTGATCAGTGATATCTCAGACCCATATCATGCTAACTGCCTCTATCTAATACTGAAGGAACCTGTGCAAAGTCAACAGCAAAGAAGAATTGTTCTTCAATTATGATGCCCTCGTAACCGTATCATGCATGCCAAAGTTGAAAAATGTCTCAAGTCAGGCAGTGAATCTTCTACCTAAGACCTGTGGGGAGAAGTAGCAGCTAAAATTTGAACTTGACTCTTTCTCCTATTTTCCTGCAGCGTATCCTAACTTCATATCTGGTTGGTCCTGTTAAGAATGTCGGGCGCCGCAAGCAAAGCGAGCATAATACGTTATGAAAGAAATTAAAAGTAGTAGATAAGATACGAGTGACATGGTCTTCATTTCTTTGCCGTGAAAGTAACTGAATTTTTTCAAAAAGCGCTAAGGAAGAAAGCTATGGTTGACCTTCTTTCCAGTGAAAATCAGGGTTTCTTGCAAGTCGAAGCCGCCGCTATCAAATTGTGCAAAGCGTAACGTGCAGACACATGGACGGACGTACACATTGACGGATGGAGCCTCAAGCAGAAATATAATATAGATTGTTTGTTGCTTGCTCCTCTGGTTGATCCTTATCTTCGTCACGCCCTTAAGGATTTAGATAGGATAGAATTCAACTACTGAGTAACAAGATGAAATACCGTGAAATTGCAGTCCTAAATTACCATGGCAAATATAGTTTCTGAAATGTATGCTTGAAAATCTAAATGCTGCATTTTCTGAAGCTCGTTTCGCCTCGAAAAGTAGCTCAGCACTATCTACAGTATTATTCCCTTACTGTTCCATACATTCGCCCGTCCGTTCGTCCATCCGTCCGTCCGCGTATGTGCCCGCACGCTACACTTTTTGGTGTTAGATAGGAAAAAATTCAACTTTTCATCTTGCAAGAAGCTCTGGCTTTAGCTGAATCGAATTTCAACCATAGTTGTGCTTCTTTCGCTTCACAGTTCACTTAGTATAGTAGTTATGTCAGACAGTAGAGCCTGCACTTGCAGAACTGTGACGTCACACACAAGTGTATCAGCCAATAGCTTCACTTCATTTGCAGTAGGGCATCGTGGGTAATACCAAGACCGTGGCATCTTAGGTAATTTCCACAATGGCATCGTATGTGTTAGAGGCGAAGTGTGTATCTTGATTGTTTATTATAAAAACGTTTGTAAAATTGTTCACTTGCAGTTTATTGTGTTTTTCATGTATGTATAACATTCTACTTTATAACCTGTTGTAATGAAAAGTTTATTGGTGAATGAAAATCCTCCAATTTTGTCTTTTTCAACCTACGCGAAGCCTTCTAACTCACGCAAAGCATTCGGTTTTACTTAGGTAAACATTTTCGGACGACTTTCTCAGTCATTTAATGGCGGTGGAAATCAAGATGCAAAACAATAAACCATCAACTCTGTGGTCTATTATTTTCCTTCATTCATGTAATTAAGTGTATGTGCAGTTCCAATTTAGAAAAGTGACACGGCGGTTGCTCATTGGCTGAAATTGACGTGTTCGCTTAGTTCGTTTAGAGCTGACATAACTATCTGAAGTAAAACAAACTGTGTTTCCCCCAAGAAGGTTGTAATGAAAGGAGAAAGCCTCAGCTCTCTTTGGGCGAGTGTACTCACGGCTTAGTCACGTGACGGGAGCTGGCGTTTTGGACCATCAAAACTGGCTGACTGCTCCCATGCAGTGGACCGAAGGCTGTGGTTAGCTCATATTAAGGAAGATATACCTAGACAGGCAGTTCTTCAATATTTTTGCAAAAAACTTGTGTCTGAAAATTGATATCACAGTGCCCACTTTGTTACTTTCATCATAAGTTGGTATACAGGATACAAGTTTCATTTACAAACCTCCATCCGCTCACAGTTTCGTCGATGGTTAATGGCTATAAAACTTTGAACTCAGGACTCCTTTCTATACGGGCTCCGTGAGGCAATGCCGCTCTCCGATCAGAAACGCCGTTTAGCCAATTCAAGGGAAAAGTTTACTCGAAACTCTCCCGTATGGTAAATAGAGAGTGTGCACTCCTCCCATTACAACCTCCTTGGTTTCGCCTCTCATATAAATTTTTAGTCAGTTTGACATGAAGTTCACTTTACACGTATCATATCTAGCGGTGTTTAATAATTTCTCGCGCCATATTACATACATTCACTTTGCTTGTGGATCATGGCATTCTCAATATGGTCAAATGCAATTAGCTACGATACAGAACGGAAGAACAAAGCGGGCAATTGTGGGCATCTCGACTCTCAAGTGTTTCTAGAGGCGAACGTAAAAACTCTAAAGAAATACGGTAATACACAGGCTGTTATTGAAGAAATTTCCCGATATTTTTTTGTACTGTATTTGAAAACTATCGCATCAGATAAAGCAGGAAACTATATGCTACCCTTCAACATCCATGGGCCCTTTGAAAGCGTGAAAAAATCAGATACGCCGATAAAAAAATAGAAGCGTAAAAGATTATGAAGGATTAAATTTTCTGTAAATTATTGGAAACAGGGCTTAGTAAATGCGTTCAGTTATAGAGGAGAACACTACAATAAGTACTTTCGCCTCTCTACGTCTTTGTCATGATACAAGTGCGCATTCTCTGCAGACGGAACATAATATTATACGGGATTCACAGGTGAACCCAGAGTATTTATTTACGTGGAGTAAATTGAGTTAGAAGTGCACCCTTAGGTCAGACTTAAGGCAGTGTGAATATTAATTAGCCATGGAAGTTTCATGGTCCCGCTCGTCTATGATATTATTCTGGTTATGGTTCTATACGTTCGTCTATTTGTCTGAACGTCACGCCTTCACTATTAGACAATTAGATAGGAGAAAATTCAACAACGCAACTTGCAAGATGCGTTGATTTTGACTAGAAGGAATTTCAATCATGCCTGTGCTTCTTTCACTTCTTGTAAA
>LQNS02278094.1:34301664-34320369 GCA_001587735.2 Parhyale hawaiensis | reverse complement strand
ATCTATCACAGTGGAAAAGATACTGCTTCCTGGTACCTATACTTTGGTATTCTTGCTCCAATATTGTCACATATTTTACCGTATCTTATATAACAGTTAATTTGGACAGAAATCATTTTTATCCTGAGAAAAATTTATGGCGTGTTGTTATCCCAAAACTAGTGCGCCTCTGCATGTACTGTGCATGCCAAGGCAGGCATCAACCATCAGTGCCACGTAAGGCAAGATACACTTTGGAAAACCAGCACAACTTGCTATGCTTGGTATACAAGAGGTCAAGTTCAGTTTCTGATTGAGCTGTAAACAGTCTGTGGAGCTGCTCGTCGAAGCGACCTCAGGTTTTCTTGTGAAAATGAAAGGTGGTTTTTATCTCTATGGCATAGGCGTTCATCACACGTCCATAGGGCAATATCCGATATCAGTACAAACGCATCCATCGTAATTTTTTGCAAAGCATATCATTAGCAACTTGTCGAGAGCAGATTTCATTTCGACACCCTTATAGCACAAAAATATCCCGTATCGTACCAAGAAATAACTTATTCCTTTACCAATTACCAAAGCTTGGACTAAAATGACACCTCATATTGCAAAATTTTGAGACCGTTCAGCAAAAATTTTCTCTTTCAACAACCGAAGACTAAGCTGAAATGTCGCTTACTTACTAACACAAGATTCTGGCAACCGTTCACTCACACGTCGGTAGATATTCTGCAGCCGCACGGACTCCTCGGGGCCAATGGGCCTATATACACAGCACAAACCAGTGCGTGTGGGTGTCCCAGTTGAAGGTGCACTCAAGTTAGCTTCGCCTTTACCTTCAACTTTTAATAGCTACTCACCTCTCAGTGTATGTCGCTTCACCAGCTCTTCCTTGAGCTCCTGATCCTCGAGCAAACTGTCGAGCTCCTCTTGGGGCAGCGTGCGGAACACGTGGTCCGAGGGCGCCAGGACGGTCAGAGGACCGGAGCCATTCAACTCCTCTGCCATTTTAGATTCCTGAAATTGTACAATATACTCAATGCCAAAGCGGAAAAATTGAGAAGTCATTTCTCTTCTAGTAGAAAAACAAGATATTTAAATGAGCCATGCATGAAACTGAGAGAGTGTTTCTAACAGTTGATGCGCCAGCCCAGCCCTCCCTCCTCAACCCCTCTTTCCCGATGATAGCAAGAAGTTAGCCCAGACTGACAACGCACGCGCTATATTAGGAGCTGCTACACTATGCATATACCAATGACTCTAGCTGAGAGAACCTTTTCCCAAGGAATTATTGCATTACAGGTTTTCAAATATTCTAATTCTTGTAGGGAAACCCACGGTGTTTTTACTAGCTATTATACGAAATGGCCCACATAAATAAACTGATGAGTTGAAAAATACCGACGAGTATCAGGGGTTCACTTGGTTAACTGCAGTATGCGTTGAAACTCTGATTCTAGAAGGGTTTTATGATTACTTTAGTGTATTTAAATGAAACAAAGTACTTACTCTGGCAATCTTGCCGAAGATGGAGAAATCAGGGTCGGCCTCAAGAGCGTCCAGAACGTTGTTCTTGGGAGGCTCGAGCAGCGTGTCCACAACATGGACGGAGGCGCCGCAGGCACGGGAGTCCAGCAGTGTGACGCGACCACAGCCTGCCGTGAGCCGCACGCGGCCGCCCATGGGGTTCAGGAAGCCGAAAAGAGAAGGCTGTGGGATAGACACCAGAGCGAAATCAGCTGCTGTTTCAGACGATGAAATGCAAGGAAAACGGCGAAGGTTGTAATTATTGTCGTCTCCAATATTATGCCAGCTGTGACTTCTACTATTTACGTTTTTCACTTCCAAATAAATTCCCTATCAACTCAAGCAGAAAACCTATTAAAGTGTTGAGCGTCCGAGGAGAGCATATTAATGGAACAGACTGTATGAAACATCAAAGAGAGAATGCCTTCGCTAATTGGAGAACAAGATGTTTCTAACTGAATTTAAGTAGAATAAACGTATTCCTTTAGGAAAACAACCTTCTTGTCGCATGGAACGTCAATTCCGGACAAATCCGTCTAAAAAAAGGAACCCTCGAGAACGGTACTGCTTTACTGCTAATTTCACTGATAGCGTGTCATCTGCTGCGAATGGTATTGCGTCTCTTTACAAATGCTCATGATTTCAAAGTCTAAAAATTTCTGAGCTGTAAGATGCAGCACTAATTTAAGGGGCATTTCACAAAAAAATATGTATATCTTCTACTAGAAAGTGAGTGCCTCAGGCAAAGTCTTGCACTTTCGTCTAGACAAACGGAATTTGGCACTGTGTATTAAAGGGCTCTGAAACTAATTTTTGTCAGTGTATATAAAAACAGTGTATTTGGATGAACGACTCGACTTGGTGTTGTCACTCATGTAAAGAGCCACAGAGCAGCGGAAAGATCATAGAAATATCTACCACAGGTCGAGGATACTGTGAGCGTCAGAAGAGTAAAGGAAAAGTAATTTTGAGAAATAAAGTATTGACTCGCATTAAAAAAAATGCAAAAATCAACCGATATCTTTAAAGTAATACGAGCTCAGTCATCCGACTCACTCCGGTGTAGAGGTTGATCCTCATAGGATGGCCAGACTGAGTCCTGGCTACGTGGTTGTTCCTGATGTCTTTCTTCTGCAGAGGATCCTTGGAAATGTGGTAGCGGAGGACCTCTCGGAGGCGGTCGGGGTTGTTCTACAGGGAATTATGAGATAAAGATTTTATTGTGATAACAGCTGTTTGAAGCAATATAATACAGAGTTACTATCAACACATCTTCTAGCTCTGAGTAACATTAACGTCTAAAATGGAGGTGTAGTCTCAAATTCATGCAACAGAGGACGTTCCTACTGACTTGGAAGCTAAAAACATTCTCATGCGGAATAGTGCATAAAATTACATAGGTCGTATGTGAAAAAAGCAAGACTGACCTACTACGTAAAATTAAAATTGCAACCAACAATAAAGTCGACCACAATAGAAATAGCTAATCTGTAAGACATACTACCCAAAACAACGCAGACGTTGCTGTATCTTACATAGAAACAATCCCGACTACTTCATGCTTTTACCGCTGGCTACATTAGAGCATAGAATATAATAAATATGGTGTTGTAACGAAACTGTACGTACATCTTAGCTGAAAACCAAATGGTGAGTACTGAGCAAAGGATGCTGCGGCGTATCTGATAACTTGTTTGGTGCCAGGTAAGTTCTTCCATAATTTCAATGAAAGACTGCAGCCGTAAATTTTCTCTCGTCGACTACACTCTCATCGATGAATCAATATAAAATCGGTGGCACATCACATAGTCAGTCACGATAATATCTGTTTTGTATTCAGTAAGACACTGCATAGTAACTTTACAGGGAAAAACAAAATCGAAAATAAACCTATATTACGTCTCCATAGACACAGCGGCAAAATACACTATACGTTGCGCTGAAAGAAAGAAGCCCAAACCCCATTGGCACATCAAGTTATCTTTGCCATTGCTCGATGGTATATAAACAAAAAAATGCTTTTCAACAGAAGAAACTCCTTACCCTGAGTTCATTAAGGTACTCCTCCTTGACGTTGTCGAAAGCTTCGTTGTTGGGAGCGAATACGGCGACGTCGCGCAACTCGGAAATTTCTCGTCGGAGCTCAGCCAGTTCCAGCAGTTCCAGGAAGCGCGTGAGGTTATGTTTCTCCAGGACATCCAAAACGGGCTTGGCTGAGGAAATCAATCCGTGAACAATCAGATAAGTCTTATTTATCTATTAGAAGAGTTATTATTAGAGGCGCGAAAAATATATTTCAAACATCTATGAATTTGCAAGATACCTATGGTCCTCACCTTCCAAAGGCATCAGAGGAGCATCGATGATGTGGATGACTCCGTTGGAGGCCATGATGTCCTTCGCAACGATCTGAGCGTCCTCAACAAAGAGTTTACCGGAGTCCTGTAGGCTGATCTTCAGGTATTTTTCGAGGAGATTAGCAGTCTTGGATTCAGGGCTGGTGATGGCGGCTGTGCAGATCACGTTGGGCAGAATGTGGTTCTTCAGGACAGCTGTCAGAAGCATGAAAAATGTTTATTCAGTACAAACAGAACTGAACGTGTATAACGTAGTGTGCTGGAGTGAACAAAATACACAAGACTAGGTATTCGTAACTGTTTCCATAGCTTGCAGCAATGCAAATGATGACAGGTATTTGGTGGTAGAAACAGTAAGATAAGGCCATAACAGATTTTACCTAAATTTTAAGGCCATAACAGATTTTACCTGAATTCTTTACCCAGATATATTTTAATTTAAAAGTCTGGAAAGCAAGGCTTTCTTCTTAAAAATATTGTTCCCATATCGTCACTCTGTCTTCTAGAACTAACACCCAACGTCGTTTTGGTTAAATTATTTAGGAGCATTAGCATAGTAACTAAGACTGGGACAAGGAAAGCTTACCTGGGAGACAGGCGGAGCCTTCGAAGAGAGCCTCCAGTTCGCCCTCTGGCAGTGCGGCGAAGGCGGCATCGGTGGGGGCGAAGAGCGTCAGTTGGCCATCCTCACGCAGCTGCTGCAGCATGCCGGACTCGCTCACCACTGCAGCCACAGCACACAATTGAGTACTATTATTCACAACTGAGACCAGCAACTAATGTGCCTACAGCATTCTATATATTTATCCAGAAGGGACGTAATTACAGCAAACGCATACAATGAATAGAAAAAATTTGACAAGAGTCATTAGAAACGGCCACTCTAAGTAAAGAAGGAAAACTAAGCTGAGGAGTAGACATGCCATTTGCTCTAACATCAACACATTAGTGGGGTAGGAGGCCGTATGGCCTGGAAATTAACCCTTCACCGCCCAACATGACCGCACGGTTCCATTTCAGATGCTGGATTTCGATCTTATCAAACCTGAAGTTCAGTGCAGACAGGTACGAGATAATAAACATTGTAACGCCACTATTACAGTGATAAATTCCAGTTCAAAAACAAATGGTTCAACTAAGCACATTTAGCTGTGAGGACCAACGATACTGAACATAACGCACATATCTACTTCTCTCAGCCTTGGATATATCATCGTTTCGCTTTAGAAGGAGGTATTTAGGACGCAACTTAAGAGTGCTCTGTGTTTCCACTGATCCTCACGTACAGTCAAATATGGTTGGGTGGACCAATCGGTCGCATTAACTGAAAATTTTTTGCCTGACAATTGTAGCCAGTATGTAATGGCTTAACAACTTATTTTTCCATAAAGCATGCGCTGTAATTGGCCGAAAAGAAAATATGTTAATGGCAGCAAGCCCGTCTTTGAGATTACGGCTGTGATACTTCCTTCCACTAAAATAACTGTTTTTATTTCTGTTGGTTTGCATGCTAAACAAGGCCACGTTTCAATTTTAGATACAATAATACGCCCACATGTTTACAACAGCTTACAGGCAATATCGTGCGGCAAAATGTAACTCTGAAGAAGCAAAGACGGTAAGCCTTTATAATCTTAATTCCTCTTCAGGATTTCGAAGCAGATTATCTGAGCCGGGATCTAAGCCTCTTGCAGCTAGAGTGGCACATACAAAGTCTCTCACAGTACATCGAGACGAAGTGCAGGCTGTAAGTCCTCTCAAAAGTGAAACATTTGACATATTTGACATTTACATCACACATTCATGAAAAGCGTTTTTCAATCACACAGTAGAAGGGTTAGCGATACTATCTTTTATATGTATTAGCTTTGTTTTGGTGTGGGGATAAGTTGCTTTATTCCACTCATGTTTGCAGGTGTAGACTGAGTGTATTCATGTATTTCACTCGAGCGTGGCGACCTATTTATGTGACTAAGCCTAATCTATACTTGTACTTGTACTGTATGTGTATTTGTGAACTCATTGTTTTTAAATTAAAGTTACTCGGTTTAATTAGAAATACATGGTGTGACGTACGTCTCTTAAGGGTGGTGAACTGAGGATCGTTGCCGATGATGTCCCCAATGGAGCGAGCGGCCTGGGTCATGACTCTGTCAATGGTGTGGATGACGCCGTTGCTGGCGTGCTGGTTGGCTGTCACCATGCGGGCACAGTTGGCTGTCACGATGGGGGGCGACTGCTGACGGTACACGTTGATGCGGATGGTAGACCCGTCCGACATAGTTTGCAGGATCTGGTCATAAATATATATCTGTTAAAGTATCATCCAGTTTCCTATTAATCAAATCTGTTATCGAAATATTTTGAAACAGTATGTAGCAATCTGGACATACTTTTGTATTTAAATAGTAGAATTGGGTTATGCTTAGTTACATTGCACTTTCACTAACGAAGCACAAATGGCAGCAATCAAAAGAAAAACTCTCAGTTATAAGATCTTAAACAGACAAGCTGGTACGGAAAAGAGTTATCCTCCACACAGTCTACATTGCACCCCAATGTAAATTTTGTGGGCCTCGTACCATTTACTAAAGCGTGACCATATGGAGTTTTGGGCGAAATAATTGGCTAATTCATTACATTATTTTGTGTCTTCTGTAAGAATCACATTAATAGACAAGTGAAATCCGAGGCACTTCAGGCTCTGAAGTGACGAGAATCAGCGCACGCATATGTATATTGAAATGTGCGTTTGCTAGTGCTTGCATACGAAAATTTTGAGCACTGATGCTAAGTTTCATCCAAAGAGATATGACGAGTTCTTAACTTTAGCTCGTGTGATATATTTGCATTGATCTGAAGTGCTCGGGATTAAATGCTTCACTTATAATTTCAACAAGATACAAACTTGTGAAACAATTAAAACTTACATCAAGGTTTCTCTAACTGAGGATCCTCCGGCAAGGAGATTATGATTTTGTCGAGTTTGGCTGTCTCGTTGTCTGTCTGTTTGTCTATATGTCTGTCACCAAGCTAATTCAAAAAAGTTAAGGGCGCATCGTTGCAAAATTTACAGATAATGTTAGGAGGAGCAGATGAGTAACTTTTGGTGAAGATCCGTTCAACCGTTTGTTTATCTTTCGGCCGCTTTTTCCTTGCTAATGTGACTCAAAAAGTTATGGACAAATTGAACAAATAGTTAGAAATACTACGATGAGCAAATGATGGAATTTTTTATTTTTTATGATTATCTATCTTAATGAACGTTTCTTTGTTTGTCTCTTTGTATTGATTTTATGTTTGTCAGCAACACAATCTTAAATCTCATGAGCAGATACTCATGAAATTTGCAGAAATTGATGAAAATCTTGAAGGACACAAATAACCAAATTTTGGTGATGTTCGGTTGATCCGTTTGTGAGTTTTCCTAATGTTTGTCAAAATGTTTGCCGGAAGATAACTCAAAAAGTTGTTCAAGAAAATCACAGAAATTTATGTTATTGGAAAGAGGCACAAATGATCAAATTTTGGTTGGGATAAAAGGAAATCCTAGTTTCAGGATCAGTTTCCATTTTTCGTTAACGTTGCCTAGCTTGGCGTGGAGGTATGAGCTCTCAAAGTGCTGTAGTTTTTGATAAACCGACGAAATGTTCGTATCAGCAATTTAACAATTTATTTACATTACTTTAGTTTGCAATTTGAGGTCTGATGGCAAGAGTGATACTCAGTGATTTATCATTTCAGAAAGAAGTAACGTAAAAGACACTCGAAAAAATCTGAAAACTATAATAAGGAGCGAAACAACGCATCTACAACTTTTAAGTTCATTGAGTCGTGAAATGCTGCATGAAGCTTTAAAAAGGTGGAACAACTCACCTGCTCATCTTCCAGATCCCCAGCGTACCGGAAGCCTTCTACCATATGCGAGTTGACAACATTCAACACATCGTCGCCAGCAGAGCGCTTGCGGCGGTACACCTCGTTGTCTGTGATGTCCAGGTCGTTCTGTTTCGAAAGGCAAGCCTAGTTAAAACTATGGACTTACTTAGAAACTCTTTTTAGCAACACAGCAGCCGAATGCAAGTTACTGTGCAGAGTTTGCAGTAAAACTGCTATTAAGTTACGTGGAATAGCCTATACTCAGAATAATCAAAACCTGACTATGCGTATACTATTTGAGTTGATTAAAATTTCAGAAACTGTTTGACGATTACGTACAACGTTCAGTTGTTCGCATGAACATAGCAGAATAGATTTTCCTGTAGTCCTCTTACGGTAGCACGTGCAAACTAATCTCAAAATAGCCCAATTCCCGACTAGTCTACGCCTGTTATATCAACTGCCCGCCACAGTCGCATATCTAGCTTCTGGGCAGCATGCAAGTAGTCTAGTGTGTCTCATCCCCTACACTCGACGGCTTCCAGTGTTCCACGATGGAAATTCAGCAGTAATACGCTTTGGCTAGCACCGTGTCTACACTTAGGCTTTTGTTATGTAGTCCAGTGCAATTTTCATTCGGTCGATGTCAGCATTCCACAAGATTTCTTTTTTTTTATCAAAACTTCACCACTCTCTTAACTCTTTCGCTACGGATGGCACGTGTCTCTTGATGCCAGCAGCAATTTTTCATTCTCAAAACAAACGTATTTCTTCTCTTTCGCAAAATAATGACATGATTTTCAATAGCTAGTAGAACGCTTGGTCGTATTCGTTTTGATTTTCAAGATAAAATATAATTGAGTTTTTGCAACAACTGAGACACATTTTTATACTCACATACGCTATAAATAAACATAAAAACAGTAAATATTTTGTAACCAAATGGTTAATTAAATTTGAAGCTACAGTAAGCTAATTTACAATCGATAAACAATACCGAGAGTACTAAACCCCTGTAATATTGGTTGAAAGAGTCCACTTGCTCACTGTTGAGGGGCTCACTGAGTGAGTTGAGCACGGTTCTGAATAAACTTTTACCACAATACAATCAATGTAACTAGATTCCACGCCACAGCCCGCACTCTGCAGCATAACACAGCATCAGACGATAACACTCTGACAGTCGGTGAGCCCGCTGCCTCGAACAAATATTGCCTATGGGTGAGGGGTGCGGACACACACACCATAATATTACCCCCACAGCCTCACATTTGCTTCACTGCAGCAGGATGCACTAAACTCACCCGCTCAGTGAGGTCAGACGTGTAGTCCTGCACCGCCTCGTTGGTGGGGGCGAAGATGGTGAGGTTGTCACTGGCCAGCAGGTCCACCACTCCGGCGCTCTTGGCCAGCGAGAGGAAATCCGTCAGCTCCAAGCGTTCCAGCGACTCAGGAAGAGGCTCCAGCTCAACTGTGAGCACAAAAAGAAATTCAGGGCTGACACAAAAATGCCAAAAAGATGCTGAGACAAAGTTAGAGGCCTAAGTAACCGTGAAATTATAATTTTTATCGGTGAAAACACCATGATCAGTATGAAAATTTAGGATTTGATGATTTAGCCTCGCAGCCAGTGAAATATTGACTATAGCATAGTATTCGATTGATATGCAATGAGAAAATTTAGAGTAAAACATAGGTGAACGTTGACGACTCGAAGTACTTGAGCTTTTGACTTAAGAATGAAACAGAAAACTAAGAAAACTGACCCCGTGTGCAGCCCGAAGCCTCCCTGACGAAGCCGTGACAGCAGCGGTACTCCTGCCTCAGGGTGCGGTTGATGCCGCGCTTCCGGGTCCTGGCAGAAGATCAGAGAGGTGTTGGTGTTAGAGTTCTTTCTGATTTAACAGACAGACAGCAGTGAGTCAGGACACACAACTTTGTACCAGTGTAACTTCTGTTACCTCGAGACATAACTATACCTTTGATTTCTACTAACTCGAACTCTCCAGAACGTCTGTTTTCTCTGACTTCTATATAGATTGCCCAACTTTTACAATCTGTAGTTTTACTGTCTCGTGTTCTGTCTTTCGCGTCTACTTCCTGCTTACTTCTTTTACCCAAAAAAATCCGTGCATCTCTATTTCTGGGGCACAATTCAAAAACTTGAACTTCCTAAACGTTATTGTTAGTTTTATTAACAAGCAGAAAAGTAACGCTACCTTAACTTTAGGGTGTTATTTGGAGTGTTTTTGTTCTTAAGTATTCTCATGATAAAACAATACATTCGTGGCGAAGTATAGCTCCGCCTTGTTAAGATAGGTTTAAAGAAAAGGACTCAACTGCCTAACTTACAGGAATTCTTACAGTCTTATACGATGACGACAGACATGTTTTCAAGTTCTGCGTACCTGACAGTTTGCAAGATAATAAGATGTACTGGTAATCTATAATAAATAATGGCTACTAAGTTAAGAAAGCAAAGAATGTGTAAAGCTACTGGTTTCTAAAAAAATAGAAAACTGTGCACCTATATGAGAAATTCCGTACGAGCAACAAAATAACTGACAGATATTAGATAACATTCTCGTCTCTGATCGAGAATGCAAGGCTGGGGCCCCATCCAAGCAACGAGCAACAAATTTGTTACATTATAAAATGTAACATCGGGTACAGCAATCTACTGTCCCCACCGACGCAACCCAGATCTCGCGACACACTATTGCTCACAGACGCCATGTCTCCCTCAAAAATCGCATTGCATCGCTTGTTGTGTCTGTGGGGCCCTGGCCTGAGACATATATATATATATATATATATATATATATATATATATATACGTATGTTTCTGCCTCTATATAATTATATATTCCTGATGAGCAGTTCAAAATATTTTTTCACGTAATTTTGAGACTACAGTATGTCACTCGCATACCAAGACGGGTCTGTTACGAATCCTTATGCAGAATTCGTCCTAGTAAGATGACGATTATTGTGGCTAGACGTATTAAGGTCTGCAATAATTAAGCCACACTGTCGTAAGTATGCGCAGAGGAAGAAGTACTAAAGAGGAAATAAGGTCACGATGACAGAGATGGCATCATTAGCATATCCAGCGTGACACAGGCAGTGCAGTACAATTCGACACTGTCATAGTCAGACAATGTGGCGGTCTCACGGAGCAGTGCTCTATTGTTCAGCTGCAGTTTAAGAGAAGATCTGCCGTGCAGTAGAACAGTTATGGGGAGAAACTGCATGATTGCCAACACGTGTACTGTATACTTGAGCCCTCAGACTTCCAGTCAATCTTTTTCAAACTCTTGATCTTAAGGTGCAGAGCTTTGAATTGATGGTGCACCAAGAGCAAAAGTAAAATTGTTTAGTTAACTGTAGCTATATTTTTGGGCATAAATAAACTTTAAAACGCGGTTGAATATTATAGCAACGCTAATCACTGTTAATGCCCTACTAGTGTGATAAACAGTTGTTTCCATGGATCTTCGAAGTTCATAAATGGTTTCTCATTAATAATATATGAATACCATTTTGTCCATAATCGTTGACGCAAATAATTATTCTGGCTGATCTTAACAATCTCTTATACATGATCTGTTCCTGATTTCAGCGGATATTTTTGTGATAAGAATAGTGCTCCATTAATTTGCAACCTGTATTTTAGCGATATGTGGGGTCCTTGAACTTGCAATGTCCATTGAGGGTTTCTCATTTGTTGTACATATACATAAGGGCATTTAGTACATATATAAGAGCGTCTTAGGTATGTTTCGTTGTGTAACTGCAATGAACCTGCCACCTGTAACTTAGTTCGTAAGCATAACTTTCAACATTTTTAGGCGGTACAGAGTTCATTTTATGAAATGAGTTGTAATATTATTGAGCAAAGAACGTAGAAGTCGTTTTAATAAAATAAGCTGTGCTAGTAGCAATCCAATAACATCTCCCTCTCGTAGAAAAATACAGTATATGATATCTATCAATATTGTGTATTATTGTGCAGCACTATTTAACCGTGTGTTTAACCTACCATACTTTCAGTACAACATACGGTTCCCTGAGATAAAGCAAGTCGAAAATCAGGACCATAAAACGCTATAAGCCTGAATGCAGTCCGTACTTTGTCAGCTTCAGGGTTTGTTTACCAACTAAATGAGCTACATTTCAATCAGTCAGTCAGGCAGTGCGATGGTCTCACAAAACAGTGCTACAGTTTACGAAAGAATGCGTCATGCAAAACTCGAATATTCCGCCACCAATGTTCTCATCTCTGTTTATACAGCACCTAGAACTCTGTTAACCGCCTAATATAAGCGCTCTTTGATTTTTTCCAGAAGCTACTTTCATCGTTGAACTATGACTATACATCAAATATCCACTATTTGTTTGTTAATATAGATTCGATTTTGTAGAGTAATTCAACAAAGAGAGGACGGAAGAGAAGCAACGAGCACAAGGGCAGTAGCGGAGCGATAAATCACAGAGGCGGACCCTCATAGCACCAGCAATGACATGCACCGGAAGCTAGAACAGAGAGGTGCACGCAAGCACTGTAACGTTATCTATAAAGTTAGTTATTGCAACACACGCGTTCACACGCAATCAAACACCGGCCTGCCGAACGGTACATTTCAAATCCTGTAGTTAAGTTCCACTCGTAGGTTTCACAGATGAATCCGTCAGGTCAGACGGGGAGACCATGGTATCATTTTCTCCCGTACATAGGATCAGTATTCAGATTTGCACTCGGTTAAACTCAACTATGCATCTTTTCTCTGACAACGGCTGCAGCATGTCTCTACTGCCAGCTTAGACAAGCTAGAATCAGTTCATATATGAAGAGCCCGATAGAGCATGCACCTTGAGAGAACACTACTATCTCTTATTGCTGCTAGCTCGCAACTAACTTGTCGACAGGGACCAATAGACGCGAACTTAAAACAAACACGCCCAAGAGGCACAATACTGTTCCCGATACAGCCCCGCTGACGTAACGCAGTAGGGGGTTGAAATACAATAATCGTATTTTGAAGAGTTCCTCATTTTACGCTCATAATAAGCGAGTAACTTCCAAAATGTCCATCACTTTCGATAACAGATAGTACGTGAAGGAGATCCTCAAGAGCCAATATGCCCCGTGTATGAAGAATTTTAACCGCATTAACTTTTTATTGGAAGATGCATTATACTGTATATACATAATTCAGAACTGCCCTGAGCTCACCTGGTGGTGCAAGTGTACTTGTCAGTGCTCTCGCTGCAGGATTTGATTTCCATCTGACTGAAGAAGAAGCCACGTCCAGAATCGGCGGCAAGAGCCTCTTCCTCTTCCACTCGTCGCTCCCGTTCGATCTCCTCTTGGATTGTGCTGTCGGCCTGGGCTACAGCTTCGTCCCTAACAACACCTGCCATGAGAGAATCCACATGATTTTCATTATCAATGCTGCAATTAAAAGGTAGAAGGAGTTTATAAACTGCCAAATCAAAGCTTGCAATGTTGGACATAGTGATGATGATAATGGCCCTCACTAAATATGCTACTATCACGCTATTATCTTCTAAGTACAGGAGATAGAAAATACGAGGCCACTTTGGTTTATGTAGTGCTGCAGCTAGTGATAAAGTTAAAAATTAATCACTACAGTACTCGCTCCATCAAGTTTTGGAAATGATAAAACTTATGTGGCGTCCGTTAAGAGTGGCTGCCCATCAATTCTTATCAGCCGCCGATGACTTAGACACGTTCGATTCGGCGACAAAATTAAGATTTCCCGGCATGACTTGTCCTAAATTTCAGAAAGAAGCTTGCACTTTGTGACTCTGAAACTTGATGCAAGTGCTAGAAACAAGGCGATTACGTAGAGCCTGCTCAAATCTCCATTTTACGGAGCAGCATTGCGCTTCTGGAAGTCTCACGAGTAACCTATAAAGGATCAACGCCTGAAACTCAATTTAAGCGTCGACACCAGCGCACCTGCCCGAAGTGTCGAACAAGTCAAGGATCGAAGACCTAATTTTTTTCTGTCGAAACGGACAAGTCCTTAGTCTGCAGCTCAAATGCTACTGCAAGTCTTACTGATTACAGAGAAAATGAACTGTGAGCCTTTGATGTTCAGTGGGATCACATTTACAGGGCCGCACAGAGCCTCAGTGCGAAACGAAATACAAATCAAATGACACGTCGTCGTAGATAAGGAAAATGGGCTCGTGTTTTTAAGCCTAGTACAAAACAGACGGGAAAATCACAACTAACCTGTTAAACAGAGGATAGCTTCAAATTTATACAGAAAGTCTAGTTGCCGTCATAAACGACCAAATGCACTAACATAAATAATTTCAGTTGCTGATTCTTAACACGCAAGTTGTAAAATTTCCAAAATAGATTTTCTTATATCTTCATTTTTCGAAAGTTTTTTGTGCCACCCATAACAGAAATGTCTATCGATGCAGAGAAGCAGTAATTTTGGTTCAGTGGCGACCCTTGTCTGTATATCAAATGATCCCTCACCTCCACCATTGGCGCTGCCCTCAGCAGGCACGACTTCCTCTGCTGGAACTTCTCCTTCGGCATCACTCTCCTCCTCGTCGATCTCAGTCTCCGTCAGGCAAACGTTCTCTCTGAAAAACAAGCACACCATCACCACGAGGAAAACAATGCCATAGAATAAGTATAAACCTTACTCAAAAAATACTTTGCCAGAGAACTACTATTATTATTTGCTTTTTTTACAAATTATCAGCACGTGTAAACATCGAAAGCTGCCCAAATCACTGATGAATAATCCGCAATGCATTACATTTATATTATTTAAAGCATATTGTAACGGTTAGGCACTCATAGTAAACTTCTTAGACTAGAACTTTAAGGCAATGTCCACACGCTGCGATTAAAAGGGTACATTCGATTGGGCACTAATATTAGAGCCTTTCAAGGCTTGATTTCTCCGCACCTTAATACACAAGCTTTGGCTTTTCTTCACTGACTCGTGCTGCAAGTAATACAAACGACGCGATTACATTCAGTCAGCTGAAATGCTTTGAAGCAATATTGATTTTCTGAGAGTCTCGAAGACGATCGATTGAAGGTAAATGCGCGGAACTTAATTGAAAGGGTCGACGACAGGGCACCTGCCTAAAGTTTCGAATAAATTAAGCATCGAAGGCTTTAATTTCGGCACCCAATAGAACGTGTCCTAACACTGAGAAGTTTTGGAGAATGCCAGATTTACGTAACACTGTATACATTGCGGTCCCAGCATGGGGTGACCCCTAACGCTGCGGGGAGGCACAGAGAACTCCGGGATGTAGTTCGTTGACGTTAATATAGCCACTTAGTTAAGCTCTGCCGTTCTTCCTTGCTGCGTTCCCAGCCTCTGTATGCTGCACTAGGCCAAAGTTAAGCAAAACAAACAACACTTCATACATATTCACGTTATTATTATTATTACTACAATATTTCACGGTTGATAGTTTTTTCTAACACGATCATCATGCTTGTCTTTCAGTCGCAATATTTTCTTAAGCTGATAATTTAGCTGTTTAGATTTTTTCGCTTGTTATTTAGAACTCGGTGAACCCGACAAGTTTGGATCAAGCTACATCTGCCCAACAACACTTAATAACAGCTACTTGCTTCCCGTTTCAGAGAGATTTTTTTTTTTGCCTTACGCTTAAAAAGTTGCTTGTTCGTAACCAGAAACGAGAAGTTCGTCTAATTCTCTTCAGAATTCTAAATTAGACAGTCCGACAGCCAATGCGCTGACAGTTACTGGGAAAAAATTAACGACTGTCTAGAGCCGGGTACTATCAAATTTGCTTTAAATTAATTGGGTAGTGAACTACCCAATTAACGCCCCGTTTTCTGAAACACCTTCCTGTAAAAACGAGCGTTAGTAATGTGAACGGATCACAAAATGTTGGTGACTTATTTCGTTATTTGCCCATTTCAGCTAGGCATTACGCTCGATGAAAGCAACTTAATCGAGACTTGCTGCAACTGAGATAGGATGCAGCGAGCGTCGTGTCTTGCTTCGGGGGCATCCAACCCCCGCTCCGATACAGTTACAGGCCCGTGGCGGTGAGATATTTATAGGCCTCGCGCCAAAAGTTCGAGTTTTTCTCCTACAGATTTTCGTGCCGGAATCTTTCAATCACATAATAATGACAGACTTTTCCCCTGAATGAGGAGAGACCGGTATTCCTGCATTACAACACGCGTAACTAGCAACCGTAGAGAAGAAGTTGGAAGGAAACGGCGAAGCAGTAAGACTAGAGTGTTCGGTTGCTGATGGAGACAAGGCTCAGGTATGGCCAGCAGGGCCCGGTTTTTTCTTGATTCCGTCCAGCAGCCGAAACGTTAGGTGACCCGCTGCCCTGCATGGGACAGCAGATGCTTGGGGATGCAGTCATTAATTTTGTTGCAGATTAGAAAGCAACTGCGGAACGCTTACTGGGAATATGCTCTGTTGTTATGTCAAGAGATCCTAAAGATATTAGGAAGCTGCGATTGAATTTCATCCTCGTTTGAGTGTATTTAATTGGACATAACAAAGTCTAATTACATTTCTATAGCTACATATTGAGGGGAGCAGGCTTGGGCTGTCATCTGCCGCTGTTCTGAAACAGTTGCAGACATCTACTCTCCTGCTGCTATGAAGTGAAGGTATAGTGTGAACTCAATAGGTTGTGCTTGTGTTGCAACTAGTCAGTGAGACTGCTAATTAATGTCGTATGGATGCTCAACAAAAAGACCGTTGAATCACGTACAAATAGAGCTCGCCTTACTAATACAGAAGTTTTCTGGGGACAAGAAGACTACAAGTAATTCTACGAGGGTTACTGTCTTGGGTAATTAGCCCCCAGTTAAATATGGCAGCATCTATCTGGTACAGTAAAACAGTAACTGCAGAGGCTGAGGCTGTAGAACATACCGGTATTTGTACTGTGTCTGTAGCTCTGTCGCTAAGGGCAGGAGTGACAACAAACTCCTTGTTTGCAGAAGAGTCATGAGAAGTCATCTGCGCTTCTGACTGCCCCGAGCCTTCTGCCTTCATGCAACTGAGAGCGCTTGTCACCATATGCTATACATTTGTGAAATATTTGTCTTCAACGTTACAATCACTGGCAATTAGATGTAGCTGTTGCACAGTACGAAATGATTTGATCATGCTAATATAACATTTTTTTCAGTAGTAAATGGTCAAAGTCATTACACGTAATTACTATTGAATTTCAGTTTTTCTGTATGCTTTAATGGCAAAACAAAGTTACAGCATTCTGGAATATGTACAATAATCTCGGTTCAAAAACACTGTATTACTAGCATTTACCAGCTTCATCCACTTAGCGCATATAAAAGACAGCGATTTTTTATTTACATAATCACCCTCGATTATCTGCGGAAAAAATTAGAAAAGTACACATCACAATGTTTTCAATAACCGGGTTAAAATTTCCTCTACAGACAGCATTTCTAGATATATTGTCAGTCTCAGCAATTGATTGCCGTTTATTTCTCTGAACATTTGATGCATTTATTATTCTATTAGAGGGACTCCAAGTTGTGAAAATTCTAGCATCTTCATAGGGAGTGCATACTGAAGTACTACGGTGAGGTATATTTTTTTAAGACAACCATCTTAAGAGAAAATACTCTTGTAAGCATTGCGTTTTCGTCGGCAATGAGTTCAATATTCACATGATCCGGTTTTCATAACAGAAAGATGAAAGTAGGAAGTAAGCCTACAGTGATCATTGCATGCGGAGAAGAGAAACATATCGCAGACCGTCCACAGGAGAGAGAGCAAGGCAGCGGAAGAGACTCTCTAGACCGCCTGCACGTCTGTACACTGAACAGTTACGGACAACGGCTGCAGATGATAGAAGACGGGGACGAGAGAAGAGACGGACGGACCGCTGCGTGTGGTTGTGACAGAGGTCACTTCAAGTACACGGCAACAGGGGAACAGACACCATAATTCTTACTAACCAGTTGATTGGAACAACTCATATAGTACGTGTGTTACAATTCCGCCACTAATTTGCCGGTCCGTTCTCTGTACTGTATGTACTGACGTTCTTAACACCTAGGGCAATGAAAAAAAGTCGGTTTCTCTTAGAAATAGCAATATTGCATTAGTGATTTATGAAGTACATTGGTTCTTTTAGAACTGTGGCTAAAGTACATATAAGTGCATAGCACAAATAAAATAAGGTATGACAAGTGTATATATTAGGAAGAATAGGTGATAAGCATTCGGTGATTATCCGCTCAGCCATTTGCTTCTTTTTTGCTTTTATTGCCCCATGATTCAGAAAGATATGAAGGGTTCTCTTTGGAATTTTCAGGAACTGCTAGGAATGTCACTACGAACAGATGAATAAATTTACGTGCTGATCAGAAAGAAATTCTGGACCATTGTCAGTTTTGGTAAGCATTGCGATGCATGGTGCAATTCTGCGCGTTCAGAGCGATTCTCTAATTTTTATCATTTAAACTTTATTAGACAACCTGTGCCCGTTGATCGCAATCACGATCGTCTTCGCTTTCGCAAAAAAGCACGTGTTGTAACGAATATTCAAGACCCAGGTTGAAGCAGAGTCAAATTATTAGGGGGATTACCCAATCGCCGAACTAACACTATTTCCGAACAACAGTTATTATTTGATAGGATTATTACTTTCACCTATCAAATATTGACGTTTGTTCGGAAATGGAGTTAGTTCGGCAATAAGCTAATTGCAATATATGTTACGTATCTCAGTTGTATTGCCCGTGGAACCGATGAATTGACCATGCCTGTTCTTGAGGCAGAGCTCAGTTTAACTTTCGAATCATAGATGCAATCGAATTAAAGAGCTAATCCATGGTATGAATGCGACTGCCCCAATACCTCGAATTTCTTCCAGTCTAAAAGCAAAGAAGCTGTGTCAAACAAGACAAGAATGC
>LQNS02278094.1:34286699-34301052 GCA_001587735.2 Parhyale hawaiensis | reverse complement strand
GAAAGCAAATTCGATTTATATGTTACGTATTCCAGTTGTATTTTCCAGAGCAACTTTTAAATTATCGTGCCCGTTCTTGCAACCAAGAGGCAGGTTCCACGTGCGTATCACAGATACAATTGAATTAAAGAGCTAATCCATGACAGATACTATAGGCCACACCATACCCCCAGAGGACCATGGAATTTATTCCCTATCTAAAAGTGAAGAAGATGTGTCAAACAAGATCACAAGTAAATAAATAAACAAGCAAGCAAGACCGGTTCACAGACTGTTAGTATAATATAGATAGATAGATGTGTGTGGAGCGGACGCGCTAAGCTGCAACGTTTTTGCATTGGCGACCTCCTACCCACAAGTAAGAAACCCACGCACCCCTTACAATTAGTACTAAAGCTACCTGTAAAACAAAAAGATTTTATGGGAAAATTAAAAATGAAGTCGATAAGCTGATATGAGCATCACCACATGCGTTTCATACTATGCCTATGCGAACCTCCTGCCAATATGCCACGGCTCCCCGACCCCTGAAGATATGGCGTTCGCCTTTTGGGTGTCGCTGTTCAAACGCAACAAATCGAATAAATAAAAATTTAATTTTCCAGCAGCTATAGCTTGTCCGGATTCTTATTCATGAGCATCGGCCTCGCTACTTCGGATCGAGATTCGGTAGTTAATCCTAAATCGGTTATCCTAGATTAGACTTCAAACTAAGTTGTTCTGAGGAACAGAATTGCATTACAGGCAGTCTTAAAGGTAACCACAACGCCTGAGACTCTCCTTAAAGTAGCGAAACCCATGCTCGTGATTGAAAGTCCGTATAAGTTTAGGCTAGTGAGATTAGTTAGTTTATTCCGATGCAACAATCGATCCTACTTTAATTGCGGCAAACAAAGATCATCGACCGCACTCCACTCAACCAACAAAAACCCCAACCTGTAGCAAGTAGGGTTTGGTTTACGACAACATCCAGCGATTATAGAAAAATTGAAAAGGGGTGTTGTCTTATTTCACTATGTTCGCCTTTTTAAGGTGTATGCAGCTTGCGACGTGCTTTGTTTAGTTTACGGCGATGTCCAGTGTTAATAGTGAAAAAAGTACTTTCTGTCTGTGAAGTACATCTTTCGAATGATATTCCAGCTCCTAATTTCAAGCGGTTCACAAAGATGACGTTTCGCATTTGGGAAATTCCAAAAAACTGTGCCAAAAATCTGCTGAGTGAACGCAACAGATACTTAGTTACTAACTCTTGGCGAAAATTTCATATGGTCTATATCTTCTCTCACTTAAAATAATTCTACAAATAATAAGTATATTGCTTACATATCAATACTACTTGCATTAAGTTTAATTAATACCAAGCACTGTATTTCTAATTGTGATAATTCTATGCTAATCATAATTTTGTTTCATATATCTAGAAAAAGTTAAACCAGCGTCTGTCTGTATAAATTATGCTCCCATCTCTATGGTTTTAGTAACGGGCGAACATTAGTATAAATCTAATCTCTAAGTGTCAATTTTCTACCAATGTTAGTCGCCTAAAGACAATGCCTCATGGTGCTGCGCCCTCCACTTCAGAATAAGAATTCAGAAAAGACATTGAATACACTGTGTACTCTTTTTCTGTAGTTTAATACACTGCACGTTCCCCAGCGTATACTGAATGTCCTAGGCGAGGTGAGGCGATGGTCAGCTATGCTCCAGGACACATCAGCCCTGAGAAGAGCGTGCGTTTCACTGGAACAATAGCCGACTTTCTCGCATCTCGTTTGCTAATTAGTCGCTTTCCCCACTGCATTCGTTTACAATCTCTCTTCGAATGATGAAGGATAATGAACACCACAAGGATAGGTCACCTAACTAGCCCGTATTGATTGTTCCCTTGTCCAGCTAGATTGAGGGGACCACTGATGACACTGCGCTATGTAGCGGCCGAGGATCAAACGTATCTGTCGCTCTCCCCTATTGCCCTGTATGCTGCAGAGGACACAACATACATGAGTAGATATAACTAGCAATCTATAGCTACGCACCAAATAAATAAAAAGATATGGAGTGTTTTAAGGACATGTTGCTATAATCTTTGAATAATATAATATTTCTCCAGGAGCGGACTCTAAATTTTAGACCCATTTCTTATGCATCGAGCTCAAGGTTCAAGAAGCAAAGTGTACTGTAATCAGCAGCACTGGCGGTTTCAGAGAATAGAGGTAACAGCGTGCTGCTCTGAGCACACTAATGCGACCCCTTTGCCTATACAGGCCGCACCCACCACTGCATCCGCTTTCCAGGGCTTTGTGGATGTTTGCTTCTGCGCCGCCTGCGGCGCTGCGTATACACCAGTGGACGGGTTCGCAAACTTTTATAATTCCCTGTAGTACCACATGTGAGAGTGAATTTGCGATTCCTTCTTTGTGGTAAAGTATTATATGCGAGACTAAGTAAAGTATCACTTCAAGAAACTGTGCTGTCTCGAACCCACACGATTTTCGTTCCTCCTGTGTTAGCGAGCAGCCCTGCATACAATCAAGCCTGGTACATATACCGTACAGTTCACGAGCGCTTCCAGCTCGCATTTAACAGAGGCAAGTACATGCGAACTTAATAACCTGTAAATCGTCACTGCTGTACTTGTGACCGAAGCGTACTCGCACCTATAAGACAAAATGCTAAAGGCAATTGACCACCATGGCAAGGCATAACAGCCGTGAAGAGATGTGACCTTGACGAACACTTCCAAGAGCGAACAGAGTCCGATGTGACCGTAAAAATGTAACCCACAAAGTTTACATATGTCGTCAGTGACTGTTAACAGGTTTCTACATATAAGTTGAACGTGGGATTGACACAGCTTTCAATTGACAGTACATTTGAATCATGTACAAATTATCATGTAACTATGGCTGAATTTAGTTAAGTAGGTATGTATAGCATGGCTGTTACCCGCCAGCTGACATAAGCCTCCACAAAATTGTCTGTTCATCTGACATTTAAAAATCTGACGGAGAGGCACGGTGAGGTGTTTTGATGTTGCTGATTCACGTACGAGCCAAGAAATAGAAATAATAGAAGATCGAAATAATCAAGGAGAAACAAGAGTCTCCAAATGACGTTTTTTACGTACGAGTTGTAAAACAACTTGGAAAACAAATTAACTATAGCAAGCCCCAGTGTCCGCTTACTACGGCCAGAGAGGTAGACGTGAGTGAACATTTTTAACGCTATATGCCCTCAATAAAACGAATTCGACAGACTGGGATTTATGCCATTTATTCACAAATATCTTTCATGACATCATGAGTGTGATATCATGATAATCCCACCAGTTTTCAATAGCTGGACTACAGCACGCTTCAAATCTGCTGGTTTTGGCAGGGCTCCACGCCTGATACGAATATTGAACTTTTGCTACATACTGTATGGATAAAAATTGTGCTGAATTTGTACTGTTAGTAGTTCCCATGCCTAATGTTCACGGTGGAAACAACACGCACTACGTGCAGCTCTCATTCGAACACGGTGGTGGCATGCTTGTATCCATTTCAGTGATGGATGCGGTCGCAATACGTCAAAGAGCGATGCGCGACCCAGCTACAAGCGAACGGTACCGACATAACGGACCGGTAGCACATCTTCGCCGCACGTGCCAGGTTGGAAAGTGTGGCGCGGTGCACTCCCTGACACCCAGAATTTAACGCACCGTCATCGGCATATGCGGGTGACCCAGTAAATATCATAGGGATGAGAATTTCGTGCATTGTTATAGTATCATTAAATATTAAGGAACAATTCGATGTATCAATATGACATAAAAAAGACGACGCAGCATCTATGGGTGGTGCTCTTTAAGTACATAAACAAAATTTGATACTAATGCTTTGTCCCAAAAATTGAATTAGTTAACGGTTACTTGTTAAACGGCTGGTAACGACGATATGCAGAAACCTAAAAGGTCAGTATGTCGACTGTAGAGGTACATTGAACAACATGATTCCCTCCACGCAACAATCATTATTTGAAGCTCGACGAAATTTACGAAGGTATTTTCGTTGTAAATAACAAGAAATTCAAAAATAGAGGAATTGAAACTTGCTAAATAAAAAAAATGGCACTCACCCTTTCCACCAGGGTTCGAAGCGTCTGGTGTTGAAAATGAACGGCGTGCGACCGAAGTTGAAGAGACCAGGGACTGCAAGTAAGGAAAATTGGGATATTTATCCTATTTAAGCAGCGTGGAGCTATTAAAGTATACCTATTTAGTTGCTGCTTCATGTTTTCAAGGAATTAGATTGTTTATTTTGCTGCGTACATGTTTTTTCTCTATTTTATAACCCATCACACGGTAGATCGCATTGTACTAGAAATGGAAATTCGCGCTGTGGGGTTAAAATTCTACATTGTATTATGTATTGAAGATTAATTTAAATGAAGCATGGAATGAATTAATGTGAGCAAATATATTGCAGTTAACAGTTTCAAAGATTCAGCAATTATTAACTGAAACAAAATGTATAGGCTAGCGGCAAAATAGATATAATATAGAGTCTTCTTGAATCGAGACTTAGTTGAAATCACTATTTCACTATGATTGTGACTCACAGCTGGGCATTCTATCTCCAAAGTTAAGCCTGAAGTCGAAGAGCGGACCTCCGTTCCTGGGTGGCGGCAGAACCTCAGCGTCAGGGGAAGGCTCGGGTCCTAAGAAGGTGTCCACAGACCCAGCAGGAACGATATGGGGTTCCGGTAGTTCAGCCTGGTCGCCATCTCCTTTGAAGTAGACCTGAGGGGGAAAAGGTAATTTCGTTTCATTACGCTGCTCGTCAAACAATACTTTAGCCATAACGGATGCTTGAAATAATTATACTGCGTGCACGACTGCGAACGCTTTCCGTGTAGCCTTTCCAAAGCAGCTGCCATCCTACGTGACAATGGCTAAGAAAAATACGAGGCTTAGCTAAACTGCAAAGTCAAGAAAACTCCGCGCTGCTTAACATTGCACAAGAAGCAGTTCGTCAGTTAGCATTAAATCTTGTTTGCTGGCAAGTAGAATAAATATGAGCTATCGAAATTGTAGAGCCTGCGATTCAGACCCAACAGTTAGCTCCCTCATCTACAGAAGACTAGTACCGTGACGCCTGCCATTGGTAAAGGTCATGTGCTTCAAATGCAGGTACTTTAAAATTTTGAAGCAGACTAGTGTAAATACTACATACGGTTTTTAAAAAAATGTCATGCAATGTTCAGATACCAGGCAAAGTGATAATACATGTAGCGGGAGCATGACCATTCTTCCTGTAGACTGCCCAACTCATCTCAAGTACAAGTCAATTTATTTTCCGTTAGATTCAGTCGAATATATTAAATACAAGGGGAACAAGCTTTTGACTGTCCAATCACTAAGTGGATCGCTTTGCCAATTTACACTCGACGTTATTTACTAGAAAGCATAAATGTATACTGAATGTAACTCGATCTACCTGCTGGACAGGTCCACTCACAGTGAGCCTACTGCCTATACAACAAGTTCCATTCTTCATCTGTAAAACATGATAAATACAAAGAGTTGAGTCAGAAGCTCGATCTGAGGACCTACAGATTACCACACCGCCTCTCCATTTGTCCTATTAAATCATCAGGGCGGACGGATGAACCCCCTGTTTGGATAATGCCAGGTGTTGACGGGGCGAACACCTGCAAGATATGATATACTGTATATATATATATATATATATATATATACCGAATGCGTAGCATCAGTCCCTCGATGGGACAGTCCAACTTACCTCAAGTCCATCATCCAGCCCATCGCCGCCCAGTGTTCCCATGACAGCCTCGATTGGAGCGTCCTGAGGGCTGAGGCTGTGGCGGCGCACGGGGCCGTCGCGCAGCCAGCTGGGCAGCGACTCCTGCACCTACGTCGGAAAATTAGTAAAACTAGAGTACGCATCGAAGTGTGCTTGTATACTTGTCGATGTATGTATTGAGGATCAGTAGCAGTCCATTAATAGAAATGATTAGCAATAAGACCCCGGTTGGTAGTAAAGGTATTTTTTGTGGCCTTATGCGTGTTCAGAAACACTGGTTTGAATGTTTCATGATCACGATGATCACTGAAGAGCACAAGAGCGGTCACTGATTTCGTACACCAACTGAAGACGCCATCTTTTTCTTAACAAACTAAAATCTAACATATTTTTACAGAAGATGTTATCAAATGTTTTTTGCGCATCTTAATTCATCTTAAAATCAAAACAAAGGTAAACTAACAGTGTTTGACGCATCTATGACGTTTAGTAGCCTTAAATAAAATGAAACAACACTTCTGAGAATAAGTGTATCAAATGGTCGTGATAATTTTATTCAGGTTACCCTTAAACTTAAGAAAATGTAACGAACTTGTTTCTATTTCAAATTTTGATGTTGAGTTTGTCCAACATCTTAAATCACTCTTTGATGGGGCTTGAACTCTTCTCGAAAGATATTATGTGCAGTCGTGATCAGAGAGCGATTACACCTGACTGCTATCAGAATGCGTCAGTAATCGGTCATAAAAGCAGACAGATCACTCAGAAAAATCACCCTCAGGGTGGCCCCAAAAGGGGCCTTGTATGTGAATAAAAATGAGACAAGTTTTTGCCTCTCATAATTAAACGTTCGAAGAGTTTCTGTCACAATGAAAATTAGTTCGTTAGTGTAAGTAACAAACACTATGTGTTTAATTTCCCAACTGACAGCTAAAATCAATGAAGAAATGTATACACACATAAATTTATAATGCACGGGAGACTCGTTGACGCCTCGTTGACACTGAGGTCGTTATATGAATTGGACACGTGATGATCCCATAGCACTGTCACAACAATAATACCTGATGAAAGTGATGCCAGTTAAGTACATCATGCAGAGAGTGGCTCGTGGAACGTATCTTATTTACATAGTCCGCATTGAAAGAAGCAAGAAGTTGTTGCGCTCCTTTTTGGCGCATCTTCAGCATTGCTTTTGTAACACCATCGCCTAAGATATTTTTTCTCCGGTTAACTGTTAATATAATAATAATTAATAATGTAAAAACTCTATTTGCATATGATGTTTAATCATTTACCAACTTGAAAATAATGTATTTAATTGCGCTTAGATGCGTACACATGAATTAACAGAAACACGAAAGTACATATCCAAAGTTTTCTTTATATCAAAGTAAAGCTCTGCATTCCCTTTAACAATCAAATAGCGCGAGCCAATACAACCAGAAAAAATAACGATGCTTATTAGGTACCTGAGATTCAATGCGGTCGGAGAGCGATCCGATGGACTTGCCGAGGTTGGACAGGTTGTCCATCGCCGTCTCTAAGTTGCTGTCCAGCCTCTTCTGCATCTCCGCTCCGGCTCGCGACAAGCTGTAAGTCGAGAAATAAATATACATGTAAGGAAAAGTTTAACGATAATGCAAAACAACTGTAATCGTTGTTCTACTCAAATTATTGGAGCCGATCGTTAGCTGTCATAAATAATGCAGATAGTATCACGTGATGCCCAATGGAAAATTTGCAGGCATTTATCCGATGTTAGCCGATGTATGCCACTCACTATTTACTCGTAGGCAGCCGATAAATGCCTATAAATTTTCGACTGGGATATTAGGTACGTTCTAATAGAGCAGAATGAGGGTACGAAAATAATTTTTAAGGTAACAAGGGAGTATAAGTAACGATATGGGATAAGGAAATTATTAGTAACGATATCAAGTGCAATTGTGAAGACTATTGGAAAAGTTCGCTATGCATGAAAAACAAAATACAGTACTGAGAGGCATCCCGACGCAACTCGATTAAACTACGCATTATTTGATGCGTGTATATAAGTACGCGACACTTTTCACTGTGAATTACATATCCACAAATCCCTCTTCCCTGTTTTCAGTCTGAAGCAGTCATGCTTAAGCTAAAATGAGCCTTTAACTGATCTCCACTCACGTAAATTTCAGAGCAGCAACAGTCGAGTGCGTGTTGATGGCGTCAGCTCTACATAAGCTCTTGCTCTACAGCATACTTGAGCTTGACTAGATACGTTATAGAACCCTAGCGGTTTGTGTACACACAACTGCATACACATAGTGAAGTGTTGTTCTAAAGCAAGCACACATTCCCTTGTACCGAATCGGAGTTCCCGCCTGGCGTACTCCAGCGGCCTGAAAACTACTGTTTTTGTGGCGCACATATGTACCTGCCGACGCACGTATTCTCCTTCACTGCGCGAGAGTCTGCGCTGATTTCACGGCAACGATCGAGTTGCTCAGTGTAGTTTGTAAAACAAACAGCGTTGCCTGTGAGTTCGTTTATCAAATGTAGTTACTAATTTTCATACATTCGAGGGCGTCAGGCAAATAAATCGATAATATATTTCCCTCAATTGTACTACTAGATCTAGCAAGGAATATTGTGACTGAGTTCAAATTTAAGTCGGTTAATGTCATCTTACAGGCTAACCTACTTCTTCCTTTCTTCTTCAGATATTTAAATTATTCTGATATAATGGCAATAGCTCATAGAGCTAGGGCCGGAGCGTAAGTCCCGACTGCTCTTTGGGAATGGGCTCATCGATTACTTACATATATCTGCGGCCAGAGTTGAATAAAACGTTAAAATTTTCCACAGTCCCTGAATTAGTTTTGGCACATTCAGATAAATTACTATGCTGCTTTATATCAGTAATTTTGGTGTTCACTCGATTTCCAGGCCAGTATGTCTCCAATGAAGTTCAGTTGTCATTTGTGAAAGTCAATATATATCAATAGCGGTATTCAAACCGCCATTGCATACAAAGTAAACGTTTAAGTACAGTCACGGTTAACTTAATTTTCCCTTTGAAAAGTTGCGTTTTATATTGGAGTTTCTGAGGCTTCGATAATATTATAACTCAGCTTTTCCTAAATCTGGAAAACGTTGCAAAGAGATATTCCAGTGATAGCTTCGAAACTAAAATTTTGTATTGGATAACTATCAGTATTATATCAAATCATAAAATCCCCTCAGAAAGGAAACGCTCTGTAAGTTACCTTCGTATATACATCTGTTATATTCTCTCCACTTGAGAGAAATCTTGGTCTGCTGGACAACTCGAAAATAAGTGACACATAAATAGAAATAGTATCAGAACGATACCCTGAATTACGATGCTACATATATGTATGTATTAGAGTAGCAACGGCTGCAGTGGCTTATACCCCCGTATAGAGAAGAAGGCTGAAGCACTGCTAGTGTGAAAGGAGCGACGTGCTTGTTTAGCACACAAGAGGCCGTTGCGCAACAGAGCCGCTTTCCCCACAGCACACAAACCGGTCATCAGCACCGGAGGCCTCGGCAGAATACAACATGAGTGGCCGGATCTTGATAACTTCATAGGCTTAACCAAGCTGTGATGTGAGTATGTCTAGATGTTGGTTACCATGTTTTTTTGTTCCGTTGTACCAGTATAACTTTCCGGTCTGATTCATTTCACTGCTTCAACATAACTGGTAACCTTTTATCGTAACGATAGATATGAATTTTCGCAGAAACAGCTATGAATGCAGTGATACTGTCCGTTTGCTGGCGTAAAGCGCGTTGGCAAAATGGAAGACCTGTTAATAATAACCGGCACATCAACAACAATGAAATAGAAACACGTTGCAAACCTAAGAGAAAGTTCGGACTAGAATAAGTCTCCTGAAATGACTTCTTATGTGATTACATTCCCAAGGAGGTTATGTTTTTTCCGAGTTTATTCATTTTATTTATTTAGTTATTTTATTTTATTTTGTGTCTGTCACCAAGATAAATCAAACAGTTACAGACTGATGCTTATGAAATTTACAGGGATCGTTGGGTATGTTGGGAGAATAGAAGATTACCGTTTGGCGAGGATCCGTTCTACCAGTTATTTGTTCGTCTGTCTTTGTTTTCTTGGACGGATCTTTAGGAAATTTTCAAGAATTGTACGGGTTGTTACTAGGAGCAAGTGAATTACTTTTTATTGATCTGTTTGTCTGTTCGCGGGAGATCCTAGTTTCAGAACTAATTTGAATTTTACGTTAATATCGCCTTGCTCATGGCTGAGCTATGAGCTCTCAGACTGCTCTAGTTGTCTATCTGTTATTCTGTCTCTTTTGTCTGTCACCCAGATTACTCAAAAAGTTATAAACGAATCTTTATGTCTTACAAAATTTACAAGGACTTTTAGGCATGTTAACAGTAACAGATGATTAACTTTTGGTGAAAATCCGGTCATCTGCCTGTTTGTTTGTTTGTCTGCCTGCCTATTTTCTCCCAAAGCCCTAACTCAAAAAGCAATGGACCGATTTTATGAAATGTATATCAGTATATGGGTGGTTAGGTATGGTACGAAGCGCAAATGACCAAATTTTGGGGTGATCTGTTGGTTCGTTCGTTTGTTTTTTGCTTTGTTTGATTTTGTGCTTGTAAGCACAATAACTCAAAAAGTTATGGATGGATCTTGATGAAATTTACAGGAGTTGTTATTGATGTTAGAAGACATAAATGAATCAATTTTCGTGATGATCGGTTGGTCTGTTTGTGTATTTGACTTATATTTGTCATAGAGTTTGTTAGCAACATAACCCAAATAGTTATCAACGGATCTTCATGAAAATTACAGGAGTTGGTAATATTATAAAAAGGCATAAATGATTATATTTTGGTGTTGATATGATGAAAATCGTGGTTTCAGAACCAATTTGAATGTTTCCTTACCGTTGCCTTGCTTGCGGAGGTATGCGCTCGCAGAGTGTAGTTTGAATAGTAGTGGTTTTTGACCGAGTGGCAGTGATTTTAATATTTAGTGCATGTCATTTAACTCTTCTGTATAAGCTATTAAGAGATGGTGTTGAAAAATACCATCTAAATATCTGGCGGTATTAATAGACCGCAATCCCCTCAACTAACCATTCTTTAGTCACGTGCTATGAAATGAAATTTCAAAGATCCATTACCCGAATGAATAACCACCAGTCGATGGATTTTGGGGCGAAACAAGTCCCCGCGTGACGTACGAAAGGCTAAGCAACTATATATCTGATTCTATTGTGAACCAGTGGTCTACATAGGAAAAACTAAAGAGGCGGTACTATTTCAGTGGAGAATGGAGGCAAGTATGCAGATTCTCACGTTATTTTTTTTTTTTTTGAGTCACGTAAGGGTTAAGGTTAACGGTATCAGTAGCGTCTACCAATTGAGGTGAAAAAAGAAAGGTATCTGAAAATTAATTCACACGATACACTTATCACGAAACTAATTTAGAACAAGAGTCATGATTAGTAAATAGTCTACGCGCCTTCAAAAGTGACCACAAAGGTTTTGTATCAGCAGTTTTTTATTGTTCTTGCTTGCTGTCATGGTTCTATGAACTAGAACTATAATGAAGATATGCTTTGCACCCATAATGGCTGCATATTGTCGGATCTATACCTTTAAAATAAGAAAGATGATTACTACCAGCTCCGTTTTGGTCAAACTATGGATAGCCGTTCTTTTTTTTTTTTTTTTTCTCAGTGTAGATCCACCTACCTCAAAAGCAAATTTAGTTTAACCCTCGAAAAATTCTGTAAAACTATAGAACAGAGAAACTGACATCTCTGTACCTCCCTGTCTGAGCAGTAGCTATGATACTAACGTTTCGAACGTTTGTATAGCAACTCATTCCAAGCAGCAACGTCCAGCACATCTTAGCCATGGAGTCTTAGCTTGAAGAAGATTCAAGTAAACTTCTATATTATACTAAAGGCCAGTGTGTAATTACCGGTTTGTTTACTTATGTTGAAGAATTTGTAGTTTCTTCTTCTGTTGTGTAAAAGGTTGTTTGTGCTACTTCTCACGGGGTCTCTGTTTCACAGCTCAGAGACGATTCTTGTCATTATAACTTATTCATCTATTTATCGTCCATTTTCCGTCACGCGTTAAGGAAACAGATGAGGAAAAATTATACCAAGTTGGAAACTGTGACAATTCTGTTACGCTATATTAAAATTAGCAAAAAGTGACCAGGTTGCAGCTGATAGCAGAAGAATGCAACCTTAATTTTACTACACTTCTTACTTTGCTAACGTTGCAGTCCGAGTAAAAGAAGTATCTACAGCTTCTCTTGGCTCTGTGATGCATCCTGATTCTTAGATTCTTCACACATCAAAACTTCAGCAGGTATGAGATCGCGCAAAAATTAAGATGATCTTGGAGGGAGTGTAATTTCCGTATTTTCTGGTTGGTGATGTCAGCGGATGAGAGGGAGACTGACATCAAACTCAGACTGTTTTTCCTCAACTGTTCACGCGTACTAAATATTAGGTTTTCAATTCTTTACTAGATTCCACGAATGTAGCACTCGGTATAAAATTTACCAGTAGCCTTAGGGTTCCGTCCCGTGTGGAACATTAATATTTTAGTAACAAGTTTCCGAGCCAGCTTTATTATGCTTCAATAAATTGTTGATTTCCTTGGTGTTGGTGCACGTCATTTATTTGCAGAAGAAAATTGGCCGTCAGCCAGTCACTCAGCCATATACTGGCCCCAGAAATTGGGGTAATGGTGTAGGAGGATACAGCCAGATCTCAAGACAGCAGCCTGCACCAGATGAGACTGAAATTAGCTCCAGTTACATTCCCTCCGAAGACGAAACAGCTTTGCACTTGTTAGAAAAAAATTGACTTGTATGAATCGTGGTATATCTATGATACCAAGCCGCAATGATACCAGAGTGCTTGTTAAATGAAAAAAAAAGAAGCCGAGAGGCGAACTGATGGACAGTTTGCATTGTGCGAACCACGGATTCTACTCGGCGTTCCTTTTATCACCGACTGAGAAGAGCGTTTGCTCTTGTTCAAAGCCCGTACTACATATAGTGCGACCAAGGAGTTTCAATGGGAGGAGTACGCGCAAGCCTTCCCTGGGCGAGTAAAGACATGGCTTTGTCACGTGACTCAAGCTGGCGTTTGGAGATCTTAAACTGGCTGAAGTGACAGTGGTCAGCACATATAGTTAAGGAAGATACAGACAGGCAGTTCTTCAATATTTTTGCAAAACAGTCGTGTCTGAAGATTTATATCCCACTGCTCACCCTGTTACTTTCATCATAAGCTGGTATACAGGATACAAGTTTCTTTAACATAGGTACTTCCATCTACTCGGAATTTTGTCGATGGTTAATGGCTGCAAAAATTTGAGCTCAGGACTCATTCCTACGTGAGGCAATGCCTCACGCAGACAATGCCGCTCTCTGACTGGATAAGCCACTCAGCCAGTTTAAGGGAAAAGTTTACTCGCAACGCTCCCGTAGGATAAATAGATAGGGTGCACTCCTCTCTATTAGAACCTCCTTTAGTGCGGCAGCTGCTGTTGCCCGTGCTTGCGATGCATCTCTGCCGTAAACTGCACCCACTTTCGTGTCTCCAGCCGCTCTATTGTATTTTCTTATTATTATTATTAAAACCCGTGTCACAAGCACGGGCATCAGCATCTGTGGCACTCTATGCGATATCGGCAAAAGCCCTTCACAGAACAGGGTGCACAATATACCGGACTTGAAGAAATATATGTTGTATAAATAAATGGATAAACAAAACTGATTTATTTACACTCTATCTATTATGTTCTTAGTTTGCTGAGAGCAATTTAATTTATTATTCTTAGTATTTTCTGCAAATTTACACAATTATAATCCAATCTGTATTTCACAGCTGATATTGTCCTCATTGTACTGCATAACGCAGTGAAGCGTGCGAAATATTAATTCGGATGGAAACTATGAATTTTATTGTACATAACAATGTTGATTTGACGAAAAAATAAGTATCGTAAATATGTTCCAGTGTTTGTACAAAACAATCATACTTGCTGTCGATGCTTGTAACTATTGAAACGGTTTTCGACATTCTAACAGCATGTGTAGGGTTTTAAATTACATTACGGTTTCCAAGATTATTGGGCCGGACTGTGTTTTTCAATCAATCTTATTTGTGTCCCAAACTCATTAGTAGGGCCGCTATTTGTGGCACTGAGAAAGGATTTTAAATATTCTGTCCCCCCCCCCCCCGGGCAGCTGTCACGGTAAGTACGGAGGATAAACTTGGTACAGCCGAGCAGCTGAGGAGAGCTCAACAAACTACACTATAAAATGATAAGGAAAAACATATTTTACCCTGAGTGCTGCGATAAGAGATTTATTTTGACTACACATTTACGTAGTTAATCTTCAATGGGATAATCACATTTTTGCAAGTGGTAAGTACTAGCATCAGCTTAGTTCATTATATTTAGTGAACTTGATTGGGGCAGCAACCAACTTCTTTCCGCCTTTTCATGAG
>LQNS02278094.1:34266118-34276250 GCA_001587735.2 Parhyale hawaiensis | reverse complement strand
GTACAGGGTGAGAAAAGCAAAAATTTGGTTTTATTCTCATGAGCAGTTAATCTATTTTGAGTTAACCATTCAGATAACACATTTAAAAAAGTTTGCATATCAGTTATAGCAGCTTGAAAATTACTACTATTGGTGTAGAAAACGAGATAGCTGACCTTGTAGACTAGACAGCTCGATCTAGTCTCTCTCGTGTGAAAGGCCATGTAAGGACCCGTCCACTAGAGTGTCTTTTCCTATTCTTTGCGCTTTTTTCCTGCCAGTTGTAGTGCACTGAGCCAACGTATACTATATGGCAGAGGAGAGCCGATGTCGAGATAGGATATACCTAATTGCGCCTCCTGGCCGACTAGCATCACTGTGCGGATAGTCTTTTGGTGGAAACGGTGGTTAATCAAATTAAATTATTAATTATCATATGATAATTCACTTGATGAAAAGTGTCCTATTTTGAGATATAAATACATGATTTAGAATTTACATGTTTGTACTGTAGGTCGTACTGTATGGTACTGCCATACCTATTGGATAATATTGTATGTTATAGTATTTAGTCAATCAGGTGAAATAGTGTTAAGCCGTGCAGATGTCTCATCGGGAAAAAATTGGAAGCAATGACTGCATTTACCCCATTTTTATGTAATAAGCTGTAATATTAGCAGAAAACATAATTAATATATTGCCCCTAATGTGAGCATAATCGTTAGCTGGGACTATTGGGGTACCAGTTCAGTGTACTAGATTAGTCTGCGATGGCACTGAGCGTTGTTGATTAGGTTATAAATTCATAGCTGTTATATTATTAAGAAGTGAGTGTACACGAAAATTTTAATGTATACTGTAATAGAATATTCTAAGAACACCTCCCATCCGTGGAGAAATAAATGATCAATAAATAAATAAATTGTTATGACGCTAACTGAATTCTGTATCGATATCTTCAAAGATTGGACCTTTTGATTCGATCAATTTAATAAAATTACACAAGGTTTACAATTTTTTTTTCTCTTTCGCCTGCGAACTTAAGAACTCCTTGCTAATTTACCATGTTTGGCACTGATTTTAGATGTGGTATTGAAACTTAACACTTTGGAATGTATTGTATTTTCAATTATTGAATCAATTTTTTAAAAATTGTATTTTGAACATATTTTCAGGTTATTTTCCTTGTTTTCAAGTATTCTTAATTAATTCTTGTTTATTTTCAGGCGCCAAAATGGAGTGTCAAGTGGAGAAAAAAATGAGCATTTTTGACATCTTCTCTTTGCTTTCAAACAAGGTTCTAAGGCCACTAAAGCTGCTCACAAGATTAATAATTTTGTGCTGTATATGGAGAGAGTGCCATAGTTGAAAGGACCACTCGTCATTGGTATGCAAAGTTCAAAAATGAAAATTTTAACCACAAAGACTCTCGTCATTCTGATCGTCTAGTTGAAATCGATGAGGAACGATTAAAATATCTTTTGCAACAAAATCCTCTTCAAACGACAAGGGAACTAGTTAAGAAAATGAGACGAACTCACACTACTGTACAAGAGCATCTTAACTCGATAGCGAAGGTTCAGAAGTATGGATCATGGGTTCTGCATGCTCTAAGTGACAGCAGGAAAAATAAATGCGTCATTATCTCCGCCAGTTTGCTTGTTCGTCACCGCTCAACTCATGGACACAAGCAACAGTTTCTTTACAGAATCGTGAAGGAAACGAAAATGGTGCCTGTACATCGATAAATGCAATGGGCGTGGTTTTATTTAATTAATACTTGCACGGAATTGAAGGCCTGGTTAGATAAGTTTTTGAGTCAAAACCGGATATTTTTTACCAACGAAGTACTGAAAATCTCGTTGAACGTGGGAGAAAGTTTTAAACAGCAGTGGAAAAAAGTTTTAAACAGCAGTGGAAAATATATTATTGATTAGTTAATTAGTTATTTGTTTGTAGTTAATTTTTGTTAAACATTTTTAAAACATTTAATCAAAAAACGGCAAAAACTTAATTTCCAACCCAATACAACAGGCCGCAAAATGCTCTTATCCATGCATGTTTCAAGAGCAATTCTGAAAAAGTAGAATTAAGGAACAGCTACAGCAGTTGATTTTATTTGAAATGGAAGCTGATAGAGGAAAATGGTCATCAGATTTGGAATCAGATCGAAATTGATGAAACTACGGTTCAATGTAAGCTTGAAACAAAATTGTTATTGATTAGTGTGTCTTCATTCCGACACTGGCATACATCTGTCCTCCCGCAGACTTCCATTAATTCTCCAGTCAGTGCAGTCACTTACCATTTAAAACTTGCATCTGGCCATTAATCACTTCAAAGCAATGCAGTAACTCCCTTAACATCTAGCTACAGTTGCATCTCCCGCTACAATTCCCCTAGTGTATTCTAATGCCATGACTCGTCTATCATCTCTTATGTTTCCGGCACACTGCCATCATCCTATGTTTAAGCCACCTGGGTGCTTTCGTGCACGTATGGTACTTTCATTGCTACGTTCCAGAGAACTAAGCGGAGTATACGCAAGTGTCTTCTATTGAAAACAAAGCAATACGCGGAGAAAAGAAAGTCCGCCATCCAGCTGAGAGTGACGCATCATTTCCGCACCATACAGCGGTTGAAACTATCGCCACAGCGCGGCACACGCGTTACACAGGGCAGGCGCATCCTGTGTCGGCTGCAAGTACTTGTAACAAAATACATGAATAGTTCGGCTCTCAAGAATAGAAGGATGTGCAGTGAGAGCGCCTTTTACAGCCCATATTTATCGACTGTTTTCATAGGTAATAGCCAGAGCTTGACATCGGTGAAAATTTTCATACCACCGCGCCACTGTAAAAGTTTTGATGAATGGCGCTAGCACTAGAAAAATAGCGCTGAGACGCCTGGCACAATGGCCAACCTTGGGCCCTATTTTGTGATAGTTCATGGCGAAATGGCATAAAAATACAGCGACGCTCAAAAATAAATTCCTCTGCTTTTTCGCAGTCCTCAGGATAGACTCTCAAATTTAATTAGCCTAGCGTTGTACGAAGGTATGGAAATTCATTATGCGTACAGATGCCTCGGGATGTTAAATAAGTTTGCTTGTTTCTTGCACGCAGGCATGGTATAATAACGTACGCACGCACGCATTATTTATTTTACCGAGCAATGATACGATAGATTTTGCCGCTCGTAATTGTCTTGCAACTCTTAATTCCACTTCAGCAAGTGTTTTCAAACTGTTGTTAACAAAATATACCGGTAGAGTCTCTTAGGTCCAAAGTGCTCCATTTGAACTGGAAAACTATGTTTGTATATATCTGGTTTGCTAGTTATAAAACAGTTTTTATGAGCAGCACAAAAATTCTTAACAGCTTTAAAGGGTTTCCACGAAAGTTCGATTGGTAAGTAAAATTATGACTGAGAGGCTTGACTTGCCCGGGACCTGCGATAAAGACAGGCGCGCTGCCCTCAACTCGATGAATCCAGTTTCGGGAGTTGACCCTTATTAGTAACCCTTGTAATTTCCAGTAAACCTGCTCAGTGAACTGAAGCTTCCTGCCTGCCCAAGATAATGGGCTTGCTTCTTTCACTTGCAGCACGATTCAAAGTAGCATAACCAGGGCTCTTTTTTGAAGTGCCGGACAAGTTAAGCCCAGAAATCTCGAAATCACCAGCCAGTCAAACGCGCCATTAAGCTCGCTGCAGACGATAGTTTTTCGTCCTGTGTTTTCACCTCACAGCGTTCGAATGCTTTGTTGAGTCTGAGTAGACAACAAAAAAGGATACTGCTTTCTAAGACGACATTCGCTCAAAACTTGAAAAGACACAAGTCTCTGTGCTAGTGATATTTGCTGAGCCAGCGGAATGGCGGTAAACAATTATCAAAACTTTTACTAGGCACTCAGCCGTGTTTGCGAGGACTGAACGAAGTATTCGAACGCGATGAAGTGAAAACACAAGACAAAAAACTATCGTTTGCAGCGGGCTCTAGAGTACAATCAATATTAAAAGCTACTTGAATCCAAACCATAGACCGCAACAGTACTTGACTCTTAGGTCTGACGCTGGCGGCCAATAGTTGGCAACGAAAAAATGGATTTTCTCAAGAGCTATTCTTTTCTCCGTATCTAATACTGACGAAAAAATTCCATGGTACCCAACATTTTTCTTGCGAAGTAGGTATCATGGATACGGCGGGGACGTACTTGGGCGCTTGCCTGCATGACCGTGTCTGGACATGTTCATAATAGCTATTGAGAAAATCCTATTTTTTCCATTTTGGCCGCCAGCGTCAGAGGCCACTTGGACCTGAGAGTCAAGAACTGTTGCGGTCTATGTCCAAATATTTAGTTGTAACAGTGCTCAGTAACATGAAAGAAAATACACCATCTAAAAACTAATTAAATTAACTGAAAGTAAAGCAAATTCATACAGTGATTGCCTGCCAAAATTTCATGCAGTTAGTTTGTAATAACTTCAAAATATTTCATAACTAGGGCACTCTGAAAGCGCATGCCTCCGCTAAGCAGGGCAATATTAACGAAAAAATCGAAATGGTCCTGAAGCGTTTCAGGATTTCCTTTTTATTATCACCAAAATTTAGTCATCTGTGCATCTTGATATCAATAAACGTTCTCAAAATTTGCTTAAAGATCCGAAATTAAATTTTTTAGTTATGCTCTGACAAACAGAAAGACAAACATTAGTCAAACACACAAACGGATGAAGCGATCTTCCTCAAAATTTGGTCATTTGTGCCTTCTAACATTTCTAATAATTCCTACAAATTTCATTAATATCCATTTATAACTTCTTGAATTATATTCTGCCAAACATTTTGACAAACCTTGGTCAAAGACACTAACAAACGAAAAGATCATCACTAAAATATGGTAATTTGCGCCGTTTGACATTTGTAATAATTCCTAGAAATTTCATAAGGTGAGTTTTGTTCTGACAAACCTAGTCGTCAAACACACAAACGGACTAACCGAAATCACCAAAATTTTGTCATATGTGCGTTTTAACATTTTTAACTATTCCTGGAAATTGTACCAGGATCCCTAGATACCTTTTTGAGTTATATTCTGACAAAGACACTAATGAACGAACAGATCGTCACCAAAATTTGATCACTTGTCTGACTACATTGCTAACAATCATGCAAAATTCTTAAGTTTTAGAGTTATGTTGCTGACAAACACTGAATCAAACATAGAGACAAACAAAAGGATATTCAGCTCATGTCAACAATGTTGTCATTTGCTCTTCGTAACATTCCAAACAATTCATGCAAATTTCATGAGACACATCCATTACTGTTTGAGTAATAAGACTAAGAAAAAAAATGAAGAGAAATAAACAAAGAAACGGTTGAATGGATGTTCACCAAAAGTGAATCATCTGTTGCTCGTAACATGAATAACAATTCGTGTAGAATTTGTAAGGATCCATCTATAACTTTTTGAGTTATCTTGGTCAGACAGACAAATGGACAGACAGAGAAACTACAGAAACGTAGCCTCCAAGGGCACGTTCGACTGGGCTTCAAAATTAAGCTTTTGCTGCTTGATTTACCCGAAAGTTCTGGCAGAAGCTTTGGAGTTCTTACTTGAAAACGTTTCTCAGGTGTTAGAAGCAACGCAATTACGTTCCTCAAAGCACCATTTACAGAGCAAGATTGAGTTTCGCGAAGTCTCAAGGGTAGCCGAATGAGTGCCAGTGTCAAACTCATTTCAGCGAGTCGAAGCCAGCGCATCTGCCTGACGTTGCCAACTAGTCAAACCTCAAAGACTTAATTTCGGCTCCCAATTCAACATAGCCTAAATATACTCCTTCGATTGATTGAAGATGTTAGAGTTTTTGGCTTTATCCTGTGATATCGCTGACAGCCGTGGCCCAGAGACCTTCCTTTGACATGAGTTGCCTGCTAAGGAAGTAGAGCTTTCTCTCGGAGATGCTCTGGAGCTATTCAGCGGATTTTAAACCTGGAGAGTGGCTGGCCATTGCATTACAGCCACTTTTGGCGTAGACATTCACGTAATGAGCAGAAAGCCTTGCAGCATGAGACAGCGTAATATCATGAACGAAAACCGTACTTTCGAGAAATTCATATCTTGCTCTTTGTGTTGTTGAAAACGGCGTTTTTCCAGGGGGTCACCGTAAATCTCATTAATATTTCTTCTCCGTCTGCAGTTCTGAATGGATTAACAAACTTGCGATCAATGATTATAATTCAAAACGTCACGCCTCGACCTGCGTGCTGACGCAAGAGACAAATTTTATCAGCTAAAGGGCACTCATCAATGAAAAAAACGTGGTGGTTAGGTGCATACCTTCATATTTTTTGGCACTCATGCAATCTATATATCCTCTGTTTCTTGTCAACGTAGCTACTTCAAATCTTCAACACGTTGGCCCCGATTCTAAGAATAGTTGACATTATATCCATGCCTGAAGGGGCCATATGGGCGCCCCTAGAGGTATTTAAGAAACAAATATTCGACACAAGTTGGATTGTTCGGAAAGTGCCACTACAATGTCCAACGTACAGTTTCGAATAATTTGGCTAGTGTATATTGGTCTGAAACAAAGTCAAGAAATTATAAGTACGAGAATTGCAATGAAAAGTGATACTAATAATCAAGACAAGCTAAAAATTAAGAGGGAAATTGCTATACATATCAACTTCGCACTATTATAGATAATGTTTGTTCCGTAATTATGAACCTATATATTAATGCAATCCAGACTAATCACAACAAAGGGGTTTAAAAGAGTGGAAAAGAATAAACAGAGAGACAGCTATAGGAGTAGGAAATAAAGGAAGGAAGCACAGAGAGCACTGGGAGGCAACGACCCTAGGCCCTAACTAAGAGCGCACGTAACAAACGGGGGCTCGTCAGGCACGAGCTCCCGCTGTGTTCCTAAGAACAGTGTTGAATGACAAGTACGTGATAATTAATCTGAAGTTCGAATGGGCGGGGCTTAAGGCGTGTGCTGGTTCTTTGCATATTAAAACAGAATATCGGATGGCGCTCACAATGACACTGTTTCAAGTGCGGCGCATTTCAAGGCTGACGTTTGAGTTTATTTTCATCTTTACTGGCGTAAAAAAAAACATTTCCGTAGTGCAGCAGCTGCAATCGTGACGAAAGCTTATGATACAAACCGCTGATTGCTTAGCAGTGTTGCAACATATGAACCTAAATCTGTTTAAATTCAGGACATATAATAAATTTTTATGACTTTGGACAAAGGATATATTAGGATCCAGTGGCGGCACGTGCCCTGTTTTAGGTCGGGCCCGTCCTATTGTTTATTTACTTTTTTGTTAAGCCATTAGGTGGAAAAGCTATTTGCCACGCTGAATTCAAGTCTTGAATGTGATAAGACTTGAATTCAGCATAGAAAATAGTTTTCCAGCTAATGACATAAAACAATGTATACAGAGGGCCCCACCAAAAAACAGGGCACGAGCCGTCAGTACTAAGACGTAATCCTAAAATGTCGGCTTAACAAATTCTGCAGACACCAACTAAACAATAATATAATTTGAGAATTAAAATGCAGTTTTGCTCTCACGGCAGCTACATTTTCGGTCACTGGGGATGGAAAAGGGAAAATTATTTCACTCTGATAGTTGCTCTGAGGTAATCAAGTTTGTGGTGTAACTCAAACGGCCAGCACTTCATAAAAGAGGCGATGACTTCTGCAGAGCTGTTCTTTGCTGATGCAGGCACAAAAAAAAGGGAAAATTCTCTCCATGTGCAGTTCAATGATGAGCTATAAACATTTTTTAGCTCCGCGTGAGATCATGAATACTTACCCATCGTGCTATGCTCATCAATACCTATCGAAACCGCTCGTGTTCACTGTTCCAGTTCCATCAATTATTGTGTTCTCAATAAACAAGCACCCATTATGCAATACGATCTTCATTTCTTTTCTTAATCTACTGGCCTGATTCTTGTGATTTAACTTGTCAACAAGCACTTGCGGCAGGAATTCTTCCAACTGGGTCATCATATGTTCTACTTTACTCTATCAAATGTGAAGTCCGTTTTGGACTATCAGGTTTCACTCTTATGCATTGATGTGCTGTGCATATCAACAACGCTATTCCTGTAGAAAGCCCACTCAGATCATTTCTATAAAATTCACTTGTAAGGTTAACTAATCCTAGGAGAATGTCAGGTAGGAAAAACTACAACACCGGCGCGCTAATTGAGTTTCAATGGCAGATCTAATATCAGCGTCCGGTTGTGAATTAACAGCAACTCTGAAATTTGTAGTGCCAACATTTTTTTTTTTTGTAGTCCAGTGATTTTTCAGGCCGATATTTGTCTTCTACCCATATCTTTATTTGCGCGTACTATCAGTTTAACATTAAAAGCCTTTTTAATTCAATTAAGGATGAAATCGTTTATTGGATGAACATTTTTCCGACGATGGACAAGCAAAAACATTTTGCCACACACTGCTTCATCACATTCCTCGTAAACGGAGAGCATCATTAAAATCCCCCCTCCCCATAAAAAAAAAAATTGCCTTCCAGGCTGAAAGTGGAATACAGTCCTCAACTGAACTGCTTACTCTTTCCTGACCATGTTTAGGAAACTACTTAATCGAATTTGAACATTTTACGCCAAAAACATTTCCTTCTTTACTTCCTTCATGCGTTACTAATTTAACCTCAGAAGAGCTTACAACTTTGCTAGCATCGAAATTTGGTGTACAATGCTTGTTTTATAAGTAATTTTTAAGCTAATTAAAAATTAGTACATTTTATTGCAGAAAACTGAAGCCTCTCAACTGATCTCAGAGTAACATTCATTTCTGACGAGGAGCCCCTCACTATCCCGAAAAGTAAATCAGTTTTGTATACTAAACATCTAATGTACGATTTTTCCTCTATGATAATTATTATTATTCTGCAGACTCCAAATCTACACTTTGCCTTTTTAAATTCTACTTTCATGTACTATTCATTTTAGCATAACCTTTGTTATTATCATTGCAGAATGAAAGTAAAGTGAAAAAATTATGACAAGAAGGGAGGAGAATTTATTGTTACCCTCCTCTTGTGATGAATAAGATCAAGTATTTCAAGTTAAGACTTTATATTTATATTTTCATTAGGTAAAGAATTAGTGGTAGGACAAGCATTTTCCAATCCCATTGTTCAACTCTGACCTGGTTGTAGATTTTCTTGCTGCGTTACTGATGAAATCATGAAATTAGAAAGTACAGATGTTTAACAATAGTTATATTTTGCATCAAAGTGAAGGAAAGAAGGTTAGTTTTTACAGTGAGTGCTTAGGGTAAAAATGTATTTGCAGCACTGCACAGTAATAGAAGATTTTTCCCTTTGAAGGGGGGGGTGAAAGAAATTAATAGGAGATGTACGAGATGAAGTGGGTTGCATAAAAATAAATTATTTGTAGGAAGAGCACTCATTACCCATATTTTCAGCCCTGACAGGATTTGCTGACTCTTATGGTTAACTTTCCAGTGTCCACTAGTAGAGAGAAGAGGACATTTCTCCGACATAAGAGTGATCGAAATCAGTTTGTATTTTATGAAAAAAAAAATAATGTGGCGTCCGCGATGTCAGAGTGTGGCGTGGCACGTTGAAAAGCAGTTGAATTTTACCCACAATTTTTCATAGTTTCTGAAGAGAGTGTATTTGTTGCAATATAAAGCTTGTTCGATTTCACACGCTGGAACGTAATTCTATCACAGATTTTTCTCGGGCCGTGATGTGTTACTTGCCTTCATTTGGGATCTGAATCTTTTTTTTTTATCATAATTTAGCTTCAGTTTGGATAGTGATAGACCAATGATACTTTGTACTAATGAAAAAAAAAACTTACGAGGCACCGATGCTCTTGTAGTGAGCTGCTCTTGAAAGCAGTCACTCAGGGCGTGAGCGAACCGACAAGGTGATGAAAGTTTGCGCCAAATTATTAATAATATTAGTGACAATATACAGTCGTTGGTAAAGGCAAGGTAGAGATAAACAACCGTCGTAGTACAATCTTCATGGCCGTGCTGTCATGTACCAAGTCTTCTGGCTGTGTGGAACTGAACGTTGCGCAGCTTCGTCGCTAAGGACGCCGTCACGAGGATGCCAGTGGCGCGG
>LQNS02278094.1:34218182-34265908 GCA_001587735.2 Parhyale hawaiensis | reverse complement strand
GAGCTGTTTTAGCTTAGGAGTCAAGCTAAAGTTGAGACTTGAGACTGAATTTCCACCCCAAAATCTGGCCGTGATATGCTGAATGGAGCGCAAGCAACTTCCAGGAGTGCGCGGTCACCGGTCAATGCCCGCGCTCAAGTCGTCGTTCGTTGACCGCGGACCAGAGATTTCGGGCACCGTCTCAAGAACGGGAGATGATAAGCAGTGCCGAGAGTTGGATGAGGTTTCAGCTGCTGTGATGCTCAACTGTAGTGAACTGATGATGGAAAGTTCACTACACTCTCCAAGTCAATAGACATCTGAAAATGCAAATGGGATTGATCTAATTATTTTGACACAACTCAACCTCTCATGACTTGGCCAATCGAGCATTTTAGGGATAACTTGAATCTGAATTCCACTTGAAAAATAGTAAATTTAAGAGACTTTAATAGGTGCGATTTCGGTACACATGTTTATTATTCTCAGTACTTGCTCATAGCGACCCTCAGCGAAAGTTTCGAAGTAGATGTAAAATTAATTAGTCGCCGCTGTAGAATTTTCTTTCGCATAATCAAAGAAAATTGATGTTCCAATAGGAACTACAGTAGCTGTATTTTGCGTTCTACATGAGAATAAGCATCAGTAACAGTTGGCGGCTGTTTCCTTTTATGAGCACATATTTTGTGTGCACTTTTTATTTAACTTGTCAGCAGAATAGTTTAGAAAGCTGACATATTGATTAGGTATAGAGTCTACCAGGATATAATTTTATCGATAATGGCTGAGATGTTAGTATGGCAGCAAACTTCATATCATAACATCATAGGTTGTTGATGTTATGCTACATGAAAAAAGGTAAACATAGCTGAAGAATAAACACTGTTTTGGCACATTAACATTGTCTGTATGTACGTAGAAGCGTCTCTGATTCAAATGACCAGTGATGCGTGTTCGTTTATGACATAGTCTCTTTACATTTTTGCTTATGCTATATTTTGTCTTGGCTCGAACTTTAGAAATTATATTTATGTAGCATAATCTTATAGCTCGATTTCAAGTGGATCAATCTCAGTCGAAAATTTATACAGCCTGATGAACCGATGGAGTAAAATCGTCACACAGCAATCAACTGCTTTTTTTAATAAACATGGCGTCTTTCATGTGCTTACAACATTTTCAGGATGATCCAGGAAGCACAGTAACGGCAGGCCTCCTCCATTTCCAGCAAAAAAATCGGGTTCTCAAGTGTTGTTACAGGAAAACAGCAATTTTGATCATTAAAGGGGCGACGAAAAGATACTTTTGTCGACATGTTCATGATCTGCGAACGCTATAGAAGACAGACTCAGCATTTATTTATTTTTTTTTTTTACCAAACTTGACTGCATCAACGAGTCAAGGATGATGAGATATTAGTTGGTTAACCCACGGGGAGGGGCCATGCTGCACTGTATCATATGAAATGGGCTTGTGACGTCATAAAAACCTAGATCGTTTATCAGTAGCTATTTTACATTGTACCTTCATCATTTCATACGGGCCTCCAGAGTGTCTTATAATCTTCATAGTTGCACAAAATTATGTATCAAATCATCTACAAACTTTTTTTAGCTCTCTAAAGGATAAAATTTGTTATTATTTACTATTTAGGTTATTTTTCCGTAACAGGCACGCACCCGGTGGAACAATGTCTGTAAAATGTGGACCTAAGCTGTAGAGTCTCATCCCTGGACCTAAGCTGTGCCGTCGCGTACGCATAGTTAACATAATAATTATACTCCTCTCCTAATCGAAAAATTATAGCATGATCCGAAAAATTAATAATTATGGATTTTGCATCCGCCACTTTCTACAACATCGTTCCGTAAGACCAATGTGTAGGTATAGCAATGTGTGAACCTACTGCTACCATAGACATAGAACGTTGTGCAGAATATAGATTGTGAAGTAGAATAGTGCTATAAATTTGCTCCGTCATCTGTAAGGCTCATTGCGATAAAGTTTTACACTGGTTTACTGAAGAAGTATTGTAATAGAATTGTTGCATGATAACCTTCCTACGGGGAGAAATATATTATTTTTCTTTCTTTCATTCTTTCTTTCTTTAATATTTCTTCGCCAGAATGAAAGTAAATGGTTTCTTTGGTCCTTTAATGTTTTTCTTGCAAATCTTGTTAAAAAGTTCTTCCATCTCGACGTTTAATCGCTCGCATCTGAACCTATTTCTGTTGTAGAGCGGCGGTTTGAAATATAGAGGATAGCGGGTCATTGGTAAAAGACGAATATAAATCGAATACATTAAGGCATTCACTCACATAATTCCATCTTTAGAAATGCCATATTACTCTCGATAAAACTCACTTGCTTTATTGCAGTTTAAAGATGATAAACTTGACTCTAAAAGTGCTTCTGACATATGCGGGCATTTGCCGGTTTAATTCATCTGCTCTTTTACAAGCCATTTCACCAACGTTCTTTCAAATTTTATCCTTCCGAAAGTTAAAAAAAGTTTGTAGCTGCTTTGATGCATATTTTTGTGCAACTTTAATAGCGTCGGCACAGTATCTCATACGCAAAAATTGCTCAGTCACTCAACTTTTCGCTTCGGCCGTCACGTTGTCGTGACTACTATTTATGGCACTTCTATGTCACGCTATAATTACGCGCCATTGCAGCTATAAACTAACTCAGGAGAAGGATGTATTCTCAAAACTTGACTCTTGCTGCTTGCTATCACTTACAAACTGCAAGAAAAGACTCATACCTTAGAAATTCTTCTTAGTGGCAGAGCTATGTCCAAGCCGAAGCCTTGTGCGCTGTAACGAGATCGGATAAAAATTCGCGTAGCAATGCAGCTTTTGCGTGCGTGTGCGCCCTCCCTAACGATAGTATGACATGTAGGAGTAGGACACTCTGGAGGCCCTAAGGAAGTGATGAAGAAACTACGTAAAATATCTAATGATAAACATACTATGTTTTTATGATGTCACAAACCTATTTCATATGATGCACTGCAGCTTGGCCCTTCCCCGTTCGTTAACTTTGTAGGTCTCATCATCCTTGGCAACGAGTTGAGACACCTGACATGTTTCATCCTCCAAGCTCCCGCGTTCGTCGCAACGCTTTCCTTCAACTGAACGTGAAGCGTCCAGCACTTGGATCGACCGCGCTGAGGTGAATGACGTTTGAACTCGCCTTTACAAGTATTTTCTTTTTCTACATCAAATTTATGTACATGAGTTATAGGTTTATTCTCAAAATGTTATTTCATTTTCTCGTCCCCGCAAAAACTATAGCTGAATGGCAACTTAACGTTATGAAAACCACTCATTATCTATCCATCCTGTGAATTTATTTCCCATATACCGTTATCCTATGTTTCTATGAGGTCACATAGCCTACTGTCATAATATTGCTATGCCTAATCTGCCCTATAGCTATACTGAGCGTTATGCTGATAGAAACGTTCGCTTGACAGTTGTGTGAACCCGACTTTAAATGACCTGAAAGAAACTCGGTTATTGCTGTATTTTAATAATCTAACTTAATTTACAACACCCACAAGCTGTTCAAGCCTATCAGGCGTTTGGTACACGGCATCACTAACAACTGTCTTTGACTTCATATATTATTATTAAATCACACCAGACTGGCGACGTAGGAACGGAGAAACTCCATGAGGTTAACAAACCCCCACGCAACCAGCCCAGCGGTTGGAGAAAACAAAAGAATGAAAAAAANAAAAAAGCAGATCCGAGATCACAGAATAGCTCTATGTACAGATCGTTTAAAGCTGCCAATACCAGCAAAGACAGAGCCATCAAGACCATTCCAAACATCCACACACACGATGGAAAAAAACGACAATATAGTACCTGAAAAAATCTAACAACAAATATTTCAGCACCAATAGGCTAGTGTTTCTGAAAATATCAGCCACCATGTCTGTAGGGGAGTTGGTTTATTACTTTTGTAGTATATTCTGTCTTAAATTTATATTATTTATTAACCATTTTAATTTTACATAGGCTACTTCACCTATACCTGACATCAATAACCTCTCGCTGTTGTTTTTTCATTAAACCAAACGAAACAAGCCCAATTAGCCAGGAAGTAAGATAGTCCCACTACGGGATATTGCTGAACATGTCAGCCGCTAGGTCAGTGCGGGGCTCGGAGGAGGAGGTGGTGGTGGTGGTGGCAGTGTGAATAATTCCGTTTTCGGAGAATATAAAGTTTGATCTGGAAATTTTTAGACATCCTTACATGACATACTTCAACCGTGAGCACTGTAAGAAGTATTTTATGCAGGTTCACTGAGGGAATTACTCAGCACTTGGACTACGTTCGAAGATATGCCTCAACCATTGCAGGTAAGTTACAGTCAAGTAGCCTAAGGCATCCATTCCGAGGCGGGTACTGCTTCAAAGCATTTTGTTTTTGCGCTGGCTCGTGCCAGATGCTTTACAGTGTTTTGCCAAACATATTCATCTGTAAGCTTCAAATAAAGCGTGTTCAACTTCCTCTCTACATACGGCGTGGTGTGACTTCAATGCTTTGCACGTTCATGACAGCTCCGTGTTTGCTACGATATTGAAGCACTGAAACTATTGCAGTCTTGCAATCATGTAATTTTACGAGAAACCTGGAAAACTCGTAATGTATATTCCATATAGCCTACACGTTTTATTAGACTTTTCTAACCGAAAAATTACGACACTATAATAACACCGATGTAGTTATGTAAATTTGCTACCTGCAAAAAAGTTTGACACCAGTGAAAAAACTTATTGGTAGGAAATCTGATGTCCTGCCACATAAGCTTCTTGATAATTTTTCCCTAGGTATATCACAGGGAAGCTGTTTTGATAATAAAGAGGGATAGGATGGGTCATAGGCTATGGAGTTAGGTTGCCTTTACCTTAATTATCTTGATGATGCTTCAGACGAGGTCCAGGTGGCGTTATGCACGCCACCCATCTAGTGCAGAGGTGATATCACGCTGCTGTCCGTGAATAGCGGGATGGCTAAAAGCTAGCGGTAAATTTTCACAAAAAAGCACCATGGCCCCAGCTAATTCACTAGTAGATATCGCGAGTAGTGTATTAGCGAAGTGCCGTGATACTCATATATAGCCTATCGGTCGAAAATGCATAGTTTTCGAGATATTTACCTTTAAAGTTCCCATTGTTTTTCGTTGGGAGAAAATAACCAGAGTCATGATTGGCTCGCTATAGCGACCCCATAGTAATCTAACCCAAACCAACCTAATGTAACCTAACCTAGCCCAACCTAACCCGAAAATCTAGTCTAACTCAACCTAATCCAACCCAACCTAACTTAACCCAACTTAACTCAACCCAACTTAATCTAACTCAACTCAACCTAATCAAACCCGACCTAGCCCAACCCGACCTAGCCCAACCCAACCTAGCCCAACCCGACCTAGCCCAACCCGACCTAGCCCAACCCAACCTAGCCCAACCCGACCTAGCCCAACCCAACCTAGCCCAACCCGACCTAGCCCAACCCAACCTTACCTAACCCGACGTAACTTCACCTAACCTACATTAACCTAACTTACTCTAACCTAAAACAACCTAACGCAACCTGGGCCCAACTAAAAACTCCATGTAAAAATATTTTCCATTACACTGCGCGAGTGTGTTAATTTTCCCCCGTTGAAAAACAATGGGAAATTCAAAGGCAAATAGCCTATCTCAAAAGCTATGCATTTCCGACTGATATATAGGTATCACTGCACTCCTCTAATAGACTAGATACTACTGATATCTAGTCACTTGTCTAATAGACTACCACCGATATCTAGTAGTGAATTAGCTGAGGGCCATTGGGCTTTTTTGTAAAATAATACCCCGCGAGTTATCCCCACAGTTCACGTAGCAGCTTACAGCAGGTTTACTGGCACTTTCAGTTAGTACTATGCGTCCAGTAAGTTTTTGTAAGTTTTGCAGTCTCTGTACCGATGACATTTCGAATGTGACGTGGCATTTTGTTGAATAATCTTGCCCCCCGGACCATGAAACTATTAGAATGCTTTGTGGCTGTTGCATCACCAGTATTATTGATCGGAATTCGCGCTTCACAAGTGCAATCAATACGGTCTGAGTGTCTGGCCTGGATTCGCCCATTGACGTTCACAGTAATGCCTTCTAGAATTTTCCAAACATATATGATCGTAAAGCGCTCGAATTTCCATTGAATTTAGTGCATTTGAAACAGTAAATATTTCGTGATAGTTTACATCTTGCATGCCCCGGATTTTAGCAGTGAACGATCTCTGGATAGCCTCGAGGCGCTCTAAGTCTTTCCGTTTGCTTGGCATCCAAAGAGGTGAAAATTTTTCAATCCTCTTCAGTATCAGTTGTTTCCATACGGTGAGCATTGCGTCTGCCTCTCGTGAAGAGAAATTCACGAGAGGCAGCGCCCATCCGCTCCACTTCTCGCCTATGGTAACAACTAGAATCACGGTTCCCTTAAAATTGGCCTTCTCTCGATTTTGCTCCCATCTCTCATCGTGTAGGACGTAGATTCAGTAGGGGAGAAGTTTTTTCGTATCGTAAAAGTTCAAATTTTGTTTCGTTGAAGGTCATGTTGTTAACCGATGTTCAGTGGAAGATGTTGGTTAGATCTAGTTTCTCATTCCGTACGCCTGCCATTGATTATCCCGTTGCTAATATCCATGTGTCATCAGCGAACAATGAGGGAACGGCAAACTTGCTTCGGTGCCTCATGTCATTTAACATGATGAAGAAGAGTATTGGACCAAGCACGGTGCCTTGTGGGACTCCACTGAGTACCGGCTGTCGTTTGGACACTTTATTATTTATAATTACACTTACACTTTGGGTTCGATGCATCAGGAAAGCTTCTATCCATTTAACACATTTTCCACGGATGTACATGCTGAAGAGTTTGAGGAGTAGTATTCCATGGTCTACTTTATCGAATTCTTTGGCAAAATCTAAATATTTTACGTCCACATTTTTTCCTTGGAATAGTGGGTCTAGAATAGTCATGATGCGCAAGCAGCTGTGGAGTTTATGGCGAAAGCCATGTTGATTTGACTTAAGCAGGTTATTGCTATCTAAATGATGTACTAAGTGTTTCCTAAACACCCTTTAAAACGTCTTCACTACGTTACTAGTCAGGGAGACAGGTCTATAGTTGGCTGGATCCATGCTATTTCCAGCTTTAAGAATAGGTGAAATAATTGCGTGCTTTTAGGTGAGTGGTATTACTCTATCATCCATTGATTTTCGCCACATAAATGGTATAGGGGGTAAGAGATGCTTCTTTTGCACATCTTAAGGATTTTTCCAGGTACATCATTTGGTTTCACAGCACTGTTGGCGCTAAGTTCGCCAATGGCTAGTTGGATGCTTAATTTTGTGCACTCGAAGTCCGTTAGGTAGTTTGCAGTTAAATCAGTTCTTGGGATTTTAGGATTTGGAATTTGGTCACTAAAGACTTTTTGATATTGACGGCTTAGTATTTCGCTCATTTACTGGTCATAACAATAGATCCTGCATCATTCACCAGTGGCCCATTTGCGATTATACCGAGAAATGATGCGATGCATAGGCAAAAAAATATTTGCTATTGCTTATTTTTTTCGATAGCTTGCTTTTCTTTTCTTACTTTTCTTCATCATGTGATCTTGCAAACTACTACGTTTCATCTCATCTAGCTTTTTTTTGCACTCACTTCGTCGTCGTAGTAACTTCGTTGATTGCTGGCATTTGATAAGTAAATTTGCTCGTTTCTAAAGTAGTCCCTCACGAAATTTGTGGTGTCGACTTTTATTAAATTTTCTCTTTACCGGGCTAAGGTATTTCATGCACTTTTCCAATAAAATTATATCGAATATCTCATTGATGCTTTCACTTTCAATTGAGTTCTTTAGAAGTACGACCAAGTTTACTGATTGCAGTTCTGCATTCAAACCGTCCCAATTTATCCCTTGTTCGTGCACGTTCAATTAAGTCCCGTAGACTGGTGACGCTGCGCTCTACGTGAATCGCATTCGCCAAGCTGAGTCGTTATTTCAACATGCTTATGATCAGAAAATATTGAATCCTGGATTTCAATATTGTTAATCAATTGTGTGTTATCTACGAGAAGAAGGTCTAAGACATTTTCATTTCCCGTAGGAGAAAAGATCATTTAGGTCAGTAAAATTTATCCATTATGTTTTAGTTACGCTAACCTAGCCTATCGTATGTTATGGGAGCAGCGCCCCCAAGAGCACCCTGTAATTTATCTTAGGCATTAGCTAGGCCTTCGGGACATCTGTCTTTCTTTCCCACTTTGCTTCCTGTTGTTTTCATGCTGCTACGGATGATTCTTTGTTCTGTGCTTCCTCTTCTTTCCCGACTTGCTGTTCCATGTGCGCGTTGATCCCCTATGGGAACGCCGTCGTGCACTGGTTCCACGTTTCAGTCTATATACCCCATGTCCGTTGTTCTTTCGTCTGTGATACAGTCTTCGTGCAGAAACATATCATGTAGCTATTATATTTATGATCGTAGCTTCATTCCTTTCTGAGAATGAGAGAGCTTTTTTTTCAGTAGCCCTTCTTAAATTTACGGAAACGGCTTGACTTACGAATCGGTATTGATTGTTCCATCTTCTGTATTTCGGAAGCATTGTGACAGGCGAAGATACACACAACGATAATCTTGGCGCTAGCAAATGGTACTGCTATAAATATTCTTCCGTGAACGCCTTTGAAACGATCCGACTTTGTAATAAGTGTAACCGATAAACAATATTACGGTCTCAGGTAATGATCGAGGATGCTTTAAATAGTCTCATTTTCCCTCTGTTGCTGTTTACATCTTGTACGTTCTGTCGTTCTCAGGTTGCCTACCTTGACATTCGGTTGGTATTGCTGAGCGCGTAGGTTAGATGTAGCACGGTTGGAGAACCTGAGACGAGTTGTAGGTATCTTAACCTAATTGGGCTGCCTGCCGCAACCTAAAAAATGGCACCCATAACCCGAAATGCAATCAATAGAGCTGCATCAATCGGCGAGCGGTGTCAGCGTTGCAGTAATATTGATTTTAGTTTCCATTACGGGAGGCCGAAGCAAGTTAACATATTTTCCTATTATGGGCTGCTGAGTTTAGTCGCTGCTCATTTGTATCAAGTTTGTTTTCTCTTTAATTGAAACTAGCGGCACAAGTGGAAATTCCACGCTTAATTAATGTTTTCACTTACTTTAGTGTAAGCTGAAGTAGCTCTTCTAACAACCCACCTCGCCTGANATGGGCTGCGGAGTTTAGTCGCTGCTCATTTGTATCAAGTTTGTTTTCTCTTTAATTGAAACTAGCGGCACAAGTGGAAATTCCACGCTTAATTAATGTTTTCACTTACTTTAGTGTAAGCTGAAGTAGCTCTTCTAACAACCCACCCCGCCTGAGCTGAGGTCGGCCGCTTAACCCTGTCTATCGTTTTGCAGTCTGTCTACCGTACACCCCATCTAACCTTTTCTAGCATTCTCATCGCACCTGTGAATCACGCATTAGTTCTGTCAGCAAAGAATTCGCACTTGTGTCTTGATAAGCCATTTGCATAGAAATACGACGGTACTTCTTGCATTGCTCGTCAGTGAATTTGCACACATTTTCTCAGCTCAGTTTTTCACAGTTTACAGATAATGTAGTCCTTAATAATCTTACACATTTCAATGTTTTTGTAGATGTATCCGATTTTTTCGCACTATTTTACGGGGTTCGTTGATATTGATCACTAGCCTATCTTTTTTGTGCATTGTTCGATGCGATAGTTATACAACAGACTGGATCAATTTCATCTGTCACACCAGCGTAAGCTTCTGCTCTCGAGATATTGCATTTCCTTGAATATCTCACAGTCGCTTCAAAAATATTTTAGGGTCGAGCTGTACAACTACTCCAGACGCGTATGCTAGATATGCATCTGGCCTGTTTAGAATGTCGTGCGTCACCAGCATAATGAAAATAATATAGTGAAAAATGAAAAGCGGTAAATATGGTACGGGTGAAATGAACTTCGTGTCTTTGCTTCGAAACTGACCGATTTTTTTTTTTTCTCCTTTTTTTAAGCGAAAAGAAGACAGGTATAGTTGAACATCCTTCCATCGAAAATCAGAGCGTCTAACGAGTTGAATCTCTCCCTAATACTGAAAAGCGTAACGTGAACGTGCAGACACATGGACCTACGAACGAACGTACACGGACAGAGCCTAAAGCAGAATTATAATATAGAGGTTTCTGTGAGGTTGCCTGCATCACCGCAACCCGTGTCACGTACAGTCGTTACTGTGATCGCCACACAGTCTGTAAGTGGCGAGGTCACCGGTGTAGAACTGCTAAACTAGCAAAATGTAGACCGACGAAAAACCAAAAATTGTCGAGAGTGGCAATTCGCCTACGGATGCTCTACCAGACGCGACTAAATAGTTGCCTGGGGAGCAGATTCAGCAGGATGGGTCTGGGCCAATCTATTTCCTCGCGTTCCAAAGCAGCATTCCCTATTAGCTACTACGATGAGCAACGTCAGCATTTATCTTAAAACTGTACTTTGAATGCTTGCAATTCCATCTGCAATATCAAAAGTATGAAAAGAATTTGTATCTAGGTTACATCGATTGTAGCTTGCAGAAACGTGAGGGTCAAACATGCATTTATGAGCTTTAAGATCGTACAAAACCTTCAGTCGCTCAGTGATATGAACAGGGAATAAAAAACCGGCTGATAAGTGATCAGTAAAATTTAGGAAGCCAATATATCCCAGTTTTATTTTCAGCAACTTGCAATAGTTTTACCCTAAGGCATTGCGACTGCAAGGACCTTTTCCCCGCTCCGTGTGCATTGAAATGTTCCAAGCTTGGCGATCCGACAATTTTTCCCGTCGAAATCAGCGAGGATGTCGCTCTTCTACGCACGCCTTAAGCATCACAATTCAAATTGTTATCTGAAAGCATAATGCCTGTAAAGCCTTGGAAAATTCATTCACAGTGTGTTGAAAATAAATTAATAGATAGAATTATTACCTGCATGCAATCAAAATGAGAGAGGTGAGAATGTTTTCTTTGAAGATTTAAGTATATATATTATCCGCAAACGAAGCGAGGGAAGTGATAATGTTTTCGTTAATGATTTAAGTATATAGGTATATTTGTATGTCCACCCAAAAAATTAGTAGAAGAAGTTGAGCAATGTTCATAATTTTTGCAGGGTGTCTGGTAGGTTGACTTAGATGTGACACATGCCAAAAAACTGAAATTAACTGGCCTTCAAAATTGACTGCGATGAATTTTGTTTACTGTCCACCCAAGAAGAGGCAGATGGAGTTGAGTCATAATAATAATTTTCTTCAGGCAAGCAAGTGGGTTGTCTGAGATATGAAAAATAGCATAAATTTTGAGTTAGCTGGCCATAAAAAATGAATGGCGTTGAATCTGCAACTCTACCCGAAAAGAGGCAGACGGAGCTGAATTTGCCCCCTACCGCGGTGATCGTCTTACGCCACGAGGCGTTTTAGTTATATATTTGTCTGTCCACCAAAAAAGAGGGTGATGGAGTTGAGCTCGGTTCATAATTTATTTGCAGGGAGTCAGGTGGATTGATTTAGATGTGAGCAATCCGAAAAAACTTTAATTAGCTAGTCATCATAAATGACTGCGATGGATTTTGTTGTCTCGCCACCCAAAAAGAAGCTGAAGGAGTTCAATCATAATAATAATTATAGTTTTTTCAGGCAGTCAGGTGAGTTAACTGAGATGAGAAAAATGGTAAAAATTTTGACTAAGCTGGCCATCAAAAATGACAGCACTGAATCTGTAATTCCACCAAAAAAGAGGCAGAAGGAGTTGAACCATCATTAAAATCTTTTTCCGACTGTCAGGTCGGTTGATTGAGTTGTGGAAAATGCCAAAACTCTGGAGTAAGTCGGCCATTAAAAATGACCGTGTTAAATTTACCCCCCACAAAGGGTGATTGTCTTACCCCACGAGGCGCTCTAGTTGTATTATTATTTTTTCTATGCAATACTTTGTCCAACACTATTCACTACTTTTTCCCCGAAATTAAACAGGTCTCAAAAGTTTTTGCTCACACAACAACCCTTACTTTTGGAAAAAAATTATCTATTTTTCCATTGCCAATAGAGTTGTTATTAGAGTTTTAACAGCTAGACACTGTCTCATAATACTGACTGCAGATAGTTGTCACTTGTTGATTCTTGTAGTCAAAAAGTTTTCTTTACATCTTGTTTTGAAAGCGCTAGAGATAGAGTCCTGGTTCACTGCTCAATAATCTTTTTCAATCTAGGGATATACAGCTGGAACTGCAGACTCCAGTCCATCACTAATGGAGTTGTTCAGTATTATGTAGTAAAAATTGCTTAGCATTAGAAACTGTACAGTTCCCTTTCCAATGATCTGCGGAACTGAATCTCGTTCTTCACTGTAGTATTGCTTACGTCATAATGTAGCGGAGAGAGCAAGCAGCACTACACAATTGACCTGATAGCAAATAGCCGCTTCAGCTCTCACCCCGGCCTGGTCTGAATTGCGGCAGCACTACTCCCAGAAGAGGACGAATAACCCAACCAGTACAGGAACACAAATTTATTACCGATCAGTGCTACACAGATCCGTCTAGCAGTCGGCGACGCACACGTAATACCGTGAGACAGTCAGAGACGCTACAACAAACTAACTTCTCGTTGAGCCCAAACACCGCACCTGATTAGTTGAAATCTTTTATTCGTGCAACAATAGAATTCAGAGTAACGTACAAAGTCACAGTCGATCAGAAACAAGATTCAGTCTCACATGTTGCATAAATGACACAGTTGATCACTTTAAACACCAATTATATTACAATAGAATAACACGTAAACGCCATTACCGCGTATACACTTTCACCAGCCAGCACAAATCTGTAGTAACTACCTCATCCTATTGAAGAAATCTTGGAAAATTCGCACCAATCACAAAAATCATGAGTAAGCAACCACAAAAGAGAACAAGTCCATTAACATGAAAACTTTAAAAAAATGGTATATCATAAGTTAATAGTGCCTCCATAAGAGTATTAGCTAGGTTACTTATCTCCAAGATTAGATTATTTTTTTCCAATAACCTCAAGGTGATTTAAGCGTACGACAAAGCGACAAAGAGCGGGAAAATATATAAGGTATGGTCATTTAGACCCAAGACAAACTACAGAAAGACAGTTGTCCTAATATCATTTCAAATAGCGTATTAATAACACTTTAAATAACGTATCATGGATAGGTTATTTCATGGAAGTCTCATGTGAATTTAAGGGTCAGTAAATTACGAATGCCGTCACCCTACCACCGCTCAGCCCCACGCATACCATTAGTACTAGATAACAGGCGAAGGCCAGCTGGTATAATAAGTGGTAAGGCTCCATTGTAGGCTTCAGTTTAGCACAAGTAGGTACCACGTAGTAATGACCAGAGGAGGAAGGCGCGAATTCATATCTGCCACAGGCGCCGAGGCAGATCCACCCGCCTGCAGAAAAGGGAACAGAGGCACTAGGTATAGGCCTATTGCTATTTACGAACTTGAAGCCTAATAAGCAGAGGAAGTACTGGAAGCGAATTATCTAGTCCGGTAGGCAGTAAATATATAGCGAAAGATCGGAGAAGAAGATCGGAGCAGAAGATCGGAGCAGAAGATCGGAGCAGAAGATCGGAGCAGAAGATCGGAAAGAAATTTGAAAGAACTGTGGAAACACTTACAGCATTTGCACATTGTACTAAAAGCACCTTAGGCGCTGCACGTTAGGCCACGACAAAAGCCAACGAACTTGTGATCTGAATAATATTTAACAAATTACTATTGTTAGTATTTTAATATTCTGAAGCATAATCATCTGTTTTTCCAGCACGAACGATTTTTCAGAGGCAGAAGAGACGTGTACTACGACGATCGACACCAGAACCTGCAGGCACTATAGGGCTGTTCCGTACGGGAAGAGCGATTGGGAAAAGAAGAGCAAGAACGAAAAAAGGAAGTTCAGGAGCGTTAAGTCGGAAGGAAGCGAAGTAGGCACGCAAGACAGAAGTACCGAGGGCCCAGCCAATCGCTGAAGTAACCCTCGGGGTCCGCCTGGGGCGCCACTCCCCATAATATAGGATGAGTGAACCTATAAGTAGAGAATCTCCGAATAGACTGCTGATCATTGTGGAGGGCTGTGAATCTACTTAATTTAGCGCATGTTAAACTGCAAAAGATCAAAAGAAGGCGGCCATTTTCAAAAGCAAATAACCCATGCTCGAGCGTATAACGCTCATCGGCACAACAAATACGGTAGGCAGAAAAAAATACATGTAACATGTCGAGCAAAAAGCAAGAACTAGGCAGAATAGACACAGAAAAGGTGTCACAAATGCCAAGCCACAGCTAATTTACCGTAAACTATTGGGTTCCCTTATATTTACCGCTCCACACAACACACACAAAATGGGCGAACTTAACTACTGTATCTACGGCCTCCTCGAACCGACTCCCGAAAGGACTACGTGAATAGCACCAAGTCACCACAACTCGCCCTCTGCCGGTGCTGCGGACCAACACTTGCAAGCACGAGGCTAACATCCGGAAACTGCCTCCAGTCTCCACGCCTCCAATTATTAAATTGCTTATTCGTAGCACTCTTCGTCAACTGAGGAATTGCGCAATTAGTTAGCCATTGCGGACAGTTAACTCAAAAAATAGCCAAACAACCAAAACTAGGAAGATTCTATTATATCTGTAATATGTAAAAATAAATTGAATACTTTAATTCTGGATGAACGATTGCTAGTTTGTTTCATTGCTCAATGAACCGTAATATGTTGTGTTAGTTATGACAGCAATAACTGCATCAAAATTCCCGGCTCAGAGCAGCAACCGCCAAGGCGCCAGACAAATAAATAATGTTGCCAAATTATCGAGCCTCTACATGGGCTGGCTACGGTTCTTAACAACTAAAAGATCCCAGCAAGATGGCCTAGGGCAACGCTGCAACAATAAATCTGTTTTGCCGCAACTGCTTTGTCAGTGATATTTTTTTACTATTATTTCAAATTGTTTGGGAAAGCATAAAATTCACCTCTCTGTTCCTAAAATGAAGAGGCAAAAGCTGATAAATATTAGCCTGAACTGCTTTAATATTACTATCTTGAAATTAAGAAGAGAATCAGTCAACGTGAAGCTTATTTTATGACTACATCAAATGTCACTGCTCTCCATTTGCTGCAGCTTCACCGATCAGTATATTATGTTGTGAGCGTTTGGTGGATTTGCGCGATCGATCGCGCAAATCCACCGAACGCGCTCATCATATACAAAACAAAAGAGTATTGCGTGATCTCTAATCTCAAATTGTGTGCAATCCTCTCCCACACTCCCTTTTCATTTAGGGTTTTTGTTGAGGTAGTAGTACAAATTTTACNGATCGATCGCGCAAATCCACCGAACGCGCTCATCATATACAAAACAAAAGAGTATTGCGTGATCTCTAATCTCAAATTGTGTGCAATCCTCTCCCACACTCCCTTTTCATTTAGGGTTTTTGTTGAGGTAGTAGTACAAATTTTACCAGCGCTTCAGGGACACAATGTCTACATTGCGCCGTACTATTCCTGTGGATTAACACAGGGTTGTGCGCCACTAGGACGCGTTTTAGATTATCAATGATTTTTGTCTCTGCTTTTCTGCTGGGAGGTCTCAGAGTGGTCAGTGCGCTACTGACAGGAAAAAGGCGCAAGTTGTGTATCTCCAGCCCCCGGGCACGGCTGAACGCTTTCGCTCAGCTACGCCGCACAGGGGAAGGAAATTGACTACAAGAAGGTAGAAGGCTAGCGGGACTAGGTCGGCCACCTTGATCGGCAGCCCACCTCCTGAAACAGAAGGGGGGGGAAGTATTGAGATCCTACCTAACTTTACAAAACTAACTTCGTCAACAGGAATTGCGACAAGCTGCAACATCTGCGGAATAGGCACTCGGGATCCTGGTGTGTGAGGCGGGTTTTTGTTCTAACTAATATAGTTCATCAAGGAACATTTTCCCTCGTGATTACCCTGTTAAATGCTTACATTGGAAAGCTTCATTAGACAAGGCTCTGGTAAAGACCCTTTCAGAAAATTGAGTTGTTGACTAAACTCATCAGCGAACATAGGAAACCTTGAATTTATGAAGTGGTATGGTGGTATTGAGTGGCACACTTCCATGCTCAGGGTCGGGTGTTCGCATTCTCACCATGCAGGAAGGTGAATTTTTCGATATTTTTTATGGGGATAGTAGTGTGAACGCTTTTGACCTTCACCGACCACTGCTAGAGCACGGACCCAACCAAAAATAACGAAGGTCGATCGTACATTCGTATAGTTGCCACATGAACCTTCCGTGCTTTGCTCAAAACTCTGATAATACGTGATAGATTGCAACCGTGCACTTATCTGGGGCCATATTTACAAATTTCTGTAGCGCGAAATCATTCGCGTGCATTTTTTAGTTTCCTCCGCAAGGAGGTGATATTTTTTGTCGGGGTTTGCAATTCTTTCTGTCTGTTATCAACATAACTCAAAAAATTCTAGACGGTCTTCATGAAATGTAGGAGAACTGCTAGGAAAGTCGCGAGGAACAAACAATGAAATTTTGCAAATGTTTCTGCAGGAAATCTTGAATTCTGGACCATTTTAAGAGTTTCGTTAGTATTCGCTGTTCGGGGAGATCTACCCTCTAGGAGTAGCTACAACTTTAATAAGGTTCTACGGCCTAGTCACCAAATTGCTCTGGAGAGAAATTTTCCATATATAGCAACAGCTGCATGGTCGCAGTCAGAATCACTGCTCAAGTTAACGATAACGACTATGAGGAATTAATCAAGTTCTCATAAATGTTTCAAAGTCCTAGTAGAACCGGACGTTTAGGAATACCAGGAGTCGGAGTCACGACAGTAGGAGGAAGCTATCGAACTTAGACCAACCGACTCCGTAACCTTCGGAGACAAGTGTTTTAACAAATATTTCAGTAAACAATGGAGCAAAGATACAAACTTGGTCTTAACATGAAGGTAATGAACTACTTAGTAACCTTTGAAAAGGTTTTCATAATGGCCGCCTTTAGCTTTGACACAGCTTCAAGCGTTAGCAAAAGCGTTTTCAGCTGTGAGCCGCAGGACTTTCTCACCTATTTACTCCATACCCTCAACAAGGATTTTTGAGAGTGTCCAAATTTTCGTGAGGATTGGCACAGGCTTTGGCCTCCAAGATCGACCAAATGGAAGAATCCATAGTGTTCATTCTTTTAAGCGGCACCAGTCCCAAGTTCTTTAGTCCTGTGAGCAGGAGCATGATTTTCTTGGAAGATCCAGTGCTGGTCTCCTAAGTGAATTTGAGCCCAGGGAAGTACCAGAGCCTACAAGATATCCTTCGGTAGGTTCCTTGGTTGATGTTCACTAGTTTCTGAAAAAAAAAAAAAATCAGGAGAGCTTTGCCAGTGTCGCAAATTCCGGCCCAAACCCCCACTGATCGAGAGTTCTGGGGATGTTGAACGTGTGAAAGATTTTCAGAAGGATGATGACACCAAACTCTGTCATTCTGACGGTTGCAAGCTTGTTCAATCGTGACCAACTTCTCATTGGTGAAAAGCGTCCGCTCCCAGTTGTCACTCGCGGCCTTCCTCAGCAACGCCCAACGTCTTTTTTTTCTCACGGATTTTTTGCGTCTGTTAGCTTTTGCACTTTCCGGAGTGTGTACGGCTTGAATTGTAAGTCCACCTTATCCATCACTCGAACGGATTCGCGGTTAACTCCAATTTCACGAGCGATTCTCCATTCACATTCGAGATGTTCTGACAGACCGTTTTCTGCCTCGCCCAGGACGGTCACCTTCATGGCCAAGCTCTCGAAACCTCTTCATCGTCTTGGAGACTGTCTGCCTTGGAATTTTCAGCGATCTAGCAACGTTGCATTGTCGCTCCCCTGCTTCATGAAACGATAAAATAGCTTTTCCCTTCTTAGACATGACACTCAGATCTGAAACAAAGGATAAATGTTTGAAAAGTGATATAGGGACAATTAACAGTGTTACCTTTGATTATGCAAATACAATTTTTAAAACTTATTTTTCAAGATAAGTGGCGAACTTTGAATCATCAATATTAACTAAAAGTATGGCTGTGTTGTAAAATAAATATTTAGCTATTTGCTAAGTTCATCATACAATTTGCTTATTTACGAGTTTTTACTGTTATTTCAGATTATGCAGCAAGTTAATAAAAATATCACAAGGAGGAAATAAATAAAAGTGAACAGGTATATTTTTATTACTCGTCGAAAACCAAGAAATTATAACCAAAACAATTCAATAAACACTGAAATAAGTGTCCAGCAGTGGTAAACAAAACGAGTTAATTTTGAACATGGCACCTCCATTTTTCATGATTTTTTAAGGCGATTATCAACCGACTGTCAGGTTTGGTATTTCAGATGTTAGAATAGAATCTGCAGCTCTTTTCACTGCATTTCACGGGCTTACTTTGCTCGAAAACTGCCGACCACCTTCATAGACCTCCCTTTTGATCACTGTCCTGAGGTTCTCAATGGGTTTTAAATCAGGGCTATCCGCCGGCCAGGTCATAATCCTCTTTTATTTAAATCCTTCATCCGTAAGCCAGTTAGCAGCGTACCGTGCTCGGCGTGAGGGAGCGTTATCGTGCTGAAATACCAATTTGGATCTGCGTGCGGTAGTCTGCTCATCAAGCAATGGACTCAAGTTGGCTTCAAAAAACTGGCAGTACCTTTTTGCATTCAGTTTAACTTCTTCTGCCATTCCAAATGGACCAATAAGGGTGTCACCAACTATCCCGACCCAAAACATTATACCTCCACCTCCTTGTTGACGCTTAAGCCGTGTCTGTTGAGGTCGGTCGTGGAGGACCCATCCAGACGCCCGTCCATCTGGACCATCATGAGTGGCTCTGCATTCGTCAGTAAATATGACATTGGATAAATCAGTTTTCCTGTTCTATTCAGCCCATTTGACCATACTTTCTTTGACATTTTGTTAAAAGTGGTCGTTTTATTGCCTTTTCCACTTTCCCTAGCTTCTGCAGAAAGTCACATCTTGTCTTTCTGATCAGTAATGGGGCTCCAGCGTCTTCAAATATAGTCTTATTGTAGAAAATTGTTTTCTAGCCATTGAAACCTTCAAATGTCGCATATCCCGAGCAGTCAACTTCCTCGTAGAGGCTCTATCCGGAGTTTTCCTGTTGACTTTATCTTCAATTGCATAAGCCCTAATTGTTCGGTGATCACGCTGTAATTTCTTGGAAACTTCGAGGCTTGTCTTACCAAAAGCCAATAACGAGGTCACTTTCATCTTTTCTCCACCGGTTAGACCGCTTTTCTTGTCCATGTTGGCTGGAGAGTGATGTTGCATAATCTGGCCTAACAGCAGAACCCCGTGCGATAAGCAAATGTTACCAAAACGTGGGAAATGATTGCGTTTTATTGTTCTCTAATTGTTTTTATAGTAATACATACCTGTGCACTAACATACTATTGACATTTGAAATGTTTGACACTTATCTTGAAAAATAAGCAAAAAAATTGTATATGCATAATCAAAGGTGACGCACTGTACATTAAAATGATCACACGCAGACCTAAATCACCTGCTTTAAACTGTTTGAAAACGATGTAGAAGTTGTCTCCGTTATTTATTGTCAACCTGTATTTCTCATATTTCTCCGCTTGACCTGCTCAGCGGTCCATTACCTATAGCAGGCAAAGCTCTCCATTACGTAAAATATTTTAGCCTTCTACATTGCCGCGTTTCCACACAGTTACTTGAAATTTGTGCAAGCTGTGCAGCAAAAATTTTGCGAGGCCGCTATCAAGGATGACGGTAAGGTATTTGTGAATGTTAGTTACGCTTATATAAACAGTAAAATGCACTTTATTCGCTGTTGTATCATTATTGATTCAAGTCCTCGCAGAAGCAGTCAGCCCGCAGCATATCACATCATCCAACAGCAGTTTGGCCAGCACTGAGTCCGAACGGACATTGCCCGCTGGCTCCGAGGCACAAGTAGAGAGCGACACTGTCACCTATAGCAATAGAGATCATCGCTTTGCTTCATTACTGCAGGCTGCACCACATAAAATGTTCTTTAAGATCTGTCAGTAACTTTTTCAGGTAGGTAGCTATGTCAGACAAACATTTGCCAAATGCACAAGCGAGTTAACCGGTCATCACCAAAATTTAGTCATGGTGTATTTGAAAATTTCCAATAATTCCTTCAAATTTCATGAAGATCTCTTGATAACTTTTTGAGTAATGCATATTTCTGATAAACATTTTGACAAATATTAGTCAAACGGACAAATCGATCATTACCAAAATTTGGACATTTGGGTCTTGAACGTATTTAGAAATTTCTATAAATTTCATGAAGACCCATTAGTATCTGAGTTATGTTACTGACAAACATTTTGAAATACTGTAGAGGCAAACAACGGACATACAGATCAACTCAAAATTTGGGTCATTTGCTCCTAGTAATAACCCCAACAGTTCCAGCAAATTTCATAAATATCGGTCCATAACTGTTTGCGCCATGCCACAGAAAAAACAAAGGCAGACAAGCAAATAAACAAATGGTAGAACGGATCTTTATTACAAGTTAATCATCTGTTCCTTTTGACATACTGACATACCTAACAATCTCTGTAAATTTCGTAAAGATCTGCCCATATCTTTTTGGGTCATCTTAGTGGCAGACCAACATATAAATTCGACAAAAACATAACCTCCATGGCGGAAGTAACAAGAGGAGCTGGGAAGGATCATCTACCCACTCAGTTCTGCGCCAGTTTCTGTCTGGCACTCAAGCTACGCCAGCGCTGCACGGCTTTCCTCGCCTGCCCATACTTTCTCTTCCACTTCTTCAGTCATGGATGATTTAGCTGAAGTTGTATGAGATATACCAAGACTTTCAGTGGCCTGGTTTGAATTTATTCCCACTATCTGAGTTCATCCTTTAAGGAAAAACTTCTAAAGCTGAAGAATCACTCTTGCGTGAGAGCACAAGACACAAAACAAATATTTAAGTTGACTGGCTGGAACCTGTGAAAATTTCACACAACGAAAGTAATGCTCGTGAGTGATATCTCAGACCCCTATCATTCTAATTTTTGACCTATCTGATACTGAAGGCTGTAGAAATTCTGCAGAGCAAAGTATTGCTCTTCAATTATGATGCCCTCGGACCCGTATCATGCATACGGAGGGTGAGAATATTCCAGGTTCGGCAGTAAATCATCTACCTACGACCTGAGAGTAGTTATAGCTTAAATTTAAATTTTATTCCATCTCCCAATGATCCCTTCCCAGGTCATATCAAGGATGCCTATATTTTCCCCCTAACTAATGCTGATGGAAGCATAACGGCGGTCGTAGTAACTAACATACTATGTAACTAATTATCTCAAGGAAGATCAGAATCTACAATATAATAAAGATCGATGTCCATTAATTTGTCTGTCTGTTTGTTTGTTTGTTTGTTATCCATTTTATGTCATGTTTTAAGAAAACAGGTTGGAAAAAGTTAGCCCAAGTTCGATGCTGTGGTCATCCTGTCAAGATTCATTGAAAACTGACAGGTAAAAAATAGGCCAGGTTGCACTTGAAGTCCACCCAATGCAGATGCATACAACGTTCTCATGCATCGTGATTTGTATTTTCTTCTAAGTTTTCCTTCATCCAAACTTCAGCTGCTGATGATTTCCTTGACTACATGATCGACGAAGCAAATTATAAGACATTCTTCAGCGATAAACAGGCGGGTAATGAACACGAGGATTTCTAGACAAAAAATATTTTTTTCCAGATTTTGGGTTCATCTTTCAACAGAACAACTTTCGCATGTGAAAAAAAAAACTCCCTTGCTATATTGCACCATCGAGTATCCTTGATATAGAGCTCTAGTTATTAGGAGCGATATCGACTGCAGACCAAAAAAGCATTTCTTCTCAGCCTATCACCGAAGGAAGCGCGGTTCAACCAAGCATGCTTATCTGTTATGTTCCACAATTCAAGTTAGGAGTTGCATTGCATCCTACATATAAGGAGACTTAAAAAAAATTGTGATCAATTAAGGAGGGTTATCACAAGTGCCTCGTTTTCATTTTTAGCAGAGCGGGAAATGGCTCCAGTCATCGTGAAGCCACTGCTCGAAATATTTAATCGATCTATAGGAACGGGAGAAGTTCCGCAGGATTGGAAACTAGCTAATGTAATACCGATACATAAGAAGGGGGATAAGAAGAGCCCCAGCAACTATCGACCAATCAGTCTTACTTCGGTGGTTAGCAAAATCATCGAACGCCTTTTGAAAAAGCGCATCACTGATCACCTGAGGATGCAGCAGCTCATATCCGACACTCAACATGGCTCCCGAAATGGAAAAAGCCGCTTAACAAACCTACTGGACTTTTTCTCAAAAGTTACAAATTAGATTAGATAGGCGGCAATAGACGAACCAATAGGCCCGTTGGTTGTTAAAGATGTTGAAGATGAAGAAACGGGCGTGGACCTTGTGTATCTAGACTTCCAAAAGGCTTTTGATAAAGTCCCCCATTGCCGGCTAATGAAAAAATTGGAAGCCTATGGCATCCAGGGTGACTATCTACGATGGATCAAGGCATGGCTTACGGGTCGGCAGCAGCGAGTAAGCTTGAAGGAGAGTCGAGCGACTAGACACAGGTTTCATCAGGGGTTCCACAAGGTAGCGTTCTTGGTCCACTTCTGTTCTCAATTTACATCAATGATCTCGATCTTAATATCCATAGTAAAATCAGTAAATTTTCGGATGATACTAAACTATGTCATCCTGCCACGAAAAGAGCCGAGCTTCAACAAGACCTTGACCACCTCATGGAATGGAGCAGAACGTGGCAGATGAGCTTCAGTGTCGACAAATGTTCAGTAATGTACGTAGGGCTGGTGAACTCTTCCACCCCATTGAAAATGAATGGGACGGAATTGGCTACTGTCACTCAACAACGTTACTGAGGAATCACTATTACAAATAAAACTACAACACAGTCAGCAAGTTGACAAGAGTATGAAAATGGCAAGTAGAGTACTCGGAATCATCACCACAAACTTCGAATACAAGTCCAGGGACATCCTCGTTCCCTTGTACGAGGCATTAGTGAGGCCACACTTAGAATTTACTGTTCAATTCTGGTCGCCACATCTCTGTAAAGATATCGATAACATGGAAAGAGTCCAACGCAGAGCAACGAAACTGATACCTCAGTTGAGAAACAAGTCATATGAATGTCGCCTGAAAGAACTGGGCCTGATCTCAGGGGGCAAATAATAGAAACATACAAGTACTTGAATGGCTTCAACGACGTACCTATAACGGGACTCTTTGAAAGAGACCCCATTGATCGCTTGCGAAACAACAGTCAAAAGCTCAAGCATAAAGCTCGAAGAACAACCTTAAGCCAGCAGTTCTTTCCCTTATTCATAGTCAGCATTTGGAATAGACTCCCTTCCGACGTTGTTGGTGCGGAGTCGGTCAACTCGTTTAAAAATCGTCTTGACATACATTGGGATAGACATCCTCCATAGCTAAGAAATCCTTCTCCACGAGTCGCAAGCACTTAACTACCAAAGCTTCCCAGGCCATTTTAAGCTGACTTCTTCTCACTTCCGCTCCATATATATATTTAAGCTCCGCATATCAGCGGCTATCTATCATGCTTGCGGGCATTCATGACCATCGCTTTTATTTTTCCCTTCTTTTTTCTCTTTCGTCTTCCATATTTTCTCCTCTCGTTTCTCCATTCTTCTACCTCCTACTAACATAATGGCAATAGCTCATAGAGGGCAGGGGTGTAAGTCCCGGTGTCTCTTTGGGAATGGGCCTTCTGTTTCGTCTACTGCCGCCTATCTAATCTAATCTCTAGTTATTATACAGACTTGTGTCGGCGAAGAATCTGTGATGATATTTTTACATCGTTCATAATTTTAACCCGCGAACAAAGCGAGAGAGGTGATAATTTTTTTGTTGAAGATTTAAGTATATATATTTGTGTATATATTTGTATGCATATATTTGTGTATATACATATATGTATATTTATCGGTCCACCCAAGAATTGATCGGAGTTTAACAATGTTCATGATTTTTTGCTAGGAGTCTCATGGGTTGCTCTCGATATGACCCATGCAAAATAAAACTGGGAAAAGCTGGCCATAAAAAATGACGGAGACGAAATTTGTTCTGAACCCCCCAAAAAAGGTAAAGGAGTTGAGCTAGGTTGATGATTTTTTGCAGGGAGTCTGGCGGGCTATCCTCTATGTCACCCAGGCGTATAGAAAAAATAGGATTAGCTGGTTATAAAAAATGGCGGCAATGAAATTTGCTTTCCACCCAGAAACAGGTAGAAGGAGTTGAGCTATGTTCTTGATTTTTTTTTGCAGGGAGTCTCGTGGGCTGTCCTCGATATGACCCATGCCAAAAAACTGGGATTAGCTGGCCATAAAAAATGACGGCTATGAAATTTACTCCCACCACAAGTGATGGTCTTACGCCACGAGACGTCCTAGTTTTGTTATGAATTTGCGTATGTACGATGCACTGCAACTGCCAAAGTGAAGGAACAGAAGATGAGCATGCTCTGCCTTAATTCTGCTGTACAACGCCAATCCTCATGTTCTTTACCCGACTGCTGACCGCTGAAGAATATCTTACCCCGTGCTTCGTTGATTATGTACCTAGTCAATTAGAGCATCAGCCCATCAGCGTGAACTCCGAGCAAAAGTTTGAATGAAGGAAAACTCAGAAGAGAGCACAAATCACGATGCGTGAGAGTGCTTAGAGAAGCTGTATGTATCCTAATTGACTTCACTTCCAAGCTGGCGAAGAAAGAACTGCATTCATCTATACGTTTGCAATCATCTGCAACCTGGTCTGATGTCTACATATCTGTTATCAATGAAGCTTGATAGGATGACCACATCCTCCTACCTGGTCAGATTTTCGTCTGTATTGTTACAGAGTGACAGAATATGAACAGATAAGCAAATGAATAAACAAACAGATAAATACACATCAGTCGGTATTTTATTTGTACATTATTCATGAGTTTGCTTTGGAGAGAGTAACATATCACGATTTCTGTCATTCGTTCATTGCTCTAATTCTCTAGTAGTTGAACTGCCTCAGCTACTAGTTTTGTTCAAGTTACGATGTACAACGGTATACTCGTTAAAGAAGCGGTAATATGCTGCAAAAACAGCAACGAATTCTTTTTAACTTGCTCTACGTCCAAGTTTTTCTGACGTTGGTCAGGCCTGGTTCTCCCGGGCACTGCCGCATCAACGCTGAGTCATGCAAAAACTCCGTTGCTTTATTAAATTTCCAACGCACCATTTACGAACTACCGTATGTTCTACGAACTTGTTTCATTACCACTGCTGTAAAATTCAATTCCATATACGGTAGTCATTGCATTTTCTCTGCTAAAAACAATTCAGGAGAGGAATGCTCAAATGCTGTGATAGTGATAGAAGTATAGGGGAAAAGCGATTATTTTGGGTCACAAGATAACTACAAGTTTACCGGAAACAACGTAATACAATTACCTGTAATTCTACTAATTCTACTGGCTCCTTAAGCCCCTAAATACAAGTTGTTCTTCAGAGGTGGCAGTCTGAATGAAAATGTACCAAAACTTTTTGAGAGCTTTTCAACACTTAAGCGCCCTAACCTGTTGTGAAATGTTATGAAATACACACTGCCAGTGGATATCTAAGAAACCATCGCGTGTATAGTGCAGTCGATTGCGCTCATTTGGACTATCGGGTAGTGACAAGCCGCATAATGCGACCGAGGATGTGTTCTATTGGGTAACAAAAAAAGTCGTTCTATGCCAAGTCCACTTCACTTGACTTGTCCGGACTTCATCTAGACAGGAACTTTGGCTTTGTCAATTTAAATTAAATTCTAGGTGTTAGCAGCTACGCCCCTATTGTGTTGAAACGAGTGAAACCTTCATTTAACGAAATACGATTGTGTTCTTGGAAGTTTACAAGATTATTGATTAAACAAGATCATCGTCTGAAACTCGAAGCAACGGATCGAAACTCGCGCACCTTTCTGAATTTTCGGACAAGTTAAATCGAGTGGGCTTGACTCAGCTCAGCTTTGACGACCCAAACGATCGAGTCCCAAATCTATTGGAACGGACTCAAGCGTTGTGTATTATACACATAGCAGCCTCGCTTACTGAGGAAAACTGTCCACTTAGACGGGAAAAGCATATGATTGATGCGTAAAACATTCTCAATCAAGTTATTTTTAACGGTGTTAAAGCATTGCATATTAGCGTGACAGATCTTTTCGCCGCTGGTCTTTTCGCCGCTGGTCTTTTCGCCGTCGGTCATTTCACCGTTTGGTCATTTCACCGTTTGGTCATTTCACCGTTTGGTCATTTCGCCGTGATGTACCATAAATGTCTTGATAATAAATTCTTACTTAGGCTGTTGTCACTTTGTTTCAATTGTTCTTCTTATTTACGTCTCTTAGTGGCTTACAGTAAATGCTTACGTCGCTAACTTTATTCCGACAATTCCATATATGTTTTCTTTCTCTATTTTACAGCACTGATGTTGAATATATTATGTTCCGAAACGTTTGCGGTATAGGCTACATAGTAAGCATGTATTTTATATGTAGTGTGGTTCTCCTTTTTATTCTACGAATTGTTTCATTTTTATCGATAGGTAACTTAAATATTGATGTTAACTTTCATGCTCAATACACCTAGAAAATTCTGTGCACAAGGTAAATTGAGTTTAAGTCGTCCGGTTGGATCGGTCTCAAGTGACTGGCCGGGCAATGCGAAGCCTCTGCCTACCGACCCGTTGTTGACGATAGCTTGGTCAATTATATATACATATATATATAGAATAGTAATCAAAACGTATTATTTTCGCTTAGCACAATTTAGTTATTTTTAGTCACTCAGTTATATCTTCGTAAATGACCAACATGTAAAATTTTACGTGAATTGTGGTATTTTAAGTATAAGTATGTGATTATTATTTTATTTTTATTTTATTTGACCTTTTCTTTTTTATTATCCTTCCATTTCTTGGGAAGTTCTGCTGCTGAAGCTAAACCTTTCATAATAATAATAATAATAATAATAATAATGGCGTATTGGTTTTCCGCGTGGTTACATGTAATTTGTATATTAACACGCCATTTATATTACATCACGGCGAAATGCCCTCACGGCGAAATTACCTAACGGCGGAAGGACCGACGGCGAATTGATCCACGGCGAAAGAGACCTAGAACCGCATATTATAGGAGCAAGTTATAACTTATAACTCGAAGTGGGCCAGTATATGTTTAAATTTAAAAACTTTCAAATGTTGCTCATTTTGCCCACAGGTGGCGTCAGCATCGCCTCTATTCTACTACGTCATTCACACTACCAATTAAGAAGTAACTGCGTATTTAGTACCCATAAGTTAATTTCATTTGCTAAAATTTATCACTTCAATTACCAACAGGAGCAAAAATAACATCAGCCGAGAAAGTGTGCTTGTTGGCAATGTTTTAGCGCAGACTTAATACAAGATATTAACTTCGGTTTTTATGACCAGCCGGTTATAGTGGCGAATTAGGGAGGCCCAATGTAAACGGATTAAGCGGGATCCATTGTAGTTGAATTTGAAAAGGATAAATTAGGAAATGTCATATTATGTAAGGTAGCTATATATAGTATCATTCTTTCCTGCTGCCCAAGTATATCGTCCACAGCATCACTGTGCATCTTTTTAACACTTCAATTTGTAGGAAAGGTAGTTTTGCACATCATCTGCTCCGCAAAGGATGAAACAAGATATTTTGGTCTCGGCACTTGCAGTCTTCTCTGCTATACCGAGTCCGACTTCCCTGTAAAAACAGATGCTTTCCTAACCTGGATATTCACTCACTGTGACCTGAATCTCAATTGTAAGCTCGTTGAGCTCGCGCAGGAATCTTCTTCAGGATAGAAGTTGCAAAAAGCCGTTACATCAACTTTCAGGGTTGGAAGTAGGTAAACTTCACCGAGAAAAATTCCGGAAAATATTGTGGTGCTGAGGCAAAGCCCCTTAAACCGTGGTTTTTGCGGGATAAATCTCCTTACAATTTGCTAGAAAACATAGATCATCCCTTATCATAAGCAGCAACGAGTTTTATGCTCTTTTATTTAAATTATTTCCCGTTAGAAACTCTTAAAGAAAGATATTCGTTTCGAGTTTCTGATAGTAAAGGAATGATTTCCTTTTCTTCGCTTGAATTTGAGAAACATACTCAAAAGGAGTAGTTCCGTCTTGATATCATATGCGCCATAGAAGCATTTCACCACATTTTTTATACGTTTTTTCTCCTGGCATGTTGACTAACCCGTTATGTCAGTAGAGCTAATTTTGCACTGGCTCACCAAATGCAAGAAAAACATTACTTATGTATCGATTTTTTAAGACCAACAAAATTCAATGAAGATCCGGAGAGACCTGTTGAACCACTGCCAAACCATCAGAGTTCATTTTAGGCCCACGACTTACCTACTTACTGTAATTGTTGAAACTAGTATCTCTATCCACGTGTTTTCATCTTGTTCTTCCTCCTCTATAGACAGTGTCATAAAACCTTTTACCCGAGCCTTTCTACAGGATGCTCTGTCAGGCAGAAGTTGAAGGAAATTGTATACTTAGATAACACTTAGCTATTATTTTTGGCAGTGGAAAGTTATAGAAAATCTACATATTTTTTTTAATTACCTCGTCTCAGCAATGATACTCAGATTCAATGCCTAGACAGATGTAGCTGAACGGATTTGCATACGGGGTTAGCAATAATAATACTTCCAATAAGCACACTTCATGTCATTAATTTCTGTGGGAAATAAATAATTTGTCCACGATCAGCTCCTTTTCCGTGGGAAACTTATCTCTCACATAAACACAGGGGCAAGTTTCATACTCATTATCAAGCAATTCGTTTTTTCTTGCTCTTGTGACCACGATTCAGCGTTAATATAAACATAGAATAAAAAAAAACACTGTTTCTGTGACGCCTGATATATCCTGCATGCAGCGTGCGCGTAAAGCAGAGGACGAACTCGAAGTCCATGGCTGTGTGCATATAGAATATTTATTTATGGAGCATGTAGGTAAATAACCCGTTCTTACATAAATTAATTCGCTTCTTTCGTTGGAATAACACTATCTCAAGTGTTAAAAAATAAGTAACTGTATGAAAGAAAGGGTTAACTGTCTAGGAATCATTAAGTGGTAGGTATGAACTAATTCTCTATCTTAAGTTTCCAATTATTGGAGCTTCCTTCCCATGCCTCCGTTGTTGCCAGTACTGGTACAAACTGTGTATTAGTTCCATTTTTATTCTTCTTTGTTACAGCGTAGTGTAAAGAGTTACTCATATCGTATTCATGAGATGTAGTACTCAAGGAGTAATTTAAAATATCGTACATTAGTCACATTTATTTACAATGCAGCTAATTATCGGTAATCAATCACTTAAGATTTGGCTCATGAATGTTTCGATCCACGTCAGCTTTGCAGGAGCCTGTAAAATATTTTTCGCAGGAAATTCATGGTAGATAAAGATGGCAACACAATTGTTAGGTAAAATTAGATTAGATATTGGACATAAGACGGACTCTACGAGGGTCATTTTCGGAGGGTGCGTCAGAGCCTAAACTCCAGCTTGCTTCAAGTTATTACGCATACGGTTTCCTCCAGCGGTGACCCATATGATGGGTTCCGAAATTGATTTTAAAAACGTGAAAAGAACGTTCGTAAAGTCTTGTCCAAGTACAAAATCTTACGTAAACAGCCCATGTCTATAGGCAAAAGTGCACCGGGTAATATCGGCAGTTTCCATAAAATTTTCCCATTGGCTGAGGTTTATTTTTAGTTATTTATACTACAACTAAGATCTTGCATTTCGTTTCATTGATTCTCATTAATATAATCTGAGCCCAGCTCAATGGATTTTTTTTTTTTTTTTTTTTGCGTCGGAACAAACCTCGGAATTGTTTAGAGAATCCCAATTAATGAGCTCTCTCTCATATTCCGGACACCCCGTACTTATCAAAGAATGGAAATGCGGTGGGATGAGCTGAACAGGAAAATGCGCATGCACTGGTGTGTGCTGCAGCTAGATAGATGTCTGCGTAGGTCTCAAAGGAGTGCATGGCTGCATCGCCCATATACTGTCAAAGCTAAGATGAAATAACGGAAGACTCATGCGAAAATTGTCACCCTTCACCGTTCTTATTTCCTGTTAGGTCTGTGCCCCTGCAACAGACTGTGATTGCCAAAAACGTTGACGCTACAGTACCATTCACTTACTTGGCAGGGAGGCCATGTGCGAACTTCAGCATGTAAACTCACTAATCTTTCATCCCGCCACCTCGCGTAAAACTTGTGAACTTCTTCATCAAACTGGACCGTAAAGCTATATTCTGCTGCTTCTCATCATTAGCTGCTTACTTAGAGATGGCGCCCCTTGAACCTGTAACGCGATATGACATAACAGCATATCACCACATTAGTCTCGCGTTTCCCCAAAGCTGCCAGTCAAAATTAAAGATCGCAACACCAAGTGCAGCTTAGCTGCCGCAGCATGAGAAACAAAGCCGATAGCGAGTGATACTGTTGTGGATGCTCTCGCTGCCGCCAGCGCGTACACCGTATAGGTTTTTGAGTCGTGGCTGTAGGTCATGTCTTTGTTGGTGCATGTTTTAAATACCAGATTTGTGGCACGCAACGAAGTAAATTTTGCCTGGAGTGTTTGAAAGAGCGAGGATATCAGCGGCGCCTACGTGTGATATATCTACAGGCAATTAGTCCCTATACTTCTTTTACGAAATTTTTTACTCAGATGCAAAATGATTACTTCCAGGACCTGAAAATATTTATACTCTTGAATCAAGGTTCTGTATATTGAGTGAGGAAGTAAAAATTTTGAATCTAAAATACTAAAACTGCGTAAAACAAGCAGGGCCTTTATCGTAGGATGCCTGGAAACAGTCAGGCCTGTTAGAAGCTGTGATCTTCGCTCATATCGTAACATTTTGTTTAAAAGCGTACGTAGTGCGTGTTAACTAGCTACATATATACAGGGAGGCCTTGATGTATCTCTCCCCTGCCCCTCCCTTTCCTTTGATTTCTGCAGTTTTGTTATCCTAAGCTTAAATTTTTTTACTTCCAGGTTCTTAATATAGATTTATGTACTGTTCAGGCAAGAGTGTATAATTTATATCGGGTGCCCGGAAATTAAAAATTTTGAAATTAAATAAAACACTTTGGAAACTAGCATGTTTTTGAAACTAGCATGGCTCGTTGCGTAAGACCATCACCCGTGAGGGGAGGAGCTGGTGCGGCTAAAAGTGCTGAGTCAGTAGTTTTGCCATATTTCTCATCTACGTCATCCCACTTAACTAACAGTAAGAGATTGTGATGATAGCTCAATTCCTTCTGCAGTTATTAGCTGGAAGAATACGTGCAAGTATAGATACAGAATGAAAACATCATCATGCAATTCTCTCACTTCGTTTGCGGGTGACTAACTAGGGGCCTCGATCGAGAACTACCCATACAGGACTGTCATGATGCAAGGAGGAGGCCGGCAATGTCAGAGTTTTCCGTACGTCACTGAAAGTTTGCTACCGCCGCCGGCAGCTCGCTGGCGACGCTGGAACGCTGCACGGAGCGCGGGACCCGCTTGGCCGACTTGCGAGCGAAGAAGAGTCAGCTTCTCTCTCCCGGGGCAATTTCTTGACATAGAAACAGGAGGAAGGCGAGCTGCGCACTGACTAGTCTTCTTTTTATCTGAATAATTTTCTGTGCCTTCTTTTTCTTGGGATGTTTTTCCCTTGCAGGCTTCTCCAGAAGTGGCTCGAGAATTGTAGGTACGGCGCTATACGTAGTTACAAAGCATAGCGAAAATATGGTAGTTCTAACTCGATCAGGCAGCTAGAGACTTAATCATCGCCGTCCTCGCACGGGACTGATCTGTCATAAACTGAAATTTCGTTAACGGAATTTGCTTTTCAAAAATTCAGGACAGCATAAATTTTTTGCGTCGATTTTTGGATATTGCTCTTCACCAACATCATACTCAAGCTGAAGTCCGAAACCAACAGCTTGGTCGGGCAATTATGGTATTTCTGTTAGCCAAAACGGAAAGCATTTAGAGGTTCCATTAGTAAAATGATTTTATCTGCTACAGAAGCACAAACCACTTTCCGTCAGAATTTACAGATTCTCAATATGATCTTGTTATTTAAGTGGTCTTTGGAAAGAGCTTGGGCCTCGGTCGGATTCGAATCTACGTACGTCATAGAGACCTGAAACTTGAAGGTAGCGCCGTAACTAGTCGAGCTATCATTCAACTCTTTCGCTTTACTTCAGTCAAAAGAAGATGACGTGTATCCAGCTGACTAATTTTTCGCACAATGCACACTTTTATTGTGTGTGAATCATTCGTTCGTGCTGAATTCAGTGTTTACAATATTCATATTTCTGTTCAGAGGAGCAGGTGCATATGTTTGATTTGTGCTGATCGTTATATGGGTATCTGACAATCTGTGTTACGCGAGTGAATAGCTTCTGAAAGTCCTGCTTCAACATTTTTTGTTCACTAAAACAGTGCATTTATATTTTCATAACGACTTTTACAGGTGTTGATTATTAAAAAAAACTTCCTTTATTATTCAATATATATTTATATACAGTACATACATAAATTTGTTTGGTGTCCCTCTAGTGTGACCCTGAAAACTCTTCATTGGTGTCAAAAACTTAATTCTATAATAGTCAAGAGCATCCAAAATTCAAGCAATATTGGGCAAACACACTAATATAGAGCTTCTGGGCCTGGAACTTGACGGAGACGAGGGAAACGTCCCATTAACCAGCCTATCGACAGACATTCTCAGCGGTGTTACAGAAACAATGCAAAAATTTCCTTTATAAAGCCTGCTACACACGAAAGTCACAACACGGGAACATTTCTCCTTACTCATCAAATTACGTTACCGCGGGGGCGGCTTCGGCTTGCCCAGTGCTACATGCATAGTGGAAAAATTGCTAAAAATCATTCCCGCTTCTGCAGCCATTTCACTACGGCAGGTTCCAATTACACAATTTGAAATGTTTCTCTTAATCTGAAACTAGTATCAATTCGCAAAGTCGTATAATTTAAAGTGATACTCCTACAGATTAAGTTGTAGTCACAGCCACAGAAACTTCTGTTCCAAGAACATAAAACGTTTTCATGTTTCGACTCTCGTGTGCAGCGGGCTTTAGAGAGAACAGAATATACTTTCCGTAAACAATGTCGACGACAGGCTTTTCCAGCTATACTACGGGCACTGTAGGCGCGTTTTCAAAACTGAAATAATCACGGATACATTTTTAATTTGTTCCTGTTGAAACACTGAACTTTTGTTTATGGTAAAGACAGGCAGGTGTGACAGGGTTCGTAAGGGTATTTTTCTTACCATAATAATTCCGTCATATATGTAAAAAAAAAACAGAACAATTCATTATTTATATAATGGAAAGCAAAACTGTAAGAAAACTGATTATAAAGCAAAAAGACAATAATTCATTTTTGTTTATTTCTATGTATTTAAAGAATACATGAGTTTTCAATTTTAACTTTTCAAGATCTGCAGACGCAAGTTTGTGTACCACTGCTGGCCATCGAATAAAGCTGCACTAAATGGTAGATCTTCTGTACAAATAACAAAAAATATGTTACGGCAAGTTCATGCTCCTTCCACTATCTCTTTGAAAGAGAACAATATGCAGTGCATTGCAAGGGTGCTATCAGATATAAGACTTACGTATGCAAGAATGTCAGTTTGCAATTCTTGCAGTTACGCGCCGTGCAGCACCAGTTCATATTGCAATGCGATAAGCTAAAATAATGTATACAAACTATTTTTGGTCACGCTTCATTGGCAATATTATATATTGGTGAGGGCATACGTGCTCTAAACATGGCTCTTGTATTGGCTTGCAGCTCAGAATGCCACGATAATGTCAAGATATTTACGTCATTGATTTGACTGCGCAGGGATGAAGATAAAAAATTTTTGGGTTACGGGTAAGCTTTTCACTTCAGAGCATATCGCACGGGGTATTTTCATCAGCAAGATTGATCTACAATATAGAATAATGCATGACAATGTCTTACTGATACAATGCTAGCGCAAAATCTGATTTCGCAACTAGTTATGCTTTTTTCCTTGGAGAAAGTATTAAATACCTTGCAGCTAAAAGAAAAGTCCTTTCGTTCGAGAAATCCCTTATTCCTGCTGCTAGATATATCGAGGGCAAGTAGAACAACCTGGATCTATAAAGATGATTTTCCGGTTTCACTCTTCACTGCAACCGTCCATTTGTTGTTCTTCAGCAAAAATATGAAGAAAAAACCATAACTTTCTAGATCTGACGTGCTCAGTCACGCGTGCCACGCGCTGTGCAACAAATGCAACGTCCCCATAGTATGCAAATTGTTTTCGATGAGTGGTCGTGAGAGGCACTTAGAGCTGCAAAACATTACTTAATAACACGCAAGTTGTTGATGACGGGCTTAGAATGGCATTACGAAAGAGAATGGTTACCTACTCATGTCAGGTATAGAGTATACTCAAATAATACCAGCAGGAGAGCTATGATGAGGCATAGAGTGGACCACTGCCCGAATGGTTATTAGTTGCTCCAAAAGTGGACGATACTGGCCCTTCCTCATGCGGAGTTGAAAAAAAAAATACCCTGGGAACAGTGAAGCAAAAAGGACTGTAGAAGGGTGACGAAGTGACATTGGTCGTAAGCGAGCACCAAAATGAGAAAAGGTGCGCTCGCGTATATTCGCATGGAGGGTAGAGGTGCCTCAGGTAGTAGTAATAGTACTCGTAGTTACTTGAAGTAAGATGATTTTCAGCTCTTTGAAGATAATCTACTTCTGCCCACCGTACGTCCTACAAATATTTTATCTCAGCATTCCTACCACTCTCAAGTGGGAAGCGAACTCATGTGAGATGGGTAATGTATATTTTTCGATGGCTTAGATCCAGAAGTGGGGATGTCCATTTTTGGCGAAATTGGGTTTTACTCACCAAGTGGGTGCTCGCGAGGTATATTTTTAGAGTCACAAGTGTCTATGCCATATCTCTTCATGCCACATCTCGTCATGCTACATCTTTTCATTCCACATCTCTTTATGCCACATCTCTTTATGCCACATCTCTTCAGGGATATGGCATAGACACTTGTGACACTAAAAATATACCTCACAAGCACCCACTTGGTGAGTAAAACCCAATTTCGTAAAAAATTGACATAACCACTTCTGGCTAAGTCCTCGAATTATAGCCTTCTCTTTGGCCAGCGTACTGCTAGTGGCAGGAGAACACGGTATAAAGCATTACAGAGAGGAAAAACCAGTGGAAGACAGACGACAGATTTACTCGTGAGGATCCCTCAGGGGACATAGGATGGGCCATAGTCTATAAGGTTAGGTTAGTTTAGGTTCGCCCATCCTATTTTATGGGGTCGGGCAACCCCAGGGGCCCCGTGTAGGTTATCTCAGCCATTAGCTAGGCCTTCGGGACGTCTCTCTTTCGTGCCCACTTTGCTTCCTTCCCAATTTCATACTCCTACTTGCTCATGCTTTATTCTGTTCTTCCTTTTTTTTCCTGACTTGCTGTTTCCATGCGCGTTGATCCTGTGATCCTGTGTGGGTTCCTCGTTTCTCTTGGCATATTATATGCCTCTTGCTCTTTCCTCTGTGATATCGTTCCGCTCGGAAACGGAGGCTTAAACTTCCTAACTATAACCAACTAACTTACTCGTGTGGAAGGTCTCTTCCGCGATACTAGACCGGATCGAGCTGGTAGGAGTCCGCATTAAGTTAGCCAGATATGTGTATAGACAAAAGATGACTGACATGGATAAAGATCTCCAAAATATCCTCTCCCTCGCCCCTCCCCCGAAGAGTCGAGGGCTGCTATAGTCTGCTTAACCTCCACCTACCCGTCTGGTATCCCAGCCTGGTAAAGTGTAGGTACGATAATGCCAGGGACACTCTAGGCTTTTACACAGACAACTTGATGCAAGAATGCGAGACTCGGACGTCATTTATGCCACGGTATCCATGCTACCGCTTTTAAATATATGTATAATGAAACGGTCCGCCAGCTGCTCATCCTAGCAACCAGTTGGGCATAGAAATGCATATGTGGCCCCGCCATAAGAAACCGTCCCCATAATTGGCCTGTCACAGATACACAGCTTGTATTCTTGGTAGGACTCCAGCCTCCAACAGAGGTGCTGAGAACACACCCGCCAGCTAAAAAGAGTCAGCCTGGGCAATTTCTGAAGCCACTAGGAAGGCAACAAAGATCGTTCGTTAATTTCCTGTTGAAGTTAGACCAGAGCTGCCCAAATTTTATCGACACCTTTACTTACATTTATTGTAAATATCTCTGCATATGTATTTACTTTTATCTTTAATATAAAGTGGCGTTTTATGTGTATAAAATATTATAAAAGCTCTCGCTGACTGCAAACAATCGACTAGGCGGGGAGCCACTTGTGGCCTTAGGGCCGGATGTTGAACTGCCCTGTAACTGGCCGCAAGCTAGTCCTTCATGTATTGCCCACTGCGTTGCCTTCGTCGCTCGTAATTCTGCTGGCGACGTAATTTTGTTTTGTATCAGCTCTGTGCGTAGGCTCCGTACCTTTGAGCTACGACCCTTCTCTAGGGCCTAAGGAAATCGGAACTATTTTTTTTACATTAATTATCCTAGTTTTAAAGCGCATGGGAGAACACCTTACTTAGAAAAACATTTAAACACTGTCTACTTTACATATGTTTCATTACTATGGGCCTATGACCACGCATCATGTATATATATATATATATATATACCAACTGACCTGAAATGAACTGTTACCCATTTTTTTAAAGAATATGCCAACATAATTTATGTCACAAAGTTACTATACATTAATTCTCGTATTACTCACTCGTTAATTACAAAGCCTTAATTGGACTGCAACAGAGCTTATGCCACTAATTATAAAACTATCCCATGAATCGACTGCTTATTGCAGGGATATTGTTACTTACAAATACTTATGAAGAAACAATGCCCCTCTACGCTTTTACTCGCCAAACTAAAGTTAGCTATCTTTCATGTCATAACTGTAATACAATCACTTGTCACCTGCAATACGCAATGTGTACATACCCTGGGAAGAATAAGTCGGCCACTAGGATTTTTTATTTTAATTAGTATTACTTAATATTTGACTGATACCAAAAGAAAATAGCGCTATACGTGACAATTCTGGAGTACAGTTATCGGAATTAGCTACACGTGTCTCGTTGATGTCTGTACACACAGCAAGGTTTGTATTGTACCACCTCAACGATTTTGCTGCAAATGCTAGATACCTTCATCACCCTCTATTCTCAAACTCAGCGCCATGTTTCTTTCTCTACAGATATTTCCATATTTTTAAGATCGAATAAAAACACGCCATTTATTATTACATTTGAAGTTATATGTAAATAAGTGAGTTATTGTGACTTATAAAAAGTAATATCACTGACCACATTAACAGAGATAGGCATGCATGAACAAATATTTACTGTTAAGAACGAGGTAAATCCTTGAAATCTTTTACATTGAGGGAAGCTGACTCAAGAATGAGTGCCAGCAGTTGTTACGGTGAACATAATTTAGTTTATTCCTTAGGCTACGTTAAAATTTTACGCACCAAAAAGCTCCTATGTTTCCATTCGTGAAAGGCGTTTTCGATCGCAACCTTTTGAAATTATGAACGATAAACAATTTCCTATGAGAAAGTGTTGTTGGTAATCTTTTAACGATATGTAACGTTGCACTATTGTTCTGAAAGCGATATGTGTCAGGTTTACGACAGAAAACGCAGATCTTGCCTATTTCAGTCTTAGTTATCTTTTTATATATGAGAATTGCGCGTTGATAGAGGACGGCTCTATAAAACAATGCAACGAGTCCATGATGGGACAGCAATATAAATAAAACAGCTAGTACTGTGAATAGCTGAATCACTGATATCGGTCTGGCATTTTTGCGTTCTGTTTATACAAAATTACTGAATGTTCTTCCCCTTATGAAAACAGAGATGAGGTTCAGTAAAAACGTAGGAATGTTTTGCAACAGTTCCCTAAAAGATGGCTGACGAAAGGTAAAATATGTCACGTTTTCATCTTCCGGCGCTGTCGCAGTAGTGTCCGTTGCGTCTGAAGTCGATGAGGCAGGTGGAAGGGTAACTTCGAGGGAAGCAGGGGTAGAAGCTTCTGGTGGTTGCGGTGTATTTGGTACTTCAGTTGTTGGTGGTTCACTTTGCGCTTGCAGTTCAAATCTCCATGGATTATTCGAAGTATCAGCAGCAAGATTCGTTTCAGTCGTGGATGGAGGAGCGTTGGCAGTGCCGTAGCTATTTGTTTCAAAATTGAGACTTTCGAATCCAAACGCCGTAACTGGATTACTGTTCGAAGTTGCTAAGTGGTGTCCCTCCGGAAGAATGGTGAACTCAGTTGTAAAGTCAGTTTCTTCGTACGATGAACTGGTTGTTTGTTGGCCTTCGGTGACAGTCAGAGGCATATTCGACTGCGCGAGAGTAACAGTGTTAGCTTGGTTCAGTTGGATTTCCGTAATAGGTTTCTGAAGAAAGGAACTCTCTTGAATGTTATTGCGCTCCGCTGATACCCCAAGAGGAACAACTTCGATAGGCACGTAGTATTTCGTTCCATCGTTTGTTGGGTAATAAAGAAGAGGTAGCGGCGTAGGAGGCTGCGGAAAACTCTTCGGGGGATTCGACATTTCTAAGGAAACTCTCGAGGTGCTTTCAGCTAGAGAGTTTTGCTCTACTGCTGGAAATGTTGGAATTTTTAGCGCAACTTTTCCCCCGGGGTCTTCAGTTAACTCGGGCAACGATGTGCTGTCAAATGCTTCGGCTGTAACAGATGGGTTAGTAGTGCTTGTAATATCAACCACTGGAACGGTACTGCTACTCCAGACGCTAGTTGTTTCTTCACTATGCGGGTGTTTGCCCAAGTTTTGATTCTCGAACTCTTCGACATTACCAGAATGCTCCATCCCAGTATGGTCATAATTAGCTGTTGAAGGAATGAATGTAAAATAAGCCACCTCGTCATTGCGGTCTGTTGTAGTGGTTCTCATTAATTCTTGGCTTCCAAAGGAATTTGTAGTTTGAGTGAATTCGTTGCTCTCTGTCGTACCAATTTGGTTTATTGTCATAGTTGGTAAAGTCTGGAGCACATCAGATCCTATTTTATCAGTTGCTGGTGCAGGCACAGAAGTTGTCGATTCACTCAACTGCACGTTATACAAGTTGAAACTTTCAGCTTGTGTTTGAGCTTCCGGTACGGTACTCGTTGCACTGATATCCACCGCTGCTTGACTCGTGTGACCGCTGTAATATAGGTCATTTTGAGGTTCTGTACTATACAGATTGAGATCATCTACAGTGTAGTAACGATCGTGGTAGTCCTTGTCGTGAACGTGACCAGGAAAGTCGTAATTATAATCATAATTATACAGGTGGCTATCTTCCGCTTCATCAAAATGAGAGGATTGTTCTGTCCCGTAATAACGGTCTGGAGAAGAAATATCTTTGCTCGTGTGAACTGGGTCCCGAGGGCTCATTGCATCCGCAGAATTTCCTGAAGAAGAATCGTCGGAGTCCACCCGCATGTAAACAGGTTCGTTGGCCAGCGTACTTGCCAGCAAAGCAGCAAGACCGCCTGTTCTGTCCATAGCAGGTGCTACGGACACTTTGGCATACTTTTCTCCTGGTGTAATTTCTTCAACAGAGTCCAGTTTGCTAAATATCCAGCCTTGTGGAGCATTTCCCAGATCAACAATTTCCCACTCTGGAAGGTATTTATCGGGCAAAGGCCTATTTGGGTAGCCGAACATAAATGGGTCATTTTGATATTTGTTGTTGAGCGGCATATCCTGTCTAGAACCTTCACTAGCAGTTTCTTCATAATCATGATAGACAGGGTATCTTTCTATGATATTCAACTGGCCGTTGTCAGAGCTCTGAGAGTCATCGTATTCTGATGTCTGCTGAAGGTTTTCTTTCGTCGTTTCGGACCCACTTGGCACAGGAGTATATGGCATCCCTGTTTCGTACAGGAAGTTGGGACGCTTAGAATTGTTTCTTTTGGGTGGAGAAATAGACTGTTCATCAATTTTACCGCCACGCATTAGTCTTTCAAATTCGCTGTACGCAACTCGTTCAATGAGGGCCTTTTTGGAGTCATCTGCTACCAACCGACCAGTTCTCTTGAGCAGCCTTGGAAATAAAACTGGTGTTTCTTTTTCCTGTGCAGGGTCGAAGATGTCGCCCGGAACACTGGCGGTATCTGAACTGCTTCCCCGAACACTAGGGCCTCGGCTCTTTGTGACCAGTTTTACTACCGTGTCTTTTGGGTCCGGATGCTGCAACTGCAGAAGTCCAAATCCGGAGTGAATGAGGGTAACTAGCAACAAAAATATTTTCACCATTGTTATTCTCTTAAACCATAAATAGCTCTAAAATATTTCAACTGTATCCGAAGCTACCGTTACACTTAAGCAGCTCGTGTCCTTTGCTTGTAACTCTTCCATATACTGTGAGGAGCATTTTTTGCTGATAGTCACACCAACTCCTTCTCTGGACAGCTCTCGATTGATCATAAAATGCTCACAAAACTGCTCAATACATTCTTTTCTGGCAAATGTGCTGGGCTACTCCATGAACTAATTTCATATTTTTTTTGCTGAATAATGATTCAGTGTCTTTTATCGAATACAGAAATGGTTACGTCTACGAACCACATGGGGAGATATTAGAATTCTAGCAATGAAAATTTCTGCTTTGGCTCAGTTCACGCAAATGAGCAAGTGCACACACTGGTCATCACTTGTTAGTCCACTTTGCACGACGAGGGGAAATAACGTTCCGGGTTAGTTGACACAGTTTGACACGAGTGTTAATACCTACGTACGCTTAAAACGCGTATAGAGAGAATGCACTGCACTTAGTGAAGAAAAATTACAGGAGAAGAACGGGAATCGATAACTATTAAGCCACTGAATGTGGATTGGAGCGGAATATCACTCCGTGTTTGTGCTTGATAAATACAAACCAGCTAACCAGTCACTGCTAGCGTTGAAACATCGTTCCGTCACCTCGTGAAGTGAGTGCTACGAGTAACTACTGCATCACAGTATCGGTTCGAATGGGCCGGTACACTGACGGGCAGATGGACACCACACAGTCGGACCTGGAACAGCTGAGGATGCGCGCGGAATGAGGGGCACCAACTCAAGCAACCGCTTGCCGCTGCGCCGCATGGAAGTGCCGAGGTCGCCCCCACCCACCTCAATCGCAACACTTGGGACGGGCGACCGGTAATGTCACATCTGTTGTCGAACTGTGCCCCGCTTATGGGAAGCGTGTCTCGCTGTCAAGATACGCAACAGGTTATGCATGGAACTGGTGATGCAACTGACACACATATGCTTATGGAATGTGCTTCATTGCTGTTGCGGGTTAGATACCATCAGTGAGTGACCCATATATTCTAGCGGTGAACTGTGCCGCTCATGAAACTTATCTATTATAACTTACTTGTGTTTAATATGCTCTCACTGCACATGTACAAAATAGCTAAGACGATTTCCCGAGGATAAAAAAACACATTATGCTCTTTGATTATAGAACAGTTACAGGTTCGTTCATAATTTTTTTCATGAGCCATAACTTTCCACATGGGACTCAATTTATGTTAGTTTAGCTTTGTTTCTTCTTTCTTTCATGCCGCTATTGCGTTTTTCATTCTGTTTTTCTATCTAGATTTAGAGTTATTCTTGTACTTCTAAGTGACTGCAATCGTGCCTGTTCAGAATACTTCAATAGCATTATGGACCTTCTTTTCCCTCTCTTCATACCCACGGTAGCAGCGGACCGAGCGTGCTGCACAGTTGTGCTGAGGGTTCCGGGAATGATCCTCAGGCCAGGTAACCGATCTTCATCATGGCGCTTGGCGAGCGTATCAGCAAATTTGTTCGGTGTACATAGCTATCTCGGGGGTACTTACCTAATGGTATGGGAGTGGCGGGTCGTTGAGAAGTAGTAGTAGTACAAACTTTATTAGCGCATCAGGGAAACAATGTCTATATCGCCACGAACTATTCCTGTGGTTTAACACCGGCTCGTACGTGTGCCACTAAGACGCGAAGTATGTCTCGGTTTAAGTTAGCAATGATTTTTAGCTCGGCTTTTCTGTCGGTAGGTCTCAGATTATAAGCGAACGCGGATGAGTTCTTAGTGATCAGGGCCCGGATGTTTAAAACTTCGCGGCGCAAGAGTAAAGTTAAAATTCAATTTTAAACGTAAATGACTACGTCAACGTTTCTCTAAGTTAATCAGACGTTGAGATGTTCACAGCAGATTTACGGGAACATAAAGGCTTTTACGTCTGCATGCTCAAAAATTGCTGTGAGGCTCGTTCAGCGAATAGGAAAGCGCGTTACGAATGCAGGTATAATAGAGCGCGCTATGTAGACATTGAGGCAACAGCTGTTCGGCGTCCGTGTGTGCGAAACTCATGTTGATACGCTTGTTTCGGAGCTATCTGTCGTTCATTGCTCTATAATTTAATACAATGGAATGACTAACTTGGTTCTGACAAAGAAAAAAAAAAGGATTCCAAATTATAGGCTACAATTTATTAACAAAGGAAATAATCACAGCTGCAGCAGTTAACATTCCGATTGTGTCAGTTTTCATGCTACAACTTATAATGCCGATGCCACACGCTATTCAAAAGAAAGAGTATCGTCATATTTTCGTCTGAATGCGTTGATGTGCGCATTTAAATAGCACACACTTGCAAATTATTTTTAGTCATAAATCCCTCCAGATATAATTATGTTTGTTCGAAAGTTAAATTGCGGCACTTGCGGAGTAAACTGAACTGACGGTAAACATTTTTACACCATTTGTTGGCAATCTCAAAGCTGTGATGGAAGACTTCAACGTAACTTTCGGACTAAAAGATGGCAATACTCGGTTCTTTTCACTAGCGTGTGACATCGCCATAAACGTACCGTTCTTAGAGCAAACACAAGGGACAAGATTTACCCTTATATTCTGGATTAACACCAGTGGGCAGTCAGTTTTAACCCGATGGAAACTAATAGGTATATATTCCTGTTTCGCAAAAACCTACCTAATATATGATAATAAAGAAAATTTAGAGCTAAATAATAAGACATATTATAGTTTGAAATACGGTGCGCATTGTGCGCATTTTATATGCTGTAACACTGAAAACGATAGTCTTTTATCCTATGTTTTCACTTTAATATTCGTGCTGTCCTTGCAGTTACAAACGCAACTGTGGGCCAACCAAAAGTTTCGATAAAATGTTTACCGTCATATGTGCTGGGTTAAGCCGCGTCTACACGATCCATCACTTCATCGATCACAAACACTAGAATCGACAAACAAAAACACAAACACTTCGCTTCCTTGTCCCAACGGCATCAAAAAACAGAAGCCACGAACACTTCAAGGTAACTCACTATACGCGAATTCAGCATTCCATTACTATTAATCGATATTCCACCCCCACTTTATCGGTCAGATGTTTATATTAGTTGTAGATGCTGATTGGCGGGCAAAACTTTATATATACTGGCGAAAAGTATAGCTAAAAATTCACTTACTGGCATCCACTCAAATGCAGGAATACAGACTATAGAGCAAGAATTTATCATTTTTATTTATAAATTTATTTAATTTCTATTGCAATTCACACTGTGTACATCCGTTTCTTCCATTAAAACGTAACTCTTATTCCATTGTAGCTTCTACTAATGAAAAAAGAAGATACATCATGAGGAATATGCTACAGTTATTACTAATTGGCAACAAAATAGTTGCCAAATACTTCCCGCTGTAATGAAGTTCGAATCAAACAGAAACAAAATTCGCTATGCGGGTAAATTTAAATAAAAAATCATGCTTCAATTACTAAATAATGTAATTAAAACAGATACATATATTTACAGAGCGAAATGTAATTTGTAAACTTTTTGTTTAACCAACTCCGCGTGATCGTGCTCAAAGATTTCCAGCACTGCTGGCAAACAAAACTCACAAACTTCGAAGGCTCGCCGCGCGTGTTTGTCGATCAAAATCACTCCACGATGACAAACTTCGACAAAGAGATAGATCATGTAGACGCGGCTTTAGCAAGTATCACTAATGCAGTGTCTTGTGTCTTTTCGATTTTTTAGTGAATATCGTCTCAGAAAGCAGTGATCGTTTTTGTTGTTTGCACAAACACAGCAGCTACACATTCGAACGCTGTGTTGTAAAAACACAGGACAAAAGACTATCATCTGCAGCCGTCCTAATATGCCATTTAGTAACAGCTGTTGATCTTGATCATAAGCGTGAAGACAGCAAGTGCATTGATCAGAATTATTCCCATAAATAACTACTAAATGAAGATAATTGCCCGGCTTGTACTTATCATTTGGAGTCTCATTTTAGCTTATGCTAGACTGTGATCATAAAAAAAACAGGCATTGAGTGAAACATTATAAACTACGAATACGCTGAAGCATTGAGTTAGTGTTTTCTGTAGTCTGGTGAAATAACTGTTGGCTGAGGGTTGTAGGTGCACCGAACACATTGCTATTTATCATAAATCCAACTCTAATAGAGCTAAAAGCTTAAAATTATGCAATATTGTTGCCTTCATTAATTATTTTATTTGTATTTTAATTAAACAGCTGCTAATTTAGTGACATTTACGACTGCTCCGACCAACCTTAAAGTTAGGAGCATATTTAAGATCAAATCCAGCTAAGTGAACATTCTAAATATTTTAAGCATTCGCTCACAACTTCTAAAGTTCACGTAAGCTCCTGCGTAAGGTGAATTCCGTGTTTGGTGATAGTCAGGTTGCCGGCAAATATTTTTATGCGTTTNCGCCTGTGTTGGAGTATTGCTCACCGGTCTGGGCTTCAGCATCTGACACTCACTTGCGTCTGTTGGATCGACTTGTTAGTTCAGCCAGCAGGCTGTGCGCTGATAATGATCTAGTGAACCTGTCCCACAGGATAAGAGTAGCAAGGCTATGCATGTTTTATAAGGTGTTCAATAATGAGAGGCATTGCTTGTATTCTTCTCTCCCTGCCCTCAAGGTTTTTGGGAGAGCGACTCGTGCTGCGTGCGGAGCGCACTCTTTCACTTTGGAGGCTGTCGTTTGTCGAACTAATCAGTTCTGTCGGTGCTTCGTGCCGTAGTCGGCTAAGGTTTGGAATTTGTTGCCGGCATCGGCTCTTGGTCGTATTGGCCTGCAGGCTGTTTTTTTGCTGAATTTCCTTTAGCAGTGTTTTGGGCTTCCCGGTGTTGCAAGATGCTTCATTTGGGTTGTATTACCTGTCCGTGGGAGCTCAAGCGTGAAGTTTTGATGATAATAATAATAATAATAATAATAATAATAATAATAAGCAGTGTTGCGGTAACAGCTGCGCGCTACGTTCACGTAACGATGTTTTGAACATCCGGGCACAGTGTGCTACTGGCAGGAAAAAGGCGCAAGTTAAGTACCTATCTCCAACCCCCGAGCACGGCTGAAAGCTATCGCTCAGCTACGCCGCACAAGGAGAAGAGACGAAAAACTGAAAAGAGAAGAAGACAGAAGAAAGAAACGCCCCTGCAGACGGTCCTTTCCGTAGCCCTCCTCACGGAAGAAGGTAGAAGCCCACCGGAATAGATCGACCTCCTCGATCGGCGGCCCACCTCCTGAAACAGAAGGGAAAGTATAGTGAGCCTACTTAACCTAACAAAACTAACCTTCTCAGCAGGAACTGCGGCTAGCTGTAACACCTACTGCGGAGAAGACAGTAGGGACATCCCTTGGGGTCCTGAGGCCCATATATATTCTGACATGGATAGGGCGCGCCAGAATATACCCCTGAAGACTAGCGGGTCCTTGAAACTTCTGCTAAATGTGCTATAGTTCTGAACGACCCGTCGTCGGCAGCAGCTGTACTTATTCCTTTGGGGCCAGTTGGCCTGTATGTGCAGCACGAACCAGCGCGTGTGGGTTTCCCAGTGAAGGGTGCAGTCAAAGTTGACTTCTTGTAATACAGCGAGGTCAACATCCAAATTACACCTATACGTTGTTGTCAAAAGGTAGAATAGTGGACAACTTTTAAGGCTTGTGCCGAATCAATCCCTCTTTCAACAGCCAACAAGAAAACACTTCATGAAATCAATTTAAAATATAGGCTGAACGATGTCATCAATCAACATTGTTCTACTATTTAAAAGTCGAAGGTTCAATGTCAGTAAACCGATCGTTTTTACTTCTTTCAAAACGCTGCTCTTGCAAATAAGCAGTTTCTGATTGTAACAAAATGTTAGAGGGTGCAAGGTAGTACCATCAGCAACATACATCCAGTTTTCATTGAATTCCCACGAATTGTGAGTGAAAATGCAACCATGCTATTAGAGCTGTTCGGGTTAGATATTATTACTGCACTGCATGAGCCACTTAACTTTCTGTTGCAGGGTCTTCAATACTTCTACGTTTTAGCTGCCCTTGTACATGGTACTTCACCAGTCCATTAATTTGAATCGGAGGTAGGTGCGCTACAGTAAAAATGTAGCAGCGCTACCGCTACAGCACGATGTAGTGGAGCTTCTATTATAACGCTACTTTTTTAAATATGCGGTAAAATTCCAATATCAACATTGTTGTCTTGGAAAGTCGCATTTGTATCAATATGTGTACTTTCCCGACAGGCAAGACGTGAGACAAGCAGAGATTCAGAAGAGTCTTGTGTTGGTATGCGTAGAAGGAAAGAAGTAGGCATTCTGGAAAGAAAACTGAGCGCGAAAGACAGCTAACCCAAAGGCCCGTCCAGTACTCGGGCTGGCCGGGGATCACAAGCTTCCCTACTGCAAGTGGACTTTCTAGGTAACCTAACCCTCACTTGGAGCCCATCTACAGCTCCTGGGCAAGGGCAAGTCAAAGAAAACGAATGCCTATTAAATCCTTTTATTACCATGACGTGAAACACATAATACAAGACTAATATATATTTTAGCATTTTTGTAATTTTGTTTTTATAAAAGTAAGGTAACGGTAGTAGAGTTGAAAATTAGTGGCGCTACATATGTTAGCTTAACAATGTAGCGACGCTACCGCTACAAGCTTAAAAATGTAGCGACGCTACCATTACAAGCTTAAAACTGTAGCGACGCTACCGCTACAAGCTTAAAAATGTAGCGACGCTACCGCTACAAGCTTAAAAATGTAGGCGACGCTACCACTACAAGCTTAAAAATGTAGCGACGATACCACTACAAGCCTAAAAATGTAGGCGACGCTACCGCTACAAGCTTAAAAATGTAGCGACGCTACCACTACAAGCTTAAAATGTAGCGACGCTACCGCTACAAGCTTAAAAATGTAGCGACGCTACCGCTACAAGCTTAAAAA
>LQNS02278094.1:34197021-34213025 GCA_001587735.2 Parhyale hawaiensis | reverse complement strand
AAATGGGGTAGCTTGGCTCTGGCCGGGGGGGGGGGTGGGCTCGAGTTGGGGAGGGGGCCTCTCACCGAGGCTAATGCCCCCCTACGAGAAGGGGCTAGATCCGCCAGTGGCGACGCTACCGCTACAAGCTTAATGTAGCGACGCTACCGCTACAAGCTTAATGTAGCGACGCTACCGCTACCAGCTTAAAAATGAAGCGGTGCTACCGCTACAAGCTCAAAAATGTAGCGACGCTACCGCTACAAGCTTAAAAATGTAGCGATGCTACCGCTACAAGCTTAAAAATGTAGCGACGCTACCGCTACAAGCTTAAAAATGTAGCGACGCTACCGCTACAAGCTTAAAAATGTAGCGACGCTACCGCTACCAGCTTAAAAATGTAGCGACGCTACGCCCACCTCTGCATTGCATGAAATTACTATAGCAATAGTGTTTTTTCTTTTTATTCAAACGGTATCATGACAGTAACTATTGGACTAATCAGAATAGCAGTCGTGGAGTTGGGTAGCTTACTACTTGAATCAGCGGCACCTTCATCTGATTTTGACCTCAGCAGAGGAGGTTACGTTCTTTTCGAGTTTGTCCTTTTGTCTGTCACCAATTTAACTCAAAAAGTTAGGGACAGATCTCTACGAAATTGATAGGGTTTGTTAGGCATGTTAGGAGGAACAAAAAAATGGACTTTTGGTGAACACTCGTTCAACAGTTTGTTTGTGCGCCTCATTTTTGGTGACATACCTACTACCTCAAAATATTAGAGACAGATCATCATGAAATTTGCACAAATTATTAGGAATGTTATGAAGAGCATATGACTACATCGTTGTGAACTGTTTGTCCGTTTATTTGTCTCTTGGTCTCTGCTAGTTTAGACTAACTACATGTTTGTCAGCAACATAACCCAAGAAATTATGAGCGGATCTTAGTGAAATTTGCAGAAAATATTTGAAATGTTAGGACACAAATAACTAAATTTTGGCCCGTTCTCCAGATTGGAATCAGGTAAAGAACGTTTGGGGATGGATGGTAATGGAAGTCCATAGAAATGAACAATTTGAGGCAGTAAGTGATCTTCGTGATGCAATCCTCACCGCTTAAAACCCTCTTCCCCTAACAGTCTTGGAAACCCTCTATACAAGCATGCTGCAAAGAATTTCTGAGGTTGTCAAAAAGGTTAAGAGACGTGACTCAGTAGTGAGTGCTCATCGAGTGAACTTCAGTTTCGGTGCTCAGTGTTTTTCTACTTTTGGGTTACTGGTCTCAAGGGTTAAACTAGTTTAGGTTCGTCCATCCTATGCTATGGGGCCAGGCAACCCCAGGGGCCCGTGTAGGTTACCTCAGCCATTAGCTAGGCCTTCGGGACGTCTCTCTTTCGTATGCCCACTTTGCTTCCTTCCAGATTTCATACTCCTACTTGTTCATGATTTATTCTGTTCTTCCTCTTGTTTCCCGACTTGCTGTTCCCATGCGCGTTGATCCTGTGTAGGAACACCTTCGTGCATAAGTTCCCCGTTTCTCTTGGCATACTCTATGCCCGGGAATGTCCCTTAACCTTTCCTCTGTGATATCGTTCTGCTCGGAAACTATGGCCCAAACTTTCCCAACTATAACTTACTAGTTACTGGTCTCAAATTTTTGATCCGCTGGTAAGGACGTAAGTTACTTATAATATGATTTTCTAATTTGTTTAGACTGAAATCGTTTTATCTTTTCATGGTATTGTCCAGGACGCAAAGAGCGCAACGTGAGGACTCACGTGAAACCAACATCGTAAAGTGATTTCATCATTGACGTCACATCGACCAAAGGTACAGGTGAACAGCCTATGAATATTTTATATGTATACGGTGCTATCGCCAAAAAGGTGTCGATTGCAAACTACAGGTTATTAAATAGATGAATAAATGAACATTACTTAATTAATGAACAATATACATGATTCTTAATAGCAATTTGCAGTGGTTGCTGGTAGAGGCTGGGATGGCGCCCTGAATTAACCATTTCTTTGAAGTGAAACCTTATTTCCTCCGCCAAGGAGGTTATGTTTTGTCGAGTTTGTTAGTTTGTCTGACACCACGATAACTCAAAAGGTTATGGACGTATCTTTACGAAATTTACAGAATTTGTTAGTTATGTTAGGAGGAACAAGTGATTAACTTTTGTTGAAAATCCCGGTCAACAGTTTGTTTATCTGCCTCTTTCTTCTCGATAGCATAACTCAAAAAAGTTTGGGCCGATCAGTAGGAAATTTGCAAAAATTGTTGGGGTTAGAGCTGGGGCAAATGACCAAATTTATGTGTTCAATTGTTGGTCCGTTTGTTGGTCTCCAAGTGTGTGAAATTTTAAGTCAGAAGTTATCACATAAAAAATTACAAAGATGGATCTTCATTAAATTTGCACAAATTGTTAGAAATGTTAAGAGACACGACCACATTTTGGTGATGATCGGTCGGTCCGTTTTGGTATTTGACTAATGGTCATCAGAACATAAGTCCCAGACTGTTCATCAAGAAAATTAAAGAAGTTGTTATTACTATCATGCATGAGGCAAAAACGACCAAATTTCGGTAAACACACGGAAGAAATCCTAATTTCAGGATCAATTTTAATTTTTTGTACCATTGCGTTGCTTGGCGTAGGTATGCGCTCTCAGAGCGCTGTAGTTCCACCACGTCTTTGTTGTGCACAATAGATGAGTAATATAAACAACATTGCATAAAGAGTCGAAATAATAGTTCTTGTCATTGGATGTTATTAGGTAAATTATTGTTTTTAGGTGTCATATAAGTGTCCGCTTGGCTTTAGCCGTGCAGCAAGCTATGTTTTCTGCATCTAAAAGAAAAATATGATGGCTGATGTGGCGCACCGTTGTTGCTTTGGGCACTAGCCAACCTGTGCTCGCCAACAAGACCAACCAAAGACGCTAACAACCGCGGCAACACCTTTTAGTTTGGTGACAACTGTGAGCGGCAATGCGGCCCGATTGGCTTAGGAAGCAGGCATGCATCTGCAGCAGAAGTTGGCCTAATAAGCTTAAGGCCACGCTATACACAGTCGCCACGAAACAAGATGAAAAGCAATGATCTGGCTGTCATTCAGTAAGTTGCCCTGCGTTTGGTGAGGGCATGCAACAGACAAAACAAAAAAAATCTGTTAATCGACATCACCCAAAGAGCAACATGGATGAAATGAAAAGAAAGATTTCTTTCCGAGGGACGGGAAAAAAGTATTGCAAGGCCTGAGGAAATGGAAGAAATACAAAATGAAAGCATACAGAAGGTAGGAAGACTGATCAGCGATGCAATTAGAAGACTCAGGAACAAAAAATCCCAATAAAAGCACAATTTTTAAATCGGACATGCAACTAGGAAGAATGAACGATATTATCGCCTAGTCATCAAACGATATTCAAAGCTTCCTTTCCCGGCATATATCCGTTTCAAGGCAATCAATGCCCCAGTAAAGACCAAAGAATACTCTGTTCGATAATGCATAGCTCTCAAACCGCAAAGAGATTGAGATAGCCAGGAACATGATACCCTGGTAAATTTCTAACAAACGGATATTGTAAGGATGACTTTTATATTCTCGGTACGACACAGCTACGATTACAGTTAAGATCATGCCAACTTCTATTGCTGGTATTTACGCACAGTGATGTTAAATTAATCTCAGGTACGGGAAGCCAATCTCAACAGAAAACGTAGGTATCCGGGATGAGTAGCTGACTGGATATATTCAGGGCTGACATTCAACCACATGCATATTGCAAAATCAGTAAAATAAAATAGAACTGCAGAAATGTTCAACAAGCATAAGTGGGGATGGATGCAAGTCAATTGAAGCGAGCAACTTTTACACTTCAAGGGAATAAAGCAAAGCAAAAACATCTGTTGAATTCAAGTACCTTAATTACCATACAGGGAAAATGGGTTTGGAAGGTAGGAAGAATACTTCATACATTTTAAAACTGTCGTATACACGGTGGGCAGCAGAGCAAGTCTCTGATAGTACCGGCGAAGGAACCAATGAACTAAAATAGTTTGGAGGTCAAAACGGTATAAATGGACTTTCTACTGCAGCTAACTGACAGGATACAGAAATTAAGTCTCATTACTTTTCGACAAAGCAATGTCGAAGAAATTAATACACATAATTACGATCGAGAAAATTGAAATCCAAGCCTCAATTTGTAGACTTAACTACGTTATCAAGAGATCAGCTCAATAATGAAGTCTAGAACTGTACCTAGGTAGCACTAAGAGGCCCGCTACTACTGTGGCAACACTAGCAATATACAGAATCTCGAATTCGTCGCCTCTTTTCAGAAGATCATTTTGTTCCATAAGGAAAATGGATGAAACACGTAACCCTGCAGTGCCTGGTTGCGCATCACACTGTGTATTATAAACATTCGCCCCTGCAGTCTGCTGCACCCTAATACCACAATGCACTTGCATACTCGCACTGTCTTAACCTGAATTAACCTACCGAACGACCAACTGGAATGAGCATTTTCATCATGAAGAAAAAGCATAGAGGTTCTCAAACCATGCCGACCGGGTCTCACCAAACTAAAGAGAAACTAGCAGTGCAAATGCCTGAGAGTATACAATACTTTTAATTTTCATCAACCTCTTATGCAGGGAAGTTGTGCAGAGCACACACAAATAAGGTAGGAGCAAATTTACATAGAGGAAAATAAAAATTTGAACTGGGCGTGAAGTAATGTTTTATAAATCTTCGAAGCCGCTACTGAAGTTATTACAGACTCAAAAACGGAAAATCGTAAGTAGAGGACATGCCAAAAAAAAAAAAATCGTACCAAGCAAGTAGATACTTGCTGATCAAGATCTTTTACTGGTTAATGTTTGTTGAGGGAAATCTGTCGAAAGAAAAAAATTGGTGAGGAGTTTACTGTATTACGCCGTCGTGTTTTTCATGATCATTATCTTCAACTGCGAACCTCGCGTATTCTCGACTAGCCAAGCGATCACTTCTATGAACGCGAACTCTTCTTTTAAAATTATGTGTAGTCAACGCTGAACTGCACCTCACCTGCAGGCATGGGGTTGACCAGGACTGGTAAAACCAACAAAAACTATTGTTGAAAACCGTGGTAAAACTTCAGGCCTGAAGTTTTATCAGGATAAAAACCCTGATAAACCTTCATGCCTACAGTTTCACCAGGGTTTTCCACAATAGTTTTTGTTGGTGTTCCCAAGCCAACACAGCAAGCAAGTCAGCAGCTCACGGTGCAGAGTGGAATGATTTATCTGTCAGGCTATCTAAATCCCTTCCAAAAATCTCGGAAATTAACACTTGGGACGAATCTCAAGTTTGCTGAGGGCTCCTGATGGAAATACTGTACTCTTTTATGTCTCGTCGAATTTCTTTGTCGGTCATAGGCAGTACAGAGCTGTACCAGCTACGTAACACACGCGAGTAATGCTAGCGGGAGTCTAAACTGCTGGTTCGTTTATCTTAAAGAAAAATAATAAATACATAAATAAAAAACAAAAAAGAACACATCTGTGAAGTAAAACAAGCAGCGCTACGTACCTACTTACTTACTCATGGCTAACTTTATGCTGGGCTTGGTCCATATATGTACTTATATATTGTGGTGATTCACTTTACACTGTATACATTATAAAAAACACATATTAATCATTTATACTTTTGTAAAGGGCGAAGAATATTATTACATAAGTGGTGTACTGCCAGCAGCAAGGCAGGCTTGTATAGAGAGCTACGTCGTGGCACCAAATGCCTAGCTAACTTAATCCAACAGCTAGTTGTTCAGGGACCTTCCTTCAGGATCCTCTACGCACCTGGAGACTGTCCAAATGGGGCAGCTTTGAGCTTTATACAGTACAGGATTGGGGATCTTGTTTCTTTAATAATACTTCTGAATCCCCCGTGTTTTCCAATAGTGCTATTCCTACGGAAACTATGGCTTAATGCAGTAAGTGAATGGTTAAAGGTACTCATAACAGGCTGTATTTTTCTATAAGGGTTCTCTGTCCTACAGTATTGCTGCAGGATAACAGCCTTTGGAATGAGGTAGCACGGCCTGGTGCAGAGATCGAGTGATAGCTAGACTGGGTTACATCGCTACAAGGGCTCTTTGCTCCTATTATCATAACGGGAAGCAGAACAATTACAGTGAAGTAACACAATCTAACTTTGCTAGCGGTTAGGAAACCGAAGAGCTTAACTCGAAAACCTTGAAAATCCAAAAGAAACTGTGTCCAAAACACCTAAGACCATCCTATGGCAAAAATAATAAGACTACGCAAATATGCGGGCGGGTGATGTCAGCTCTGCTGTACAATATTCCAGTCAGTTGGGTGAGATATCAACTCTGCGAACAGGGGCAAGGAAAAAACAGCCTACAGCAAACTTCGGTTCTGAATTCTCAAACAGCATTGTGCAGCTTTAATGCCTTGAATTTGCAGTCACAAATTACAGGAAGGCAAGGTAACAACCGACGCACAGTAGCCAACAGAGAAGGCGCAAGAGATAATTTATCCTTTCGCCTATGACCCGCGTACATAAAGTAGGCTACATTGTTACAAGAACTCCTCATGACCCGTGAGACGCAGTCATCAAATGTACTAATATTGTAAATATTAAACAATAGGAGTGCAATCTTTTACCATTTCTACATTGTGCAGGATCATTGCAAGCTTCAGGAATGGTTCCCGAGCTCGTAACGTATAATGGTATCGTTCGCCGGAGTTCAGAATGAACGAAGTGACACTTCTGCTTTAGAATTCTCAGATCCTCGCATAAAAGTATAAATTAATATTCGGGCCACAGGCCTAAGCCTGGGTGTGGCACGTGCCATAGCGATGTGCAAACTTGACATAAGGTGTAATAACAAAAAAGATGAAGTGTAATACTGAAATACATGCAAGACTATCAAGAGCAAGCGTAAACTGCTAGTGTCTGGAGTCGATTGTTCATTTTCTTTCATGAGAAAGAGAAATGTGGCATGCAACAATAAACGGAAATGATTAATATATTGCAGTGTAGCTATACAATTATAAGTTGAAAATGAAAGGGAAAAGTTGATAGCACTAGCCGCTAAAAGCAATTACAGAAGCAACATAGGCTCGATAAATAATGCGGACATATTATGGCAAAAAGTTATAAAAGTGCAGCTGAAAATGACGTAAGATGACGACTTAAAAAAACCGACTGAACAGTCACGACTGTCCGATAGTCACACAAGAATTGCTACATCTAATGTTCATTAGATGTAGCGAGGCGAACACTACAAGAGTAACTACGGTGTGTGAAAGACAAACGAATGCCAACCGATATAGCCTACGTGACGATAGGTATGAATACCCTAAATGAGAAGAAAGAATTTGAAGTACAGTGAGATAAATAGTGTGCATAAAATAATACAAGAAACCTCAACGCAACAGTGCAGGGTAGTGGAGGCTATGAAAGTTATTGCTACTATATATAACACTAAATATCCTGAGCTGTGTTATTGATGACTGGAAATGAAGTCGTAACGGATGAAAAGGTGATGAAAATCTACGTAAGCGAAGCAGTTCTAACAATATCTGTTCTTCCACTTTCTCTCCTCTCGTAAACGAGAACTGAACTAACTGAAGGCATGCAATCGACAGCACTTCCCTTACGTGGAAGTCGCGCTACATAACAAGACAAACGGTAGTAATAACTACGCAATGGTTCACTCTAACATTAACGACTCAGAGGAGCAGGCAGCAGATGACCGAGATCTATTAAAAGATCCATAATCGGCAAAGCACCTGCAGCAAACACGACAAACTCTTACGAAAACAGGAAATTCAATGTAATTTGGGACCTCATAGTTTGCTTAGTTGTATCAGAAAAAAAAAAAAACAAGCTAACGACTACTGCTACACTTTTCCGATACGTCTGGATTGAAAGCGACTCGCATCCGTCCAAAATCACAGTAAATTGCCTCTGTAGTTAGTTGCTGAAATGTCGTTACCATATAAACTGATCACAAATACATGCATTTTTCACTAAACCAAAATAATTCCAGACGATTTTCATTTAAAGACTGAAAAAACTTTCTCCAGAAACTGATCACGAATTGAATACGATAGCTACGCTGCTTACTGAGCGTCGTCAGTTCGTAAAACTTTTTGGTACATAAAATGATTGGACAGAGCTCACGATTGATATTATCAAACCTTGACGCGCTTATGATCTAACACAGTCCGTGTAAAAAAAGAGAAAATATAAATAACAAATGGTACAAGTCCTCTACAGTCTTCAAAGAGATGCAAGACAAAAGAAGTTTGCAAGATGTCATGAGCAACGTTAATTGCTTGATCGAAAAGAGTGAGTTAGTCCAAATGTTATGGATTCAACCTTCAGTTTAGCATTCACGCAATCACTTAGGCAATTTGCTATCAGACATGCAAGCAGCGTCGAGTGAAGTTCTGGAACCGACTTGTCGCTGAGATTTGAGAAACGTCTTTAGAGAGTCCCTAGACCAATAAGTCATACAAGGTCGCATGTAATTTGATTTCATCTTGGTCCGTAGAGAAAATGGATGGGCNGCAGCGTCGAGTGAAGTTCTGGAACCGACTTGTCGCTGAGATTTGAGAAACGTCTTTAGAGAGTCCCTAGACCAATAAGTCATACAAGGTCGCATGTAATTTGATTTCATCTTGGTCCGTAGAGAAAATGGATGGGCTACAGACTTATTGGCACCGTGAAGTTAGTAAGTGGTTTCTCAGTTCAAAACTGAGAGACCGTGTTGGAGACTGTCGATTATAAGGCTCACGATACGTCGCAACATGACGTCGTTGAGTGGCGTGGGTTGCAGTTAAGTTCAGTTGTTACTGCTTGGCAAGACTACTGTAATGTATCGCTTCCAATTTACAAGAAGTGTGATGCGTATTTCCTAACGCTGTCAACACGCTATAAACTTTGACCACAGCCTCCGAGTAAATATCTGCTAGAGGTTGCGCAGCTGGTTAGTTGCAGATTGTGTCGCGACTGCTCTGGATTTTCAGTGCACGACCATACCTACCCTTCCATCCAAAGATCTTTAAGAGCAGCGTGACCAGTGATCCCAGTCGCAGGGTGCCGTCCAACTGCTGCAGCTCTCTAGAGAAACACAGGGTCACTTCTTACAACCGAAGGATTTGCGACTTGCCCGACCTGTGGGCCTAACTGCAGAGTGTGACCACACAGCTCTAAGTCTAGAGTGTAGACGACCGCACGGCCGCACTTTTCAAAAATTCACGGGTTTTAGAAGACAGCCCGCGTTAGATCCGCTCGCGGAACACTGCAAACAACTAACGACGGAACGGCAAAACGACATCATGGAACGGCACACAGTAGCTAGATAATACGGTAAGATGAGCAAAACATCACAAAAGCTAATAAATAAGGCGGCGTGAGTATAAGACTCAATATCTATCAGGGGGTTGCAATAACCAGCAACAATCAGATCTGTCCTTCACTATTTTAGAGATGATAAATACAAGACAATGTAGACAGGAGCGACGTTAGCTTAGAGCGGTCAATCATCACATAAAACACCCACAAAATATTATCTATAGTAACGTCATTATTAGCTCATACAAATAAATTTAGGTTATCACACAAACAATAAGGATAATAATAGTAATAATGCTAGTAACATCACTAATGGTTAATAACTAGTTAAGACAGATCGAGGGCAGCATCAAGCGAAGAAACACACCATGCAGGTGAGTGACAGGATGGGATATTATTATTGCGTTCAAGTCTTGCAATAACAGTTATCCAGCTAGTCTTCCAAACAAATATAGTAGTACGGTAATACAGAAGTCTACGTTTGTATTAGGTATAGAGGTTCACGAGGGCAACTTGCTATTTCATTTCAATTTCTTGGGTTAGCAGTACCTGCCGGAAATGAATGTGCTTGAAAAAATACTACGCGAAAAATATTAGTTAAAGCGTACTACACATTACAGCATGCTAGTCATACGGCACTGGACTTTTGCTTCAAAGCACAAAGCTGTTAGGCCCTATAGATGTAGATCTTTATTAGATGGTTTTCAGACGGACCTTGAAAGTGAACAATCGCTTACAAATCGATGTTGATGGTACAAATAGGCAAAATAAGCCAACCTGCTGCCAGTTTTATGGTGGCTTTGCCATTCCACGCGAGAACTTTTATGACGATACTTATAGCGAGCAACTCCAATATTCTCTGATAAGCAATTCGCGTCGCTTCAGAACAATAAAGTAGAACCGAAGAACAAACCCTGTAACTGCATGCACAGTAACATTTGGTGCGATAACCATAGGTTCTGTCGCAAATTTTATTTTTTAGGTAATTAAAACGAAAATCGACAATAAATCAAGAAACATCATCACTGATAGCTATCCACAACTACGGTATTGATCTGCCTGTCCCTAACAGTGATTACACAACGCAGCAAGCACGGTAGGATGTAGCTGACGTGTCATTTGTTGCAATCTAGTGAGATTTTCATCACTTTCTTGCTAAACTTCAATCTGTCTAGAGAATTATCGTAACTAGTTTTTCTCACAGCTACGACATAGAGTCTTCTTACTGATTAGCTATAAGAAAAGGTATGATAACCCAAAAATAGAAAGTCGACAATTAACAACGAATTTGGAATGGTTACTGGAGATAACATCAGTATTTCATGAATGAAACAACTTCCAGCGTAGATAACTAAAAATCGAAAACAGCATCAGAAGATACCGATAGTAGCGGATGAATTAATCAGTAGATACTAAAATTCCAGTCCGTGGGACGCTCAAAGCCTGATGCTGCCGCAGCACATGGCCCTCACCATCAGAGGATCCGTGAACCTGGTCCTGCATCGCTCGGTTCCCTGGACACACACGCTAGAGGGCGTCACTCTCCGCTATACATGCCACCTTGCGCTCGGCTTCAGAGGGCTGTAATTAGTAGTGAACACACGCGGCATGTTTACACCATCCTGCCACTCCCAACTGCAAGTGTTTTCAAACTTAGGCATCAGAGTTTCCAACAACGTCAGCTTAACTCTACCATAATGAGAACAGGAGCTATTAAACCAATTAAAGCACGGTACTTGCAAACGTCATTAAACTGGGTTTAGTTAGGGATCCGTCTAATCTGACTAACGATAGGAGAACTGGAACGAAGAAACATAGACATTCATCAACAAATGCACAAAACTTATCCACGCATATCCATAAAATGATCAGTAGCAGGTAGTATACTACCATGATCCATTACTCTTATATAGACATAAAACAAACAAAGCAACACAAAGAACACGGGTTATTCACAGTCTCTTTTTGGATACGATTAGAACTTGTTCACGTAGCTACACCAACAGAAGAACGTACCGAGGTGTAGCATTTTACCAATAAATTTATCACGAATGAAACAAGGCTATGAACTGCAACAGGATAATGCCATGATTCATCCGTCCATGGCTCTGCCAGCGGCTGTGATTGTTCGCAGAAATTATCATTAGCATTATAGTGAAGTTGTAGTAGTAGTAGTAGTAGTAGTAGTACCCTACTGGTTTAACCACAGATATATGGTCGAAGTTCTGACACGGCTGATACATATAACCACTGCACGCAAAAAAAAAACAATCAAGAAGACATCATCCTCCAAGTAGCTTTCTGCTTTCTTTAGTGATTCCCTTACAAGTAATAAACAGCGGCTCAACAAGCTTTGAGGGGTATCAACGAACGTTCAGTTTCTACACCAACAACTTGATCCGTTTTCTATTGAAACAAACAGGGAGGTTCACCCTGCCTTCATCCTCCTCTGCATCCACAGACCTGGGACGCCGCTGCACGACGTCGCTAAGCTGAGAACTCTTTCTCACAATATAACAAACAGCCCAAGTTGACAGGAAATGATGCGAATATCGATTACAAATTTAACATAAGACCAGGGGAGCTGATTTGTCACATGTATTGACAATGTTGCTCTAACTGAAATATAACTTATCTAACAATGGGTAATAGTAGCGTGATGCACATGCCGTTCCACATCACCAACCCCAACTTAATGATTGCGAGTGTTCTCAGTTGCACACGAGAGGTGAAATGATGCTCTCTGCTAGCTGTAAAAATTTTTGCCCATATGTTTATTTCACTTTCAGCTCGTCACGTTAGTTCTGCTCGTCAGCTAATCCAAGTATTTTTACTTCATGCATCACTTGTTGAATTTTGGCTAGGAACATTTTATACTATACACTGTTTTGAAATGTTTGAACACCAATACTAATCTGTGAACCAATGAAGATTTAGGACTGCGAGCATTAAATAAAGACAAACTCTTAATAGGAATATAATCGCAGTAGCTATAGAAAGGCGTCGCACACAAAGGTATTCAAAAAAGTCAATTTTGTCAATGGAATTTCGAACTACTCGTATTGTTACAGCATGTAATGCAATTTTTACATCATTTGTCTGAAAGTTCACTTGCAATTTTTATTGTTCACCAGGTAATTGAAACGTGAAGAGCGAGTGGTTATGGCATGAATCATTGATTGCCAGCGAAACACGTCTCATGTATGGAGGCGTCAAATTTTTCCAGGCGATTTAATAAGGAACGATGAGACAGGTGGTAGCGTTTTCGCTTAAAAACATTTTTTCGAACCACTGTTACGGCAAAGGCACCAACGTTGCGGCAAAGGAAGCAACGTGTTTGCAAAGCGAGCAGAAGTCACGTTATCTACAACCTGAAACATGCGAATGGGTGTAGCTATGAAGCTAAAAATTTTGATAATCCACTAGAACAACTATGATCAATCCATCAGCCTGTCCGACTAGCGTGGAAACGAGAATTGCAGCAAATGCAGTACCGCGTACTGCGTCGTAAAGCTAACTCAAAATATATCCTTCACTAAACTGCCAGTCCAGTCAACATAACGTCAAGTATTTGCCAATAAAAGTTCAAAGCACCAGCTAGGGGATAACCAATCGTCATTTATACTATATTTTTTTTCGTAGGAGAAATAATTCCAGTGTCAGCAAGTCATTCACAGAATACATTGGGGTCTAGTGTATGTGATATAGGGAATTAAGCGTAACAAGTACAACATAATTTGGAACAAGTCAGGCGCATCAGTATCTTTAAATTGACTACAAATGGAGTGAAGAAAATTCCCACAATAAAAAAGCTAGCGCCTCGTTTCAAGAAACAGCTGCAGACTTGGGTATCAGCGCTGCCCCCCCCCCCCTCCATAGAAGGACCTGAGTAAAGTGCCGGCTATTTTGCAAGTAGTGAAGAAAGGAAAGGTTTTAGAAGAAACGATTCTCGTTGCAATTTTCACAGCATAGATTTGCAGAGCGTTAAAAATAGGCGATGACATAGCTACATTAAACAGAGCGTCAATAGACGAATACTCTACTGTCATGTCAACGTACGACGAGCACTTTTGCTTCCATTCTATAGCACAAAAGTTAAGGGAAAAATTAGAGTGCTTAGTAACTCCAGATTAAAATACAACATTTCGCGAACGAACACCGATGCGAAAAAATTCGTGTCCAGCCCCATTACGGAACAATGACTCAAGGAGACACAAACAAGAGAAGATAAACGCCCCAATGTAAGCCTCCATAATTTATTAACATTTACCTCAAGAGCTGCATTTTCCGATCCGACAATACTTTGTAAAATACCAGCACCGCAGTTGAAGACTTACCTTCTCTACCTGACACTTAAGAAATGCAGGTGATCCGTAGCGAAAGGTTACTTACGCAGTACGTATTTCAGGAGCCAGAAATAAGCTCGTCGCTATGACCTGATGCATCGCGAGAGATTCCGACACATGTTGGAAATTTGAGAATGCCTGAAAACTGCAGCTGAAACGTCATCTACAGAACGAGCAAATTTCCGTTCCAATTGAGGTTGTTCCTGTTTCGAGGTACATACGCCTAGTTTTTTTTTTCCTTATAGGTATTGAATTACTAGGTGTCAGCTAAATCTCGGAATTAATGCCCAACAAGAGCAAGAGAGGCAGTGGAGCCTTAGGAGGTCACATCTATAAGCACGGAGGATCTGTTATTCATGAAACTTATCGTTAAGTAAGCTGTGTATTGATTAGGAAACGTTAAGTGTAATTCTCCAAATTATGCTTTGTTAAAACCCTAAAAACAAGGGAACACGTGTTACTTCGAAGGTCTTACAAACGAACTCCAGGTGACGCTATGCTTGCCACCCGTAATGGCAAGTATAATTTGCAGAGACGGCCATAACTGCAATAGGTACAGTAATTAATAAGATATATTGGCAGCGAAATAAGTTACAATATCAAAACAAAAAGTTGGCGCTAAGAGTACAAAATCGCATGTATACAGAAGTACTTCGAAGCTACTCATATATCTATTTGTGAAAACAGACACAAGTCATATTACATTAAGCCAAAATGGTTCCGAAATACGGCATACAGCCACTTAACATCATTGCATAATTTTAACGCAAGAACCACAATATTCAGATTTAATTTTCAATTTCCTTTCTCACTGCAGCACTGGCAACACCACTCCATCTTCAGTTCTTTGCCGAGCTTGTCTTCAAACGTACAGTAGGTACATTACAAAGTGCTTGAACGCACTAGCAATCCTTATAACAAAACATCACACTTGCGACGTTACGCGAGCGATAAAACGTTCAGTTCGCCGGCTCTTACTAACAGCATTTGCAAGCGTCATTTCTGTAAAATCTGACCTCATAAGTTTTACAGATTTCTTCACGACCGGCGACACTATTCTCTGACTTTTACAGCCATACCAAAGCAAGTTCTGTCCAGCTCGGCTCCCATTTACAAATGAGCAGCATTTCTCTGGTGCGTGTCTCAAGTGTGTTACTTAGAATTCAGGATATATCTACTTATATAAAGCCTTTCAGCAGTTTCTGCACTGCAACATTTGCACTAGATAAAACTTTTCGCACATCAATAAATATTACACGAGAAGCTCAACGTACCAACTAGAGGTCAGTAGTTTCTAGCACGCACAGAACGCCACGTCTTGCTTTACAGACACCGAGCACGAGAGTCAGCTACAGCGGTCAAGAGCAGCAACACAAGCTTTTCTGAGTCACAACGTCTAACTTCAGTTAGTTTGAGGAAGTCACTGAATATGCGATCACAAGGCCGTCCAAGGTAGCAGTATTATGCAGTACCAAACATCAGAGCTCCTGGACATTAGGCCTCACTGCAGGCACGCCTGAATTTTCTCTATCCATTCCTGAGCAGCGGGACCGTCGCTCGCGCAGAAGTTGTACACCCGCTTCTTGGTCTGCAGCTGGATGGATAGACAAGACAGGTCAGAATGGACACGTAACTACTCAAAGCTTACGTATCATCATAAACAGAAAGGGTTGAAACAAAGTTGGGAGTGCAACTAATCTAAGCCACATCACAAGGGCAGTAGGTACACATAGGATGGGCGAACCTTAACTAACCTACCTCTACGTCTTACGGCTCATCCTATGCCCTCTGATGGGACACGAGAGCAAACAGAAGTTCCGTGAGTTATGTCGTCTACCACCATCGGTGGCCCACCTCACGGAACAGAAACGGAGAGCAGGAAAACCTAACTAATTCCACAAGTTGACCATAAAAGCAGTAATTAAGGGCGCATAGAACAACTCCTGCGGGAAGTAGGTACCTAATGTACTCGGCTACTATGTAGCTTAGCCATTAGCTAAGCCTTCGGGACGGCTGTCTTTCGTGCCCACTTTGCTTCCTTCCCATCTTTTACTCCTACTGATCTTTCTTCAATCAGTTCTTACTCTTCTTTCCCGATTTGCTGTTCCCATGCGCGTTAATCCTGTGTGGGAACACCCTTGTGCATGGGTTCTACGTATCTATCGTCACACTATGTGTCCCTTGCTTCTTCCTCTGTTAGAACGCCGTTGCTGTGGAGACGGAGACCTAAACTACTCAATATTTCGCCTTGAGCTAACTGAAAACGTTAGTTGACGCGAAAGTGCATTGTTTAGA
>LQNS02278094.1:34150212-34182466 GCA_001587735.2 Parhyale hawaiensis | reverse complement strand
CTCTCTCTTTCTCCTGTCCTGGCAATAGCTCATAGAGTGCCGGGGCGTATGTTCCGGTGTCTCTTTGGGAATGGGCCTATTGGTTCGTCTACTGCCGCCTATCTAATCTAATCTAATAACCCTAGGCACAGCTACATGGCCAATTGCGTAAGTAATATTCAACATTTTTTCATACCGTTACATACGGTATATGTAACACTTTATATAGTGTTATTCCAGCGAAAGAGGTCAATTAACTCTTGATAGAACAGGTTAATGGGGAGAACTACCAAGAGCAGTATAGAGGTGATATCAGAAAGCATATACGTACGGAGTTAAAAGACAAGCTTGCTATAAAAGCTAAAATTAATTTGATGAAATCTAAATATTTTAGAATCGATCAGGCAATCTTTCCAAGTTACATTACATAACAATCGGACAGCTTACATATTTAACCACCGCATCGGCACCACAGCCTGAGTAGCTCAAGACATTAGCTACGACTTCTGTTACTGAAACCGAACTGGTGTAATGAGGCAAGTAGTTAGTTATATAGTTAAGAAGTTTCAGCCTCCGTTTCCGAGCAGAACGACATCATAGAGGAATGAGCAAGGGACATATAATATGCCAAGAGAAACGGGGAACCCATGCACGAAGGTTTCAAACACGGGATCAACGCGCATGGGAACAGCTAGTCAGGAAAGAAGAGGAAGAACAGAATAAAGCATGAGGAAGTAGGACTATGATAATGAAGCAAGAAAAGGAACGATAACCGAGGCACAGGAGTACTCCACAGCAAGGTCAATCTGTATGTCCACCTATCGAGCTGTATTATGTTACATAAGTACTCATAATGAGTACTGATAGGTCTGCGCATGTCATGAATCGTAGATCTGAACTTCCATAGTTTGCTAAACTAGACCCGTCAATAACACAAACACAATACTATCCACCAACTTGTCTAGTAAAATGGTAACGAAGTGCACAACATATTTTCTTGCAACTACCAGGATGACGTTATTTTCGAGATAGTGGGCTAACCGTGGCACGCACCTTGATGGGGCCCCACAGCACTGAGGAGCAATGGTCGCAGTAAGCCGGTGTAGCATAATTGTACTTCTCAAAGCGGTGAGGATGAGTGTAGCCACCGCCATGACTAGCTCCGTCATCGTGGTGATGAGCTGCAGCGGCTGCACCACCAGCAGCAGTGGGAGGTGCAGCTGCGGTGGTGAGGGCGTGCAGAGTCTTGGCCCGCACCAGCAGCTCGAGCGTGCTGCGCTTATGCACCGCGCGGCCATGTTCCCGCACCAACTGCGTTGTCACGGACACCTGGCGCTGTCGCAGCAGAATTAGTATCTCTTTAAGGGAGTCATAAGAACTGAGGTGCGCTATGACACCGTACATAGTTAAGGTAACAACTGCTGATATATTATAAAGTGGCAAATAGTGCAGCAGTCATACAGTTTGTTTCTGATGTAAATTATATAGACTAATGAACCAAGCTGATTACAGATTTACTACAAAATACACGTACGTTACAAAAAGAAGCAATCATAAACAATACAGCTATTCGGGGATTTACAATGTGATACCTTTGTAGTCACTAGCAGTAAGGCTACAGGCTATGTTTCAATTAGCTATTGACGGTGTGATCAGTAATTAATCTACGAGCAATGCGAAGCTTAAGGTTTACCTGCAGCATATCTTGAGGAGGTAATTCGAGCTTGTCCCAGTGTGCCGTCCACTTGTGAGGCAGGTGACCCAATTCCTGCTCCAGCTGCCGCAGCTCGTCCAGCTGGGAGGTAAACACATCCTGCTGGCAAGTCATGAGGCAGTCGTAGCCACGACTGACGACGCGGCGGCACGAGCTGCGACCAGCACTGGGGCCTGCAAGAGGAGGATGTGTGTTATGCGCACCCAGCAGAACACTTGGCACAATTTCTGAGAATAGGGTCAACGGAAGCGCCATTACACCGTCTACCGCCCAGCACTTTTGCATACAAAAGCTACAGAGAAATTAAGGCTGCGCACTAGATGCTAGCTCAGACGTTCAGCAATCGCAAGGAACGTCTTCATAAAATGGAAAACAGACCAGAAACAAAGCCGTTTTCGGCTCTATCATCTCCTCATGAAACAACTATCTATCCAAATATTAGAGCCATTCACGAGAATGATACTTTTGGTTTGATAAAGAGTTCCAGAGTGCAAAGCAATGCCAGATAAATAGTCACACAATGGAATACCTAGTTTGTATAAGGTAACCAAGAAAGTTCTGTCCGCTTTCGCGTATCGTTACTTTCTCGCCACCGTACCGCATCCATATTCAATCGAGTGCTTACCTGTGATGAAGAGTGGGTTTCGTACAAAACTCCCAAGCGTTGGTTATCACACCAGCATGCTGTCCCTCACACCGCAAGACTGCCTATTGCACCCACGCAAGATTATGCTTAGTGTCTGGTGGATAGGTCGTCAAGTGGTTCATTATGAGCTGCAACTAACGGGCCAAACGCTCACTGCAGACCTGTACTCCCAGTAACTGGAACGTGTGAAACAGGCAGAAAGAGCCAGCAGTGGTGAATCCCAAAGGTGTGCTTTTCCTCCATGACACCACCACACCGCATGTCGCGCGAGTGGTCAGGGATACCATACAGCGACTTGGGAGGGAGACTGTCACCTGAACTTGCCCTATCCAATTACCACCTCCTTCACTCTAAGGATAATCAACTTCGTGGTAAATCCTCCGGTACTGAAGCAAATTTGCGTCAAGCCCTCACCAGCTTCTCTGCGTCCAAAACCCGCGAGTTTTAAAGTAAGAGGATTGAAAAGCTGGAGACACGTTGGCAGAAGGTGCTGGATGCCGATGGCGATTACTTCGAAAACTAAATATAAGTCACACATAGAGTGAAGCTTTTTTTCATCAAATAGAAACGGATAGAACTTCTTTGGTTACCTTATAGCTACATACTTACCACACAAGCAGCGGAGTCAAAGAAAGTGAAATTTGGGGTCCAGGAGTTGGAACCTGGTTAAAACCAGGAGTCGCAGACGGTGAAAATTGGTCAAGAAAAAGAATCGGAGTTGGTAGAAGGGCGTCATTGTTGGGTTTAAAAAGTCTGTGCAAAACCCAAAAGTCGCAGTCGGACTATGTCCTCCAACTCCGCAACCCTGAATTATTCTCACAGGTAGTAGCAATTCCCACCGCTACCGTCCAGCACAAGGCCAACTCGAGGTAACACAGTCAGTGCTATATGTGCTCACCATCAGCAGCAGCCTCTTCTTCCTCCTGCATGTTGTCACGCTGGCGTACCTCGTGCTCGTATGGAGGGCCGTGCTTCAGCTCTTCGCCCAAGTAATACTCCCACACGCACAATGCACTCACCACCGTCACAGGCCGCAGTACCTGCAGAGATAATAAGTGACATTACGGTTTATCATGTAAGCATAACTAGCAGAAAACATTATTAGATTATTGAATAGTTTAAGCCTCCGTCTTCACACTCAACGAAGGCGATCTAAGAGAGAAAAAAATAAGGATATAGGCCTACAGCATGTTGATAAAAACGGGGAACACATGGACGAAGGTGCTCTCACACAGGACCAACGCGCATGAAAACAGCAAGTCCGGTAAGAAGAGGAAGAACAGAAAAAAGTAAAATCAGTATGAGTATGTAATCGGAACGATGCAATGTGGGCACGAAATATAAACGTCCCGGAGGCCAAGCTCCTCCCCATAACATAGGATGGGCGAACCTAAGCTAACTTAACCCTTTTGCCTATGGCCCATCCTATGCACGCTGAGGGGAGAAAACATGATGGTGCAGATGAAAATATATTCGAAACTACAAGAACTCAGATCAGTCCCACCACAAGTGGCGTGTAACTTTGTCCATTGATGAAAATACATGTCTTTCCGACAGTTTTCTCATAGTGAATGGGTAAACTATTAGCTACATGCAGCAAAAGGACTTCCGCATCATATTAATATGTTCCCCAATGAAAGTTACAAAAAAAAAATTCACATTGCATTCACTAAGAAACACAGAAGTACGGATAATTGATAATGCATGACAGCATAGTGCGCAACATGCCCTGCTTACATTGTGAACTGCACTCAGTAACAAATCAAAAACATTAACACGGCGTTGCTGGTCACCTAGGTGTTGCACGGACGGGTGGTTTACACCAAATCCAACTTCTGCACGCTTTACCTACAACACCAGGGAAAGCGAGCTAGCCGTATTATCTCCCTTGACTTGGCACTGGCCCCAACCAAACCTTAGGGCAGTGAGAGAAAGTGATTGCAAAGTTCAACAACAAATTTGGTTAATGACAGTAAACACGTATCGCCAAAGTACCGTTATAATTAAGTTTCAGCACCAAACTGCTGAAAAAATTATCTCATTAAATTATAAAGTGCAGTAGCGACAGCTTCGCTTTTACCTTTTCACAGAAATTTTTTGCGAACAAATGCCGATGAAGAGCATAATTATTACATCTACATTTGGATGTGTGAAAACAACAAGTAGCAATTTGAGAAAAAATATCCTAAATCCGGATAATCACCAAACACGCACCTTTACTAAAACAAAACCGAAAATTAATCAAAACCAATTCACAACGTTATAGCAACGCTGCTCACCAACAGGCAAAACTCCTAAATGGCAACAAATTACATTGGAATTAGACTAACCATACACTGCTACCAAATGTCGCACTGAATAAATATCATTATTAAATTGAAATAAAGTCCGATCAACCCTCCTACCTACAGCATACACTGTGATCCAAAGAGAGGAAGATACCAGAAATATAAATGTGTCAATAGAAGCGTACAACCAATGCACGAGGGCGTTCCCACACAGGATCAACGGACATAAGAACAGCAAGTCAGACAACAGATGAAGTACAGAACAAACCATCATCAGTAGGAGTACGAATTTAGGTGTATGGAAAGTGGGAACATGTGACAAGAGGCCCGAAGACCTAGAATTCAGCGTTGCCCAAACATTTTCACCAACTGTACCCCTTAATTGCCTTCAACGACTGTTACGTAACCTCTCCCCGGTCAAATTTATTGCACAAATAAAACTGATGATATAATAACAAAATGCTTGAAAATTACATACTTTATTTCGGTTGAGTGTGTTGTTTGTTCACGTACTCTTAAGAACTATGTTGCTTACCCTTGCTAAGGTAACGAATGGTGTCCCCTGGGGGCGCTGCAACCCAGGCTTCTCTTAAGCCCCATTGCCAGCAATTTTAAACTTTTGAGATTGTTAAGAGCGTAATACGGAAGATCAATTCGTTGTATGTGCAGTAAGCCCTTTGAACATTTTAACAGTTCTTTAGTAAGTTCAAATAAACTATTTTAGAACAATTTTACCAGTGGAAAGAAAATATAATAAAATTAAGATTTTTACTGAAATATACTTTATTCCTAAATGCAAGGTAACATAGAAAACATTAAACTGAAAGCACTCTGAAAAATAAGTCATCTAAAGTAAAAGTTAAAAACCTCACGAATATTATCGGGTAGTGTTGGCGCCTGACAAGCTATAGTAAGCCATAGTATTAGAACGTTTATTTAGTGCCCGGTAACATTATTATTATTAGCACAAAACTCCCCAAAATTGATCAAAATCAAGTCAAAATGTTTTAGGAATGTTGCTCACTATCAAACAAGCCCCTAAATATCTACAAATTACATTAGAATTCAAGGAACTCTAGACTCACACCAAATGACTTGAAGGGACGAAGATCAAGATAGCAATCGAGTCATACAGGATACCTAATCATCAGCAGTAAATAGCGCCAACACAACAAAAGTTCGCGTCCCGTGCGAATTGATAGCGCGCCTCCATACCTGAGAATCCAACGCCCGGTCAGGGGCATACAGGAAGTTGAAGAAGACAGGCGAGCGGGCGGCAAGTTTGTCGATATAGTCGAAGAGAGATTGGCCGAGACTGTTGCCGCCAGTGTTGCTGGGCGAGCTCAGGCGGCCTCCTGAACACAATATGAAACTTTCACCACAGCGTACTATCACGCTTATTACATTCACATTGAATAACAGGCTTATCTCTAATAATTCATGGTGAACGTTGTCAGTATGAGATCTAGGTGCTTAATAAAAAATCCCCTATTAAGCAAATGCTTCGGTAGGAAACTATCAGTCCAGTTTCCAGCGTGAAAAATTATTAATGAAAACCATCGACCACATAATTAAGTATCAAATTCTTTTCAGAGAAAATACGATTTTAGGACTGGTACCTCCAGTAGGGTAAATATCATCCTCCTGAGCAGCCTCGAGTCCCTTATGATGGCGTGAGAGGGAACCTCTCTTGTCTTCCTCACTCATGATGCCAAGCTCCACTCGGTCCAGCTCGCAGTCAGACAGGAAAGTGCGGAACCTGCCTGACACGCTGTGGTACGCCAAGAACCGCAGGTAGTACTCGTTGAACTCAAATGACAGTGGGAACTGACGCTGTATCTGTTACGCAAAACAAAGTGATGTATGTTAAAAGTACAGCATTTTCAAAAAATAATTCCCACTAGGTTACCCTACTTTCAGAAGGACGTACAACGAATGAGTATCTTCTTATTTCATATAACAATCGCGAATAGATATTATTCTATTATTATATGTGTTATCTTCCACTTAACAGCCCAAGATGCAATGAGATTCATTCATAAGCGAGTCAGCAGAAAAACAACGTTAAAAAATTCAGAAGAGAACAACTAGGTCACAGTAAATAGAATTGAATTAGTTAACCCCAAAAGTCAATAATGTAATATGAAGATGCTTGACTGACTGCATTTAGAAACAAGTACATAGTTGGAGTAGTAAATGTGGTAAAAAAAAACAGTTTATGTAGCATTGGACATTTCATTACACAGTAGCAATTCTGTAAATAATGTAGTGTGCATGTGACCCCGACGCTGTATAATATCTAAATTTTGCAACCTGATTAACCACATCTGTACACTACATTACTGCCTATATTATATCCAAAATCTGCACCACGCTCAATATATCCATAGTTCAAGGTACCCACGGTATCTCCAAATTGGGTAACCTGATGACCGCACAAATGGTCGAAGTTGTCCACGGCAGATATAAATATATATCGTACCCTGGCTCGCCACAGCTGTGGTCCAACTTCCCTACGGTACAATTGCCTAAGATTGCAGTCCACAATATCTAGCAATCACCTGATGTACTGCATCAAGGAACTGAAGGAAAATGGGCGCAAAGCCCGAGCTCTGAGAACTGTGCAGAACGTTGGAGCGGTGGAGGAATCTGTGGCCATACGCTAGCCACTCTTTCTCAATGAGCACACGGAAGCCAGCCATGGTGCGATAGTAAGGGTCCAGGCACAGCTGGGCTAAGCTGGATACCTGGGGGGATAGGTAACACCAATAATAAGAATGCCATGCATGGCTGGACAAGAAACTGAAATAGCCGTATTCTAAAATTGATCATTATTTAACAAACAATAAATAGTAACAAAACCCGTTTGCCACACACAGAAAGTTATACAAGAGTAGGGTAGGCTAACTATAGGTTTTCAAGAAGCAGAACAACAGTCTTTCTTCTAAATGAGTTTCATTAAAAGGGTGATTACAGCTATTAACGTTGAATTCGAATACTTTATTCACTTTTTCATTTTAAAAAATATTCGTTTTACTCTGAGCATTACAACACTTGTCTAATAGTAATTGTAGGATTAAATCAACTAACCTATCTGAAATGCGGTACCGGTATATACACTTTCTCCAACGCACAATAAAGGCGAGATCCTAAACACGTAAGCATTAAGATGGACTATTCAACCAAACATCCAAATATTAGGCACACGAAACTTCATTTTAGGAAACATCAAGTTTGGTAATACTAGATACTGCTCCGAAATGAAACAGACACCTTCCGGTACTCCCATCAAACTAAGGTAATAAAATAAACTTTTCTGCACCAAAACTACAAATGAAGAAAAAAACGTAGAGATATGATAACAACAGTATAGCTAGCAAAGCAGACGCCTGTATTATCAAAACTAAATATTTTCATGAAATCATTCGTTTCTTCACATAAGCTATTTGTCAAACATTGATAACAAAAAGACCCACCTGTGCCGGGAAGTTCCGGTCGTCCTACAGTACTAACATCACTAATCTATATTATCATTTATATTTCTACACAAAAGCTATTGAAACCTGCAGCAAGTGCTAAGAGGATGCAAAGAAGGACTCACCTGAGCCGTAAAGTCCCAGCCATCCTCCAGCAGTAACATCACTGACGCGCCCAGCAGGTCCGTGAGGTCCACAACAGCGCCCGAGCGCTGCAGCAAACACGACAGCTGCGACAGCCACTCGCTGTTCTCCACCAGCCTATTGTAAGACCCAGACATTTATTGTTATCTACTCTCACGGTTACGTCCCCGTGCCCACAACATTGCAAGCGAACCAATGAGAGGTACAAAGAAGAAACACGTAGTATGTCGAGAAAATATGAGGAAGAACAAAAAAATATATAAGTAGCAGTACAAAACATAAAGCAGAGAAGCGGGCATGACGGGAAAAACATAGGTACCAAAGGCGTAGCTGTGGCTAATGCGACCCATGTTGTTCCTCTATGGTGCACGAATCCCTAATATATAGTAAACCTAAACATTTACGATCCCCCAAATCGAATGATTTCTGAATAAAAGTTTCATTCATGTTGAGTGTCAGTAGATTTAGCCAAACGTCGCTATAATAATAATTTAGCCATTGTAACCAACGGCTGGCCGGGACGTGATTGCTTGAAACTTATCGGTCTGTCAACCGAACGAAACTATAGCCTACTTTCAATTTATCAAGCGGGACCCTACTACTAACTCGGAATCCAACACTAAATACCAAAAACAAATTAAACTGAAAATCCTCAAATTAAACTGAAAATCCTAAGAGCTACAATCTGAGTCACATTAGCGTTAGCTACCAAATAATAAGCCCGTCATATTGAAAAAAAAACAATGGGGATGGACGGTCCCTGCGAGATATTATCTATAGGATGTTTCTTTTCTGTGAGGACAAATTTCAACCATAGGTAGAAAAACTCAAAATATATCGATTTTCAGGAAGGATAAAATGCCCAAAACTCCTTAGTTTTCAAGTTATAATGACCCGAAAAAATTTAAAGCTTTAAATAGGATACTACGTGCGCGCAGTAGTAGAAGTGCGGTTTTTATTGTACATACAATGAAAACTGCTGTAGTGGGGTGAGAAAACGTGCCAAACTATCAAAATTAGTGCTGACATTGGCACGCACGTAGTATCCTACTTAAAGCTTTAAATTTCTTTAAGTCATCATAACTAGAAAACTAAGGAATTTTGGGCATTTTATCACTCCTGAAAATCTATTTATAATTAGTTTTTCTAACTAGGGTTGAAATCAATTCGCACAATAAAAAATAACACCCTGTATATGCGATGTAAATAAGCAAGAAAAACTTGGCATCGTTTCTTCACCGCTCAGCACTATAGCCTGACCAACTTTATAAAGCTAACGCACCGAAGATAAAAACTGCACAACTGGATATTCGCCCACAGCTATAACATACTCACAAACGGACCTTTAACATAATATTCTATGACGCAACAAAAACATCTCACCTATAGAAAGACTGCTCCTGGTCAGGCGTGGATGTGGAGGGAATGCACGCTCGCATCAGCTTCTTGAAGGCGGATTTGACTTGCAGCACATCAGGGTAATCGACTATTATAAACTCGGTCTTGTGCACAGTGTCAGTCTTCAATCCCTGGCAGAAAAATATTCAATACGCGTAAACGGTAAAATGATAAGCAGCCTACACTCATAAATTGAACAGATACTAAACGCAGCTTGTTTCTAACCCTTTCAGTATGAAAAATCTACTCTTGCTGTGAGTGCCAAAAAGTTGCTCATACAGAACCCTCCTAAAGTCATTTGAGATCACCAATGGTTATGTTCAGTCGTAAATAAAATACTAGCACTGACATCAGGCGGGTTGTTGACTATGTTGTCCAAATTTCCAGAGCAAGAAACAATGCACTGGATTTTACAATGAAAAATTTGATGCGGCATCTAGAGATGCCGTCAGTACCGAAATTGTCAACTAGGCACTGGAATTTTTAACAGAAGAATGCACATTTCTACATGTTATTGATAGTTCTAGATTAAACTTGAATAAAATTAATAGCGTTTTTGTTAAATATAGTTCAACAAACAACTGCCACTACCAGCGTTGGAAATAAATCTTCGAGTATTTATTTTTTAGAAAATAACGTTTAGAACACATAATTTGCTTGAGCAGAGGGGGGAGAAAGTCGATGAGAGAAAGAGAAACAAGAACCCGCGCAGCCCCAAGTATCCAGCCAAAGACTACTCACTGAAAAATCAGCGGGGTGACTAGGACATGAATCTCCCAAATAACAAACAAACAGTAATAATGTCTAAATAAAGCAGGCAACCACGACGAAAAACATTGAGGCAGTCACCAACCTTGAGATGAGTCTTCTCCCCAAAAATGTAGAGAGCGGCTGTACTGAAGGCTCGTACCACCTCCATGTTGGGATCAGCAGCAGCAACCGATGTGCCAGAGCTGTCAAGCACCATGGACGTGGAGAGCCGCGACCCTGCTGCTGCGGCGCTCGGCCCCTGCTCCGCGCTGTGTGTGGTGGGGAGATTGATAATAGGGGGTACTGCTCCTGCACCTCCTGGACTCTCCACCAGTAAGAGAGGTGATAGAGGAGGAGCAGGCTGAGGGGAGGTCGGCCGCAGTGTGTTAGTATATGCACTGCTGACACTGTCCCACCAACCAAGCAGACTATCTCGTGCTCCTAAAGTAGGTGCTGAGGGTCGCCGGATAGAACCCAGGCGCGAGAAAGCGCTCCCACCACTATTGGAGCCCCCACCACTGCTGCCACCTCCCGGACTCCTTCATGAGCCAAATGACGTGAACAGCAAAGTGTACAAACGGTAGGCATTGTACAGGCACCAACATGCAGCCAGTTGACATTTACCGAAGCATGCCACGGAAACGTGTTCAGTTGAAGATGTAGCATTAATACATACTCTTACCGCGGAGTATCAGTTCAGTGGTGCATCAAGCATGCAGTGAACCTCAGAAATGCCGTATAACAACGTGGCAGGCAAGTGAGTGGCCTCACAGAGATGTAACAGTTGATGACGAAGCAGGAACTTGTCATCACGATCAAAGGGAGCCAGCATGAAGATGAAGTAGACACGGGCCACCATCATCACAGGGAGCCAAGGCGTGCCGTTGCAGACATGTCAGTGCCGCCGGTGTAGTGATCAGATATCATAGATGATAGAAAGAGGTAGGAGCAGTCGAAGGGTTACACGGCGGAAGTGTAAGTTGCAAGAAATTAATACGCAACAAAGACGTTACTTTGGCACAACAGAATAGCGGCGTCGTACGTGGAAAAAGCATACGTAACTTCGGCATAACAGCAGAACAAACGATAGGAGAACACGGGCATAGCAGCAGCAGAGAGGAGAAACGCTTATTAGCGGCACATCCGATATTATGGGGAGAAAAGGAGGTAGTAAAATCAAGGATCAGATTGTAGAAGCAGGAATTTTGAAGAAGGAAAGATTTTAGGAGAGCAAATGCAATAAATCACTGAACAGAAATATTGGTATTCATGTACTAGAAATGAAAACTTCGAAAGAAATTGAAGCTCAAGTTATTGGTCACGATAGAAACCAACATAACAGACAGATAAAGTTAATAAAGTTATTAACTACGAAAAAATGACGGGATGCATCAGAAAACGTGCGTATCAAGTGAATCAACAAAATAACAAGGATCATTCCTTCAATACGTTGTCATAACTCAATGCGGGCGACACAAGTACACACACAAATAAGTTTGAGTAACTATGCAGAAGAGACATAAAAGGCGGTCAACACGGGACCGGAATACCACAAGGCAAACGACCAGGTAAGCAACATATCCCAATAAATGTAGACGCGACATCGACAAACATCCAAAGGGGGACTAAGCATTGCTGGGAGGAAGCACAATAAGGACGGTAATGAAAAGTATGAGTATACACCAGATAACTAACTCTCAAGTAAGACCGAGTATGCACAGAAAATTTGTAAAATTTGAATGACAATTAAAAATATAATGAACTACCGGGAAAGGAGCACACGAAACGTTTAAATATAAAGAATTAGACTCAAAAGCGATTGTTTTAATATTAAATAAAAAATAAATAATTAAAAAGTACAAGACACACTTGAAAAAACAAGGGAAATAAATTAACTATGTACAAAAACAAAGCCGAAAGTTTCAAGTATGTAAAGCAAGAATAGCATCTCCGATAAACGACATAAAAATACAAAGTAGCAGATTATTATCCATCGCAAAGAAATTCGGGAAAAAATACAGATTACAAATCAGAAAGCGTATGTTAGGGGATGCAGCACGAATACCAAATGTAAAATTGAAATTACCGGTATGAAGAGGAAGAAACTTCATACACGTTACATTCAAATGTTACATTATAGGCTACGAAGACAGAGAGAAGTAAGATAGACAAGCATATCGTAGAGAAAAAACGTTAAGATGAAAATGTTATAAGTTAATGTAGCAAATGCAAAGATCAGAACGAGGTTTCGAAAACGGTTACAAGAGCAAGTTTAGAGATCAGCAAAGGTTTCCAAAAATAGAGTGAAAATGTGTGGATGGTGTGCGGGTCAAACAGTGCGGTGCCAGAAAGTGTGTGATGTGCAGGAGAGAGATCAAGATGGGAAAGAGAGAAAACAAAGAACCATCAATTAAACGATATATATAAATATATACATACATATAACACAATGAAGCACATTCATGGTAAGGCAGCCAACACAATATTGGTACATAAACAACAACAATACACAGATGATTGAATTATAAAACATAATACATAAATACAGTTAACTGTAGTACCAACATACACAAGCAAGTACTATTGGAAAGAAAATGCAATTTAATGAAATGTACCAGCAATTTTGATTGTGACAGCCACAGAAGAATACCTGGAGGCTTAAATGAAATATTGCTAACGACAATCAATAAAAAAATCATAGGCATTTACCCGATGCCAATTAGGAGCCCTAACGGAAAATGTCGGATACATAATCAGCTAAAAAAATTTCCCAGTAGCTATTAGATAACGAACAGCGCGTATGCCTTGAAAAGAAAATGAACAACCCGGGAAAACGGTCCGTTTGGCAGATACAACTCCACGTAAAATTTTGGTAACCATAAGAAAAAATAACGGAAACAACCTTAATTTGTTTGGTAACCATCTAACGGTGTAGCTACTCTCAACTCACGTAGCTACCTTCAGTAGCGGCCCTAATATAAGGAACGGATACAACATCGACATAAGTCACATTATTACTTAGAAGGTAATGAATGAATCGTATTGAAATTTTCACCAAATAAACATTACGTCAAAGCGCATGAATTAACTACAAAGTACAAGATTTTACACAATAATTTTGGCAAAAATTTAAGATGAAACGATACGAAGAAATTCAGACTTGGCCAAAAGTTACGGAACGATGCTAAAAATTTCTTCAATTCATTTTAAAACACTTAACAGAGCATCACAAAATTAATGATGGATTCACGCACCACTGGAACTAGTCTCAAGTAATATGGCAACTTCAACACGCCAAACACTCTATTGCAGATAAAATTTCCGTTATTGCCAAATATCAAGAAAACGAGTCAATTGCAAACATTGCTGATACCGTCCGTAGGTTTAAAAGTTTTGTTCACCGAGTAAAAAGCAAGTGTAACACAGATAAAACGTTAGATGCAAGACCAAAAACTGGTAGACCTCCGAAAACATTTCAAAGGGAAGATCACAAAACTGTTAGATTGTCTGCGAAGGACCGTTTCGAAACTGCTTCATCAATTTCCCTCAAATTTAGTGAAGAGACAGAGAATAACATCTTGAGGAAAACAGTTTCCCGAAGCTAGGTTAGCAAATGCAGGACTGAATGTCTGAATTCCAGCTTCGAAGCCTCTCGTTTCAATGCGAAACCAAAAGGCACGTCCGGAGTTTGCGAGAAAACATGTTTGGACTGACGTACAATGGGATGCAATTCATTTCAGTGACGAATCAAAGGTTAACCTTTCCGGTTCTGGCGGCAATATTTGCGTACACCGTAAAACAGGTGAAAGACTGTCTCCCTTATGTGTCAGAGTAACAATCATGTTTAAGGGGCAGGATGATGGTGTAGGTAATGATTTCTTTTGCGGGAGTTGGCCCAATAATTTGAATTCATGGCAAAATCTACGCTGAGATTTACAAACGGCTTCTTCAACAGCACGTTGCACCAAACTCATGGCTTAGCGTTTGTGAATACCCCATTTCAAGCAGGACAATACACCTTGCCACAAGGAAGGTTACGGCCTTTTTTGAAGAAGGCGGAATTGCCCTGATGAATTTACCAGCCCAGAGCCCTGACTTGAACCCTATAGAAAATGTATGCAAGATGATCGAAGAGAGCCAAGACCATTAACGGGATGTACTGAAAGATGAATGGGTGGGGATAACTGCTGATTTTTGCAACACATTAATTAGGTCACAAGGTCAACCATGCAGGGAAGTCATTAACAATAAGGGGATGTTTACAAATTATTAGATTTTGTAGCTATTTTGTACACAAGTGCCTATTTTCAGGTTAGCTTGTCAACTTCTGACCACGTCTAAATTCCTTCGTATCTTTCCTTCTTAGATTTTCCAAGTTTTTTCAGGAAAACTAGGGCATCATGAAAAAATTTCGTATCTTTTGTAATTAATTCCTGCATTGTGACCTAATATTTATTTGGTGAAAATTGCATTATTTTCTAAGTAATAAACTGATTTATATCGGTGTTGTCTCGGTTCCTTACATTATGGCCGCTACTGTACATTCCAGAGTTGTGGCTGTATACGCCTCGGCCAATTTAGGCAGAATGTGGTGCATACAACCGACAGAAAGAGGAAAATAACATATAATACATGTATTTATCTGGAAAAAGTGCAACGTAGGTATTACTCAACAGAATTTTTGGTAAGTTTACTAATGAACTCCGTGCAGTTGACGGATGTTTCTCAGCAATGGTGTACATTCATTGCAGCCAACAAATGTCACTATCGGTAAGTGGTACGAAAATTATTGAGGTACAGACTGCAGCAAAATTTTCCCGTACTGTAGTAGGCACTCTATACAATTTGACTGGCGATTCTTTTTTAAATTTGAGACAAGCACGAATGGTTTTGAACTCTCTCAGCTACCGGCCATGTAAAAAAAAGTTTCCTCAAAGAAGGTTCAGATATCAGTATTTTTTGTCCCTATATATCCTGTACAGCGTCCGGATGTTTATCTTTATCCTCGTAAACACAAAAAGACAGTTGATTTACTTGCGGTATCTACGGGCACTGCTGGCTGGACAGAAGTACTATACGAAATCAATTTGGCGTGGAAAAGCCAACTTTCAAGGCAACAATAACTGTACAATCGCCATCGTATGCATAGAAGCACAGTTCACTTGCTATAGAAGTTGTGTCAGATCTGCGTGTATGCGCTACGCCCCTGAAATCTTCAGAATTGTGACTTCAAATTACGTCAAGCCACTGTTGAAGCGAGCAATCTTTGGTAGGTATATCCAAAGTGGCGTGACACAATTTTCACGTCACAATTTTGAACATTTCAAGGGCGCAGCACATACACGCAGATCTGATATAACTACTATAGTAAGTGAACTGTGCATATAAGAGAAAGCTACAGGCAGGTGTGCCTGGTAGGTCCAAGGTCTCACTTCAAATGTGACTAAACACAACAATACCAGGTAGAGCTACACAAGAAAACTCTCGCAGCCACCATGTGCTAACTACTCTTGCAGCTTCCCCCACCCTAAAATAAATGCAGCATAGCTGCACTAGAGATTAAACCCAAGACGACTGGCCAATGCATGCGAACGTATCAACAAAATTTCAAACTCATTCTGTCGGCTAGAGAAATAGGATTAAAAACTAGCTAATAGAACGCACCTGAGAGAATTGATGGCTTTGGTTAGGGGGTTGGTTCGCCGGCTGACTTCGGGAGTGAGTGTGGCAGTGTAATCCTTAGTTGCGGCGTTGCCAAGGTACCCGGAGCCATAAGGCGAGCCAGCATACGAGGCAGTGTTGTAGGCGGTGTTGGATTGTGACTGAAGTGAGCCATTGAAGCTGCTGGCATCGGTACCTACGGCATGGACGGCCCCATACGTGGACCGTGTCGGGGAGTGTAGGCCGCCGAAGTGCGGGTGATGGTACGACGTGCTCTCAGTGGCGCTCGACTGTAAATAGAGACAAGGAAAAAATGGTTAATCCCCCAAAGAGACGTAACTTTAGACTTAAATTGAATTAAAGCTCCGCTGGATGAAGCACCTTAATTGCTACATGGTGTTTCAAATGGAGAAAGGGCAACTGTTAGATGTCAAGTAGCTACCTACCGCTATAACAAGCTGTGACAAGAGTGATAATTTTTTTCTCTCATAAACTTGCGTCTTCACGTAAAGTTATTGTTGAAAACTTTTATTTTTCGTATGTGTAATAAAACTTTAGCCACGCACCACAAGATTTTTTCAGTTTCTGTTTTAATTAAAGCTTTAAATCAGAGAACGAGGTCATTCGATACATCTGGAAATTATTAGTACAGTAGCTACGTCACAAAATCGTGCAATATATGCGCACGAAAAAAAGGAGCAGGAACTACACGTACTTTGCAGCAGTTAGCTACCAACCTTCATGTAGGCAGCAGTCTCCTGCGCAGCAGCAGCGGAGTGTGAGGCAAGAGACATGAGGTTGGGAGGCATGTGAGCTGAGGCGGTGTGCGCGAGGCTGTTGAGGGAGAGGGAACTATCGGCGAGCCTCCAGGCAGAGGCGTGACGCAGGGCAGCCAGCGGTGTGGCGCTCACTATGGCTGACAGGAACTTCTCGTGCTCCACACTGTGTGATGATCCGTCGCTGCTGCCGCTCGCTCCACTTCCTCCAACTCCTACTCCTGACCCTGTAACGATAGAATAAAATAATTAATAGATAACATGAAACTAGTAAGATAATAAAACGTCTTTTACTACCAGATGACAAACCTACCAGCCCTCGAAGCTCGTTGCTCCCGAATCGAGGCCAACAAGTTATGCTTTGGCGTTATTTTTCATGCACATGTTTCCTACAGGGTTGTTGAGTCGGGGTCAAACGGAATCGTACATTTTTGGAGGCTATGAGTCGGAATTGCAGACTAAACCTGGCTAACCAAGGAGTCGGAGGCAGAAAGTAGGTCTACGCAACATTGGTTCCTTAATCTGTCCGTCAAAATTCATTGAAATTCCTCTTATAGCCCCAAACGTCACTGAAAGCAGTAAATTGCACATAGGCTAATAATAAATGCAGTTGTGATCGGAATATGCACCGATTACTATGACATGACCATGTGGGTGTCTGTGCGACTGTGGGCACATTAGGGGTACTCCGCGGTGTTAGGTAGCTTGGAATGAGGCTGCTTTGGCATTCGTGTGACCTATCTGTATGCTGATAGACGCCAGCCAGCTGGCTCTCTTGTCTGCGTTGAGTTTGCGGCACTATGCTTGGACTACCGGTACGTATCTGGGCGTATCTCTCAGGTACAGTCGACTACTATGAGGAGCTTTCCGGTGAGTGGCAAGTGCTTGTAATAGTTTCGGCCGCCACAGAGCTTTAGCAACGCTTGCGCACTATAGACTGAAGTGCCCTCGGTTAAGAATTGCGTAGGATATTCGGTGTCCAGTGTCATAGATTCCTTCTGTGTCGTGTTGCTTGTGTTGATGCTCTTGAAGACTAGCTAACATTTTATGAATTATAAGCCATAGTCCTTGCTTTTTGTACCACCCTGGAACTTTGTTTATATTAATAAACTTAGTTAATATGCCTGACTTTCCGTCTTGACATGCTATAGGATCGCTTGGCTATTTCTGACCACGGACTATTAGTTGTGGACCAAGAGAGAAAGATTATAATTCGCTGTTCGAAAGTCAGAGATCGGTCAGCAGCTAGTTACCCGGTTACATTGTAGCCACACAAATATACAGTATCTATCACCTCGTAGTCAAGTCAAAACTTCTCTGAGGAAATTGCTCTGCTGGCAGCAAAACTCACCAGCAGCAGCAGGTGGCACTCCAGCACCGCTGCGATTGAGTTTGGTGAGGGCAGTGCGGCTGTGGACGCCAGCGCCCCTGAGCAGCAGGGCCCGGCTCACTGGGTGCCGCCACGTGGCCACAGGGAAGCGCCCGTTGCGGTACAGGCGGCTCACACGACCTATGCACTCATCACTGATCACAGCAGGAGTGCTCACCAGGGCGGGGTAACTGCAACAAACATGTCAACATTTTTGAATAAAGGTCAAAGGTACATACTGATAAGTAACAATATTTCCAACATAAGAAAAAATGCTGAAAGGCGATACATATGAGAATGCCATCCAGGACTCACAGCTCACACCCGAGATAGAAGTGCCGATACAAAAAAAAAAAGAATAGAATCGTGAGAAAAAGCTTCTAAGCGTGAGATTATCCCAAATTATGCTTTAACTGTTGTTGAACTCAAAAACTAACACCCCGTGCTTCTCCAGAACGTCGCAACAAGGACAATTCTCGATCGTCTGCAGAAGGACCTGGGTCTTCCAAGTCGGCGTGCCGGAAAGAAACCCATGCTCTTCACGTTTCACTCTCCCTTTTCTAGCATAGTTAACGCAAGGGTTTACTTCTTCATTTGAAGTATTTTTTTTGACCCATCGTGTAGTAGGTGTAAAGTTATATGACTTCAAAGTTATAAGAAAGAAAAAATAACACGTCGGCAAGAGCGACCCCCTATCTACCTCACTGCAGCAGCACACAACCCTCGCTGAGGGTTGGCTGGGGGATGGACGTTTGCTATGAGTGGGCGGAGGGAATGGATCATCACTAACATCTTCTCGCTTGATTATGTCGGGTAGGGCAAACGAAATACTTACATTTCTCGTGTAAAGTTTTCTCTTGCCATTCAATTGTGAAGATTTTTTTGCCGGCACTGCACGGTACCTTCTTTAAAAGTAAAGCTCTCAAAGAGAACAACTAGAAGACGCTATTGTCCTGCTGATCGCCGTACTTGCAGTTATAATATGTTTTAGCTCCGGGGAAGCAAATTAACAAGTATTCAGACACGCCACTACATCCACGAGTTCGCCACTACTGAGTGATATCGGCATATAGCTAGCACAACACGTCAGCACTTGCCTCCTGCACAGATGGTAGCTCGAATTACTGGCCGTGATCCTGAAATCGCTTTTCTTGGCGGCCTGGCTGCCTGCAGCGGCAATAGGTGGAGACTGGGAGCAGCCCACGCTGGACAGTGGCAGACCTCCACCCAAGCCCAGGCGAAGATAATCTCTGCAAGACGATATTTAGAATACCTTCTGCTACCTCGACATTAATGATAGAGTAAACCCACTAATGCTGATCGAACAAACGAGGTAGCAAAATTGCTAAACTGGCACGCAAAAAAGGCAAAAAGACGAATAAAAAACAAGGAATCAAAAAGGAAACGAAAAAGGTGAGGCAAAAGACGACGAGAAAGAGAAAGAAGATAAAAACATGAGAAAACGAAGAACAAAAAGGTAAATAAAACAGCAGAAAGCATCTTAAACATCAAACACCTTTTCCCATAGCGCCCAGTAAAATGTTTCACAAAAAACCGTAAAGCTGCCAAGTTGACAGTGTATTATAGCACTCTGCACAGTAGCTAATTACTTGTAACAAACTAAGCTTCACTAAAAAAATTATGCAACAGAGCGAACTTACTACAGCTACCGAAAATTGCTCCTAAGGGAGTGCATGAGTTACAGCAGATATTTATACACACCTGAGTAAACATATGCAGGTACCTACCTGTAATAGCTGCGCTCGGTGAGCTTTTCGAGCGTTTTGTTGTCAACTTCAGCAGCTGCAGCAGAGCGGGGACCTCCACCACCCTCCATTTTGCCGCTGCCTGCAGTACATAAAAAAAAGAGTTTAGTAATCGATTTATCAATGCATTAGGCATACCAGTTCGTTACCAAGACAACGTATTACGATACAATAATCTCTGGAACAGAATCATTCCATACATAGTAATCAGAGAGATTTGACTGCATTCCCCTGGCTCGAAAATCCAGGGTTGTTGTTAATCCCGAGGCCTTAGACACGGAGACCACTCTGCAGACCAGGGGTGACGACAGGACCCGATCTCCCGCCGTGAGAGAGAGTACAGTTGTTATGCTAGCATCCTGATGATGCCGGCATCAAAGCGTATGAGGAACGCTGTGGTGGTGTGGGTCTCGTAGTTGTGTATGGTAAGGATGGAGCAGAGGTCCAAGTTGGTAGGTACTCGGGCTTTCGAACGCCAGCGTCGACGCAGCACCACCGCCGGAAGAGGAAGTATTCTCTTCGCAGGCCCTCTTATTAGAAACATCCACGGTATAGCAACTGTTAAAAACTTCGCACATAAAATTAATACAATGTTGATATTTCTATGATTACCGCCGCTTTCACAGCCCGCAGTGGCTTTAGCAGAGCACCGGCAGTATAACCATTCGTGCGAGTCTATACCATGACTGTGTCAGATATATCTGTTGAGGCTCAGTGTCCCCAGGTGCGTTAGTGCAGAAGGCAGAGCTGGGACTACTGAACAAATTTCGGTAGAACCCGCGGTAGTTTCTTCTACAGAAATACCGAATCTTTACTGAATCTTCTAACGATACCAAATGACTTTTTTCGGTCGATTTTGAATTTCCCGCGCCCAGAAAAGAAGCTTCTTAGCCTTCTACGACCCACCGTCTTTCCTGGAAGACATTAGGGTAATTCCATAGATTTCAGTTTAGTTGAGCTTTCTCACGCTGTATTGCACTTCACTGAAGAGAAGAGACGTTGCGCTGTGAGAATTGGGCATTGTATGTCTCAATGTTTCGCTCTCTCAACTGTTACGACCTTCCAAACTCAGTGAAGCTCGAACTGCCAGTGGATGATGTAGTTAAAGGCCTGAAATAGGTGTTCTATGAGCCCTAGAGAATGTATTAAAAGGCTTTTAAAGTTTTATATATATATAGCTATGAGTATTTTTTTTTTAATCTAGATGTCCAGTGGGCCGGTTTCCTCTGTTTTATAAGCAGCTTGCTGGCGTTATTGCCCCTAAGCTAGCAGTGATCTTCCGGCACCTGACATTATCAGGAAATTTTCCCCGTTGTTGGCATACTGGGAATAATACAGTACTTTCATTCCCAAGGGTCCAGTGTCGCCCCATGTCATCAACTACCGGCCCATTACGCTGACGCCCATTTTGTCGAAAGTGTTCGAGAAATTGGTGGCTTGTAAGCTTAGTGGTTTTGCTGAGGGAATGGGTTTGCTGCCAGCTGGTCAATTTGCGTACAGAACTGGTTTCGATTGTTGTGACGCCTTGTTGTCGGTGCCACACCATTGAAAGTCTGCGCTGGATTGTCGGTCAGAGGCAAGCCTTGTACAGTTGGATTCTAGCACGGCGTTTGACAGGGTCAACCACAGGGGTCTATTATACAAGCTTGAGTCGTTTGGTGTGGGTGGTAAGGTTCTGTCAATCAATCATGGTTTTGTTTCTGAGCGAACGCAGAGTGTGTCTGCTGACGTCGTTTTGAGTGCTTCAGTCGTGGTGGAATCTGGCATCCCTCAGGGTAGCGTGCTTGGCCCGCTGTTGTTCGTTCTGTATAATATGTTCTCTTCGCTGGAAAACACGATGATCAACTATGCCGACGATTCCACTTTGATAGCAATGATAGGTACCTGCTCCCTGCATGCGTAATGCAGTCTCTCTCTCACCCAGTCTCTGAATAGGGATTTATCACGCATTTGTACATGGTGCTCAGCGTGGAGTATGAAGCTGGATGCCAGAAAGACCAAGTCGAAGATTATCAGCCGGTCTCGGACACTTGTGCCGCAGCATGGATCTGGAGATAAAGGATACTTTCCTCAAAGAGTCTAGCTCCTTGGAGATTCTTGGTGTTGTCTTTGATTAGAAGCTTACTTTTCAGTCGCACTGTGGGTGACTGGTGCCACGTGCTTCCAGTAAGATTGAGCTCCTGCGTAAGGTGAATTCTGTGTTCGGTGACAGTGAGGTTGCCCGCAGATGTTTTAAAGCCTTTTTGCTACCTGTGTTGGAGTATTGCTCATCGGTCTGGGCTTCAGATGCTGACACTCACTTGCGTCTGTTGGACCGACTTGTTAGTTCGGCCAGCAGGTTGTGCGCGGATAATGATCTAGTGAACCTGCCCCACAGGAGAGGGGTGGCCGAACTCTATATGTTTTATAAGATGTAGCTACAATAATGAGAGGCATTGGTTGTATTCTTCTGTCACGGCCCTCCAAGTCTCTAGGATAATTATAGGTGCTGCGGTCGGTGCACACTCTTTCACGTTGGAGAATGTTAGGTGCAGATCAAATCAGTTCAGACGATGCTTCGTACCCTGGTCTGTTAGAGTTAGGAAGTCATTGCCGTTAGGATTTGGAACTCATTGCCGTATCGGCTTTTGGTCGTGTCAGCCTGTAGGCGTTTAAGTCAGCTCTAAATGTTTTCTGTTGGATTTCCTGTAGCAGCTTATCGGGTTCCCCGATATTGCGAAGTGCTTCATTTGGGTTATGATTCCTGTCCGTGGGAGGCCGGGCGCGAAGTTTTAATAATAATACGAAACCAAAATACCGAATCGTTCGGTAGATTTTTTGGAAATCTACCGAACCGGGTGACCAGTTTTCATGTACCGAATACCGATACCGGCGGTACAAAAAAATACCGAATCCCTGAACTACAGCTGCGCAAGCTGAGAGTGGATTCTTGAATGATGTCTAAATCTCTTTCTAATAGCTATTACTCATAAGTCTATATGTGTATCACAAATCACGCTGTAGCTATGCGATAAAACGAGCAAAAATCGAGCCTCGAATTAACGGAAGTAGAAAAAAATTCAAAAAATCGATAAACAAGAAACAATATTCGCGCTAGAGATAACAGAAGTAGTTGTTACTTGCATGCAACTGACTGAGTATCTAACACGAGTGCGCGAAGTCAGGCACTTGGCGCAACGTCATTACTGGCCTTGGTTAAGTGACAGGACCCAGCCACTGCAAGGCCGTCTGCTGCAGCCAGCTATAGCAAAGCAAAAACAAGGATGCCAAGGCGGCTGTGTGGGTCGCATCTGGTAGTTCGTGCCCGCGCGGAAAATGTCTATCTGGGGCTCAATCAAGCTCAGACTGTTTTCAAGTGAGGATGAGCTGCGCGGCGGGCAGTAGGTTTCCGCAAGAACTCGCGTTCTTCAGAGCTGTAGCAACGCCAAACAAGAGGCGCCACTCCACTCTTGAAAAGACTTGGCGTTTCGTTGGTCAGATCCTCGGAGCCTACATCACAATCTCCCCAAGCATACTTGTACTTGGGGTTGCCAGGCTTCAGATATAAGAAACTGACACTGTATACTTTACAATTCATTGTGAAATTAGGAGCAGTGTGATTCAACAGGATGCACTACTACTGTCAAGAAATAAGTTGGCAAAACATCCAAGAAGGGAACACAGAAGTCTACGGAAGTGCAACACAAATGCATAAGTACAGTCATCATAGAGTGCAACAGGTCCATCGAAATAACCTGAGATCATAAGCGTCAACTTACAGGACCCTTTCGTCATGAGCGTTGGGTTCGCTACAATGGATCGAGTTCAAGGCGTCAATTCTAAGCCCATTATCATTGAGAGGAACTCAAAGTTACTGCTGCTCTGAAAGATCCCTCTCAATCCGAAGTAGCAAGATCAAGTCTTACGACTGAAGTTCCAGGTACCGCATTTCCAGTAGCTATCAGAAGATGCTGTAAGTGGTACAACGGGGCCAATAATTCACTACGCAGCTTTTGGAAAAAAAGTAAAACTTTTTTATTTTCAAGTGATGAGACGCAGGGTGATTTTTGGGGGCATTTATTTAGGAAAAAGTGCGACTTGGGACACGGAAAATGCGGTAAGTTGAAGCTAAGGACATAGGCGTATCTCGATCGAGCTATCTTAATCTATGGCATCTTGACTCCTTTGTCTCCTTAGGAACATATATGTATCCCATCAAAAAAAATTTACCACAAAACACGCAAACAAGAGTAAATCTGAGCTTCAGATTATACGGGGGTCGAAATCTATGTCCATGTTATGTATTTGTCAAGGAGAACGCAAAAACCATGAAGTGCTACAACAACTCTGTTCAATAAAACATACAGTATGAAGTGACGGACTCAAAACTCCACAACTATCTAGCCGTTCACTGACAACGCGTAAGCTCTTCGCTTCGGCAACATAAACTCACCATCAAAAGAAACTCATAGGTGTACTCCAGTGAATATGTATTTCTTTTGTGGAGGAGATTATCGTACGGCTTTTGCTTTTCAAGTAATTCAATCATCAATACAACACAAATGTAATGATTAATTACCCATGCCAAGCTTGAGTGATTTTTGAACAGGACAGTTGCTCTAAATGCCTTTTTAGCTCAATCCATAAATGCTATTGGCCCATATTAGACTAGATAGGCAGCAGTAGACGAAGCAATAGCCCCCCATTCCAAAAAAGACACCGGAACTTAAGTCCCAGCCCTCTATGAGCTATTGCCATTATGTTAGAAGGATATAGAGGACTGGAGAAAAGAGAGAAAAAGGGAGGGCTAAGGGAGATGGCTAAAGCAAATGTGCCCTAAGCTTTTCATAACAAACAAAAGCCTTCATGTAGCGCACTAGTTATAGACTGCATTTTGCATTAATATTTACAAAATAGTTAAAAAAAAGTACAGATAGGCTCAACACCGCCCAGCGATATAGAAATTCGCAATATTGCTATCCCTGCTCTCTACGGTTAATCTGACATTAGAGAAATTTGTAAATAGGTAGATTTATATCTCTCTCCACATAGTGAAAGTTTGCAGCCCTTAATACTATTGCACCACCCACAGACTAGTCGGTTAACATTCAGAGGCGTTACTCCTATTCGCCACAGTTAATAAAATGTAGAGGCAGTACGACCTACAGTTACTCGTATACCTGTGGCGCACCCTAGTACCTTTCGTTATACTGCCCAGCTCTGCTAGTTTCTGCAATATTCTTAGGGCTCATTACTGACAGTGATGATGTCCTCCCTGTCCTCCGCAAACTCCGTTGCAAGCCGCATATCCAGTGCAACGAAGTGAGGTGATTTTCTTAAGTCTCAGGATCAAAAGGACACCAAGACCAAGAAGACATCACATATGATAGCAGAGCAACGCGCTCAAGCAATTGAGACGATGCAGTCTGGCATGAGTCACTCTGATGTTGCCAGCATTTTGAATGCTCACAAACAGCAACTTCAAAGTTGGCAAGGCGTTACGAAGAAACTGGCAGTGTTGATGACTACCCCTGGTCTTTACGATCAAAAGCTACGGCCCCACCAAGACTTCTTCAGTGTGTTGCAGCACATGTCGGACCGTCTTCGTGATGTAAGCAGACAGCAGCTGTCACTGCGGGACTTCATCATCAGCAAATCAGTGACTGAACAGTACGATGTCTGAAGAATCACTCACTGTCAGCACGCCACCCTGCCAGGAGTCCCAAATTCATTACAGACTAAGTACACTAGAGGTGGTGCAGGCAGCACCAAAGCTGGAACCTAGCAACACTGAAAAGGTGTCATATTCAGCGACGAGTCCCAGTTCTACCTCAGTATTGCAGATGGACGCCATGATGCTGGATCCAGCAGTTCAACAGGCGATAGATTACTGCAAAATGCACGATGCCCTTGGCAGTGGAATCTCACAGTACAGCGTTAAGGGCAAGCCATTCTGCAGCTCTTTCTTGAAATCACTGTATCCCATCAAGACCATGGAGGGCCTCATGCAACCAGAATGACAAACTTCAGGCAGAACCATAGAATTTAGGTCATGCAGTGGTTGCCATACTCTCCAGATCTGATCCCATTCAACACCTTCCAGAGCCTCGTAGGCGGATTTCTGCAAGAAGGAGACGACCAGAAACCAGACAGATACTGATCCATGCCTTGCAGGATGGGAAACGATTCCGCAGGATCGCGACCGACGTCTGACGTTGAGTAGGCGCAGGATATGCCGAGCTTGTGTCCAGGAACAGAGATACCACATTTACTATTGAGGATATTTATTTTTGCGATTTTTTAACCACATACGGTACTGTGATTTCATATTCTCTGCTGTTTCATTCTATGTTGAGAATTTATCCACGTCTGCAGGTGTGACTTTAGTCTCTGCACCTATTTGTTTCCGTTAAGTTTATGCATTTTAAATTTCACCGAGATTTCTGGTTTGTTGTGCTCCAGTTGTTAATTTAATTATTAAAGCATAGTCAAACTTCCCTGGCCATTGTTTTGTTTCTTGAACCTTGGAGTAGTTTGTAGCCCCATTAAAGCTGCAGTTGCTTTTGATCTTCAGTTTACACGTAACCTCCCACGTATTAACTAAACCATGAATTACATGAGGCATCAACAAGCAACAGACTGAGGAAAACCAACGACACTCAAAAGCTCCGACAATAAACTAAATATTTTAGCCGGCAAGGTACTTGGCCAGGCATGCCCCAGATGCATGAAACGCATTCTCTAACTGCACTCTGGGTCAGGTTGTTAGTAGTAAAGCAGTTTGCACAAAGCAGCCACAGGGAACCTTTTAAACCTCGCGAAATTACAGCAATATTGGTACTCTATATATGTACGCTTACATGACGAGAAAGGAGAACAATTTAGGAACACGACTGCAAAAACGGGAGAGAATGAGAAATGAACATCAGGGAACTGACGTAAGTGGCAGAACAAAATGTATTTTCGTGATATCTGAACGCTAGTGGATGTGAGGTGAGCACGGACACATTTAGCAGGAGGCAATGCAAAGGGAGAGTTAAAAGTACAGTAAATTGGGAGAGGCGGTCAGAAAGTTCTCAGACAAACGCTCTAAAGTTTATTCTTTAATATAACATAATTATTTTTCTTCATCAGATCCGTCATTATCGATACACTTCTGTAACCTGCGCCTCCAGCGGGAAATTCAGTCTCTGTGCAATTGCTGGGGCAGTTTTTGACATGAAGTTTTAACTCAGTGGTTCTTAACCGTTTTTAATCCCACGCCCCCCTTAAGGATATATTTTTCCCTTTCAAGTCCTCCTTAGGGTTTTTAAATAAATGTGGTACCAAAACACGACAAAACGTACAAGTCAAGTTAGAAATTAACGTAAATCAGGTTTTGCTGCAGAGGCTCCTCCCCCCCCCCACCCCTCCCAGGTTAAGAACCGCTATTCTAACCTATTTCTTTGCTGATCAAGCGAAAAAATATGCTTGTGACTAGCCAAGGGCATCGGAACACGCACTTTTTCTCACCATAAGGGTACTTGACACCGTTAGGACTTAGCCCAGTAGTTCCTTCTGCTCTTTACTATCTAATCGTATCTTTATCTACACAAGTGGGTTTATCTATAAAATTCTTTCGCAGTACCAAAATGGTTTCAAAATGTTGAAGTAAGATTCGTTAATAAAATCTTTTTCCAAATCGAAAATCAAGCCGCCGTCAGCCGTCCAGCGCCACCCCCGGCTGATCCGCGGTCTGCCGAGCCAACGCCACTCTCAGCCAGCAGGCGCAGCCGCCAAGAAGCCACCCCGCCAATCAGTCGGCTGGCGGTTACCTCGGAGGCTGCACCGGTCCCGCTCTCTATGCCCACGCCACCATCTGGTCGCAACGGGGGGAGGAGAGAGGAATTCACGGTGTCAAGTTCCCTTATGAAGAGATAAAGGGCGTGTTCCGTCGCCCTTGGCTCGTCACAAGCATATTTTCTCACCTCCAGGTCACTTGACACCGTTAGCACCTATTATCTTATGGCCCGAACGGGTAAATAAATGGATGTGGAAGCCACCAGAGATTAGATTGTAAGGGCAGAGACTATATGCATCAGACATATTAAGTCTCAGCCTGTTAAGAGTAGGTATGATGCTAGATAGGGCAGGTAAAGATAGTGAACAAAATAGCTTTACTTTTGAAGGTTTCCAAGTACAGATACATTTGGTTAAACGAACAACTAGGTTCATGCCCTCGAAAAGGAGAAGGTACAACCAACAATGGAAAACAATGAGATAACACGAGGTACATAAATGCAACGAATACTTTCGTATTAGTGGTAAACCTAATGGACAGGAGCTGCCAGCAAGGTTGAGATTACTAGCGTTTCCACAGATGAGGGTTGTAGTATAGTTGATTTTCGGCGGATTCAAGTTGCCTAACCAGGGTTGCTTTGGTCTGGACGAGGCCTGGGGTCTTGTGGTGCCTCTGGGTCGTTCTGTCCTGATCGGGCAAGGCGCCGGACGTTGCCAGCTGGTGGATGGTCCAGCCGTGGTAAGACTAGGGGTGGCACGAGGCGGTGCCGTGGTTTTCCCATAGTTGGATGTCGTAGGCTTTGGTTGGTTAGACTCAGACGTGTTGCGGCTGTTATTAGCTCGCGGATAGGGCACTTTGCGTTCTTCTTCGATCGCTAGTGAAGAGTTCTTGGCGGGCTGATAGGTATTAGGGTGGACGGTAGTTGCAATATGATCGGCTTGTTCGACAGTTTCTTTGGGGAATAGGTCCCCAGCTCGAGAGAAGACTAGAGCTTCTCTGAGGGGGCCTGATGCCGCAGGGGGAACATGTTTTCCAGGGTGAGATTACGTAGCATCTTCTTGTGGTCCACGAAGACCGAGAGGGGGTGGTGGGAAGGAGGTCTGCTGTAGCTAGTTGCTAAGATTTTGAGGTATTTTCTCCAGCGAAGGATAGCAGGGTGTGGGTTACGTGCAGAGTTTCGATCGTGGTCAAGTGTTGGTAGGTACGCCTGATGGCGAAGGCGTAAATCGTCCTTAATAGATCGTTAATCCCGAGGGCCCCAGGCTCCCCGCAGGGTATGTCCTGTTTTTTTTTTTTTTTTAAGTCATAGGCATGGTGCTGGGCGAGAGCGTGTCGAACAGAGGGGAATTGTCCCCGTCTGTAAGAGTTCAAGGCACCTTTGGTACTTTATTGTCCGGTTTGGTAGGGCAAGCCTGCTGTTGTTGAGCGAAAGGAGACTCATAGAATACCGATACCTTTTGTGTGCGGAGATCTATTTTCCATGGCCGAGTGGTTGGTGACATAGTGTTCACCAGGCGGGACAGAGACAGGAAGAAATCGGGAGAACTCTGAGTGTCCCTGTCATATTGTGTGCATGCCGCTATTAGCATGCGTACGTACTCGTGTTGTAGCGCACCTGGTCTTGGTGCGATAAAGGGGCAAGTAGCGGAGCTACGAATTATCTAAGTCGATTTGACATGGGCGTCTGTAAAGATTTTCCCGGCAAATGTGAACTCGAGGGGCTTGTGGGAGTTGTTGGTCGCTCGAGACGGTAGGAAGAACCAGGCTGTTTCAGCCAGTGGAAGTGGAGCGTCCACCGGACAGGGTATGGCGGGAGGCCCTGCCGATGCTTGCGCGAGTCTTCTTGGGGGACTAGTCTCGCAGTCCGGTGTAGATGGTGCTGATGAATCACTGGAAGAGCTCGTTAGCTGATGGCTTAGGGAGTCCTCGTTAACGGGTGAACTCCTGATGCCAGGAGAATCTGGGGCCGTTGGTTGACCAAGCGGTGCGTCTCTGGAGGGGTGGGACGCTAGATGCGGATGACGGTACCTTGGGAGGGCCCGGCGCCGATAGGGAATCCCGCTCTTGAGGAGTCCTTGCAAGGGGGCGGGGCTCCTAGTGGCGTACCCGCCAAAGCGGGGTAAACCCCTAAGCACCTGAGTTGGGAGAGCATTGGTGATGGCCGTGGCCCTCGATGTTGCGGCAGAGAGCTTGGGGGCTGAACCTCCGGATCTGACCCGAGGAGCCCAGTGAGAAGGTATGGGAGGAGGAAATTTCGGCCATCTCCATGAGGGTTTGGAAAGAGCTCCCGTAGGCAGGATCCATCTCTTGGAGTGCCGTTAGTACTTCCAGACCCTTTTCTCGCGACAGATAATGGTGTCGTGACGGGTCGTAGTCTTTGATTCGCTCGAAAAAGGTACGTTCGACCTCGGTATCACAGAGACGGTTGGGGTCGATGCTCTCGGATTTATTAGCGAGTTTATGTCTGACAGCTCTGATGTAGCTGAGCCGGTTTGACAATATTTTGCTGGTCGGATCTCTCTTGTCGTGCAGGATGCTGATAGCCAGCTGGGCAAGAAGTAGGACAAAACGAATAGGTCTCCTTGTCCGGGAGGCATAGTGAATGTAAGTAACATTCGTGGCCTTCAAACTTTTCGCATAGTTTGCACTCAGAGGTCATAATTCTCAATCAATCTGCCCAAATTTGAAAAGGCAGGGGGAGATTATTGCATTGTTTCAACTTTCTGCGAAGCGATACAAGCATGAGAATAATACAGCACTTATGCTATGTGTTTTGGAGATTCCCGATAGGGGATGTTTGTGCTCCGAGCGCCAGGCAAAGACAAAGTAGCGCCGGAACCTGGCCTGCGAGGTAACTACGGAAAGCAGTGTTGCCATCTTATCCGATTGAGGGTATGTAAATATGTGCACTCCCAAGTAGAAATGTCGCAGGGTAAACTCGTACTAATGTGCCACTCTCCGTCGAGGTGTGACCTCGTCACCGTCGTGGTAGGCATATGAAGTGCGCCACTGTTGCCGTGTAATCGGTTTTAGTTGACTTGGCTCTTAGGTCAGTACGTAGCTTCTTTCTTAGCGGGAATCCCGCTGAAGGGAGGTGCAGGTAGTTAGGGTAAGGGTTACTACCTCAGGTCTCTCGCAGTCTGGGGCGAGATACCGAACAGATCAGATCTCCCAGCGAAGCCAGGGTGGAACAAGTGTCCAGGACAATTTGACTTCCCCTGCTGTCTCAAGAGAACTTGAGACGGGTTATGAGCAAGACACACAACAATTAAGTTGGGTAGATTCCATACCATACAGGCAGAAGTTTTATTTACTTTATTTCATTTCATTTTATTTTTTGAACTCTGACAGGGTATGAGCAAGACTCCTAACTTTGAAGTTGGGGGTAGATCCCATACCTTCCACAGTGATTTTTTTTTTTAACGTCCCCTGCTGTGCTAAGAGCGGTGTTATGGGGCTTGGACGTAACGCCAAGTCCCGGAACCTTAAACTCTCAGACAGGTAATGGGCGAAGACGCCCAACGGTCAAGTCAGGTGTGGTCCCATACCCTGCAGGTAAAAGTTTCATTTTATTTTATTCTATTTTTATATTATTTTAAAGTTACATGTTTATACTCCACATATATAGGTAAAGGGCTTCTTTTTTACAAGCACCAAGGCTTGCCAGGAGTTTTGTGTCCATGAAGTCGGGAGAGGTAGGCACCAGAGAACCTTCCTTGACGACTTCACAAGTGGGCATGGAGAGCTGGACCGGGGTAGCCTCCGAGGTAACCGCCAGCCGACTGACTGGCGGCCGCGCCAGCTGGCTCGGCGGACCGTCGATCAGCCGGGCGGCGAATTTTTTTTCCTGAACCTTTAAGCAAGTACAGTCTCAAGGCAGCCAATGGCGTGGCAGGTCACAGGCCACAGTAGGAGTGGCGAAGGGTGATGGTCAGTGATGGTGTTGCACTCGGATGCATACTCTGGAAAAACTATGCAAATTCACTATTTACGTGCCGTGAAGTTTATTCTCATAAATAATAGGTATCTATTAAGGTGTGTGATGTACTTGAAGTTCGTTTCAATGTTAGCAGCATGTGAAAATTGCTCGTGTGTTAGCAGTTTATATTGAGTCTCTGTGTATTTTATGCACATGTTACAGGGAGTAAATGTCATCAAGCATTGCACGTAATGCCTAACCAATAAGTGAACTGAATTATTCATAAATGGATAGGTTTGTTTTAAACTATGTTAGACTAGGCCAGGTTCTATTAGTTCAATGGGGAGTAATGTTAAAGAGATGCGTGACATTGCGTGTATAACTATAAAAGTTGACATTTATTTCTGATATATTACATGCTGTAGGTTATGTTCGCATTTCTGTATTCTCTAACTGGACATGACTCAGCCTAGCTTTACCTAGGCTAACGCAATCCTTGCTGAGCCCTAATTACCATGGAATAACCTACCCTATCTAACCTTAACATATCTGACTTAAATTAACCATTTTCTGAAACGGTTGATTCATCTCACTTATTGCCGAAGCAGT
>LQNS02278094.1:33997690-34015584 GCA_001587735.2 Parhyale hawaiensis | reverse complement strand
TTGGTTACCCACGACGCGCGTTTCGCCGTACCTCGGCTCATCAGGTGGAAGGTCGAAGATGGTCGAATTTGAAGACGTTGAAATTTCCGAAAATCTTGGTAAGATATCCCAGTAAGGTGTAGCTGAGATACCGTTGATTCCAAACCTTTAAATATAAATTACAAACTAACAAATGTTTCTTAAATTTTGGAACATTGCCCGCTGCGTCGACTCCAACTACAGCACATAGATGCACCGAGGATATCTTACCAAGATATTACCTTACTGGGATATCTTACCAAGATTTTCGGAAATTTCAGCTCATCAGGTGGGAGGATCGATAATAGTCGAAGTTGAATACATTAGATTTTGCTGAAATTTAGCCGGTTAACACAGTAAGTTGTAGCTGCATGTAGCTGTGATACCGAGTATTACAAAGCTTAAATACAATTTTCATATTAGCAAATGTTTCTTGAAATTTGGAACATTGTCCGCTGCGTTGACTCCAACTCCAATACAGGTGCACCGGGGCGACAGGAACCTCCTGTACAAGGGCTTCAAAGATTGGCACATCTGCCCGGTAGACGGCGAAAACACAACACACGATTATGAAATTTTGACGAGAGCTTACAGTTATTTAAAAGCGTTGGTCGGCCTCTTGAGTTGTAAAAGCTCTTCGATATGCAGCATACCAATTAAACATTTGCAGTTCCTCCGCTAGCTGTATCTTTCAAGAAACATTTACTATTTTGAAAATTTATCGGATAAATTAGAATATCTTCTGAGTTTTAGTTTTATTGCCGAAAACTCAGAAGATATTCTAATTTATCCGATAAATATGAATCCTGAGTGTCAAATATTTCGACTTATTTTGAAAATTGTATTTAAGCTTTGGAATACTCGGTATCACAGCTACAACTCACTGTGCTAACCTGCCGAAATTTCTTTAGAAGTTAACGATTTCATTTTCGACCATCTTCGATCCCTCCACCTGATGAGCTGAAGACATCGAAGCGTACGTCGTGGGTACCCGAATTTCATCTTTGTGCTTCACATCGCATTCTTCAATATCTAATATAATGCCATCTCAAGACAATTATTATTATTATTTTCTTGAGGTGGCATTATTTCAAATACTGAAGAAAACGATGAGAAGCACAGTTAGAAATTTGGTTACCCACGACGCGTTTCGCCGTACCTCGGCTCGTCAGGTGGGAGGATCGAAGATGGTCGAATTTGAAGACGTTAAGATTTTCCGAATTTTTTTTGCAGGATATCACAATAAGACGTTGTTATGATACCGCGTTATCCAAAACTTTAAAAATAATTTTCAAACAAGCAAATGTTTTTTTTTTCAATTTTGATATAGTGTCCGCTGCGTTGACTCCAACTACAGCACATAGATGCACCGGGGCGGCACGATTCTCCTGCAATAGGGCTTCAAGGTGATGCATCTGCGCGGTAGATGGCGAAAACACAGGAAACGACGATAATTAAATTTTGACGGGAGCTTGAAGCGATGGCAGGCCTCTTGAGATGTAAAAGCTCTCCAATATGCAGCGTGCCCATTAAACATTTGCAGTTCCTCCGCCGGCTGCGTCAAGTAATTTACTCGCCACGGCTTCTAATATAAATTATTTTCTTGAGATGTCATTATTTTAAATACTGAAGAATACGATGAGAAGCGCAATTAGACTAATTGGTTTGATACCAGATCTTAACATCTTCAAATTCGACCATCGTCGAAGATGATGATGAGCCGAGGTACGGCGAAACGCGTCGTGGGTAACCAAATTTCTAATTGTGCTTCTCATCGTATTCTTCAGTATTATTATTATATATCCAATTCTAGAACGTTGATCCAAAGAAAAATTAGTGACCACAAATTAGCAGACTGACAACATACTTTCATTAAGCGCTCTCCAAATTTTATAGCATCACTAAATTCTATAGTATCACTGTTTTCAAAAGAAATAATTGAATAACACACCAAGTACCATACACCACGCACGAAAAACATAAAGCTTATTGTACTCACGAAATTGCCGATGAACAATCGCCGAAAATTATCTTCAATATATATATATTTATTCCTGACGCATTCTGACTTCAGGTGGCAACAACCTCAAGTGTTAATAGATATATATATATATATATATATATATATATATATATATATATATATATATATATATATATANAAATTGCCGATGAACAATCGCCGAAAATTATCTTCAATATATATATATATTTATTCCTGACGCATTCTGACTTCAGGTGGCAACAACCTCAAGTGTTAATAGATATATATATATATATATATATATATATATATATATACATATATAGTGTCTCTCGGCCAGCGAGTGATTTTTTCCACAAAGAATGCAGAGAAACTACGAAATCGTCAAGGAAATGTATCCAGCACCAATAGTCATGATAAAAAATATCTTATTTCAAAACCTATTGAAACACTTGGTTGCATGCAGCAATTCTTAAAGAAAGTTCAGTATCAACTCCTGTCCTGTGGTGGAGGCAAATGCCCCGAACGCACCCTTCCCTGTAAGATCCGTCAGTAACTATTGAAGTTATGTTCTAGTGACGATCGTCACTAAAATTTGGTCATTTGTGCCTTTAGCATTTCCTGTACTTCGTGTAAATTTTTTGGAGATGTATCGATACATAATTGAGTAATACTTCTCTGACAAACATTTTGACAAACGTTATTCAAATACACAAACGACCAAACTGATCTTCACCAAAATTTGGTTACTTGTGTCTTTCAACGAGTTTAACAGTTCCAACAAATTTCATGACTATTGGGACCGTAACTGTTTAAGTTATGTAACAGATAAATATAGAGACAAACGAACGAATGGATTACCCGATGTCATCCACAGGGTGGCAACAAAAAATGTCATTATATAGCGCATTCGTGCAAAGAATTTCCAGCAATAATGTCCCTCCAAGTTTGTAGAGATGTTCTAAGCTTAACTACTAGCTGAGCAAACTGAACTGAAGGCTAACATTTAAAAAAAAAATTCCTAATTTAGAGCCGTGTTTACGGGGCTCAACAAAGTATTAGGACGATACACTAAGGAAATCCGTTCGTTTGGCTAGCGTGTGCATTAGCCATTACACTTTACCTGTGATGTGCACCATGCATGGTACCCGCTCATAAATTGAAAGGTTTTTACAAAAGCATGTTTATCCTCAAGTACGAATAAATCCTTCTATGCAGTTCATAAAATAGGGAGGAAAAAATGATGATAGCGGCATGCTTTCATGCTGTAAAAAACCTTTATATACCTTTGAATGTTCAAGCAACAAAAAATCGGTCTTGACTTTGATTCCAAAAGACCATGATGCACAGATGATTGTCCATCACATGTAGCGAAGTCGCAGTCAAATCGTTAGGTTTTGTAAGTAATGTACACCGTATACTTCTAATTCAAATACGTCTATTCTAATTATAAATATTTTTATTTTTAGCGTATATAAAGTAAAAACTGTAAAAATTACAGGTCTGTGGAAAAAGGTGTTACTTGTATCATGTTTTTAAGAACGGGTAAACACTGGCTGTCGACAAGTATAAACCTACAAGCCAGCTGTTGATCTTCTCCCTATGTTCGCTTTAAAATGAATGCCAATAGGGGAGCTGCGCCCCTAATATGTTGGGCACTGCATGCAGATGAGAACAGTCCAGGGTTTTGGTTGGTTTTAAATGGAGCCTAAGCTTTTCCTATTTTCGGAAATAAAGTTTAAATGCATTTTGTCTTCCAGAAAAAGGGCACATGCTGCCTCCCTCCATAATAGCACGGGAAGGAGGGAACAATTGCCACCCCTGCCCCCATCCTGTTCCTATATATACCCCTGGTCGCAGTTCCTTCAGATAAGGTTGCTTTGTAAAGTTTGGTAGGGAGGTTGTCTTTTTCTTTGCTCAGCGCCATGTTTTCCTGCCAGTCTAGTTGCGCCCTGGCCTGTTCACTTTTAAGAGAAAAAAAATCATGTGAGTATTTTTCCACGTTGAGTCCTCCAGGCATAAATGACGAAATAAAAATACTTGTGACACGTTCGGCGTGATTTGGCCGTGAAATCATGATAACATAGCTATACATACATATATAAATAATGCACTATGTACTAGAGATCAGTGAAACAAATTCAAAATATCTACTATCTTACATAATCGTTGTAGTTGTAAGACAGGGTTACTACTACAGTACTATGTAAAAAAAAAATAGATTTTGAATTTGTCCCCTGATCCATCGTACTGCAACAACAGCAATGGTTAGTATACGTTGATTAAAATTTAATCAGAGGAAATTTGACTGGAATAAGGGGGAGCTTCCCGGTGAAAATGAAGAGTGTGAACTGTGAAGGTGCCATCGATTTTCACGACGAACTCGAGTTACCCTAAGCCCAAAAGGTTTGCCTTCTCCGGAATTATTGACGCCTAAAGCTGGAGCAAGTTTCAAGCCTTAACACTAAACCAATTACGCTTGAGACGGCATAAAATTCAACCGTGCAGCTTGAAAAATGGAGTTTTTAGCTGCCTCAAGCCACAGCAAGTTATTTGTAACACTTGCAATGCGATCCAAGGTAGCGAAACTAACGCTCCTTCCTGAATTTCCCAACAAATCAAGTCTATTAATTGGGCTCAGCGTAACTGGGCTTCACTTCGCCAGAAGATCGTCCCTTGGTGACAGTAAGTATTGTGTCAAAGACCGAAAGTACCTGGAAAGTTACTAGTTAACTGGAGGAGCCATGGGATACGAATACAGATCGAATGCCTTTACAATGAATGGTACTTGATGCAGTACTAGTAACCTTAGCGTTTCGAATAACTTCTTTCTATAGAAATACAAAGCTAACTATTAATTGTAAATCAATTCACAAATGCATATTCGATTGACCGGTGATATCATGGCTAAAGAATACGTAGTTCAGCCAAGGGTGATATTACGACTTCGAGGCTTGGCTTGTTCGAAACTTCAGGCAGGTGCGCTGGCTTCGACCCTTTCAATCGAGTTTCAGGGTTTCCACTGAATCATTTAGCCTTGAAAGTTGCTGCTTGTTCAGTGTAAGCGGGTTGCTTCAACCCTTGTAACATGACGTAAAGACAACGCTCCAGTTTGACGTTCCGAACAAGTCAAACTTCGAAGTCCTAATTTCGAACCCGGCAGTACAAAACTGCGCGGTGTCGCGCAGCCACGGTAGCGGCAAGAGCTCCAGTGCATCGGAAGCTACTGGAGTCAACCAGAAAACCAATAATTATTAACAGAGAGCGAGGGCGGATGTGGAGGTGCCTGCTTAACCGTGACAGTCTCTGTGCGTCACTTCCTTGGAAACTGACGCGGCCGGCGGAGCTCCGGCTGTGCTACGCCTTCTGTCATTCTAAAAAAAACAGACAGCAACAAGTAGTCGTACATTGCCAAGGGAATAGAGGTCTTCAGTTCTTATTAGTATTAGATAGACTTTATTTTAAAAACTTATACCATACTTTACATGACGGCTTGCTGGGCCACTTTTACCAAATGGGAATACGCGTGTTGATCGATGAAACTTCGATAGTATATTATGTCTAATGAAGTTAGAGATCATATAAAGAAGATCTGTGCATAGTAATGCAACGAAAGCGTAAAGTTAATTCTGATCTTTGTTTTCGTTTGAGGCTTCCAAATCTTCAATGATTTTCTCCGCCTCCGCCGTTGACCTATGTTTGCGAATTACATTCTCTATGGCAGGTGCACACTCACGCTAAAGTTGCACCTCCACATACTTTTACATCCGATTACGTTTCCGCGAACGAAGTTCCAGCTTGCACAGAGCACCACAACTAAAAAGAATATCTCAAATATCCGTAGCTTTTTGCAGTTTGTACGCTATAACAAGCGGCAATGGTGAAGCTTTGAGTGTACCTCCTACTTCTGGGCTAGTTTGATGTAGCAATGACGTATAGTTTTAGCGTGACGTTCAACCTCTCAAGTTGTAGTTGCCGGTTGCGGAACCGAGCCCGCCCATGGGAAAAGTTGAGTGACTGGGCAATTTTTGCGTTAGTGTGCACCCGCCATTACACCACCGCAAGCAGTTCGTTTAATGTTTCAGGTTTACCTATTTATCAGAAAACATTTTAGCTGCTGAAGTTTTATCTACGAGTCCACTAGAACCTTTTTACATTTTGAGTTTGCCGTCGAGAGTAGCAAAATCTGTGCACAGTTTAGTCTACGGCCGATTATAATTTTAACTTAATCTGCTGTCAGTAATCCGGGGCCACACTAGGCATTTAAAGAGACAGCTTGATGCAAGAATGCGAGACCCGGACGTCATTTATTCCATGGTATCTATGCTACCGAATTTCAATATGTATCGAAATGACACTCGAGCTGCCCATCCTAGCAACCAATTTAGCGTAGAAGTACATATGTGGCTCCGGCATTTGTAGGTTTTCAAGTACTGCGAGTCTGCCACAATGTGAACTTCATTTCTAGTTTAAATCGAGAAACAAGAGTTTTCTGTGGAAAAAGGGAATACGTTAGCACGGCTGACGTACACAGCTTGTAGGGAAACAACAGCCGTGCGGAAAGCGCGTTCGATTGGCTATGGAAGTTAAGACGTCGGGACTTGGCCTGTCCGTAAATTCAGATAGGAACGTTGGCGTAGTTACTTTAAACGATACCGCAAGTGATAGAAGTAACTCAGTGACTTGAACTGATTAAAAAACTCCATTTTACAGAGTACATTAGTTTTAGGAGATCTCGACAGATTAACGACCGACACCTGTAACTCCATTCCACGTGAAGAAAACAGTACAGCTGTCTTAAGTGTAAGAGAAATCAAGCCTCGACATCTTAACTTCGACGGCTGATCAAACGCGTCTTTAGTCTTTCTTATTCTCCGGTTGACATCAACATCGGCTGGTCGAAATCGCGGTTGATATCAAGTCAGAGTGTTGGAATGTCAAACTGATACCGTGAAAATTTTCCGCTAGACGTAAAAAAAGCAGTGGTTTGTCTAATCTATAGCTGGTGAGGAGAGAACATTAATTTCAGGTCATATTTTGACCATAATGATAATGAACATTTATTATTTCGCGTTCATTGAATACAGGAGCGAGTTTTTTTTTTTTTTGCTTTGTAACAAGCATTTTGATTGAATGATAGTGTGAAAAAGAACTTGAGAAACTGCCATCAGTCAGTACCGAGCCCAAAATATGGGAATCGCTCGTTCTTTTCGTGGTTTCTGGATGTTGGAGTGATCAAATGAAAATCCGTGTGGGCAGGATTCAGATTCAAATCAGCGAAGACCGCACATATATGGTCGGAGACTCCCTACTGTCGAGTTCAGACCACTCGTCCACCGAAGGCCAGGTAACCATATTTCTACTGATGCTCATGACTGACTACCATCTTAAAAGAAAAATATTAATAAAAGAACAATTCATCCCTCTTGCTGTCATAATATATGCACATCGAATAATTGGCACCAGTTCTGAAAGAACTAGGACCGATCATGTACACTTGTCGGGACTTTTCAGCCTGCTACTCAACAAGTCCCACCTCAGTGAGCTGAATATAGCTTAGAAAATCCAAACAAGTATGTCTACAACGCCCACATATTGTGCGATAGTTCTGGCACGCGACGCGCCTGCAGCGATAACTTTTGAGAGTGAGTGTAGCAGCGAGAAGAGGTGTGAAAGGACAGATACACAAAGCCATTCTGAAAGCAAGACATCCTCGCGAATACTCTTCGTTCTGCAAAAACTACATGGCCAAGCCGTCAAAAATGACGGCAGAAATTTTGTAACTGAGCTTATTATTTTTCCGGTTCCCGGTATAGGTTTTGCTGTAAAATAGGTCTCATCCCCTCCCCTGCAAGATAAGGCGCGAATATCAGTTTGGAATTGGTCAAACGTAGAGCAGCACTAAGAAATTATAGCTTAGTCAAGAGAATTCTCCAGAAATGCTCCGCGCTTACCGTAGCCTGGATACTAACCGATAGTTCAATCTGAACCGTCAAAATTTGGCTGCAATGTAAATTCTGTATAAAAAGGCGTCTGCACAGCGTGAAGTTTGAACTGCTTCGAATAGATTCAGCCAAGGAGCTTCAATAGAGAAGGAGGGAGCTTTGTGGCCCAGTTACAGACTTGCCAGCGAGTCAACCAGATCTCTTATTGCTGAGACGCTCATTGGAGGAAAAGACGAGGGAGCACTGAGTTTCACGGGGGAGCAGCNTGGTGCTTAAGTGACTGGCTGCAGCCATAAGAGACTCTTTACTGACATGCGATTGGTGCATGGGACAACTGGCTGACAGCCATAAGAGACTCATGAGCTTCAACGGGCTTGGCTACTGGCTCCCTCCTTCTCTATAGAAGCTCCTTGGATTCAGCTAAAGAAAGCATAAGCGAAATGGATTATGCACGAAAGGAACGAAAACTCCAACCAAAACTGAGGCTCTCCAACTGCTTCGGAGAAATTTAGCTAAAAAATGAGACATAACTTATGCCTGACAATCAAAAACTCTATCAAAGATATCGGCTTTCATCTATCACACTCAGAAGAAGATTCATCATCATCCTATCAACAAGTACTCAGCAAGTTTTGGAAACTTAGCGACATTCAGAAAATGCATTATTTCTATTTTTGACCGTATATATGTTTTTCAGAAGCTATATTTGTCACCGATACCCCAAGGGTTAAAATTTTATGGTATCTCAACTTGTTTTTCAATAGATGAATTTTCTCCTATCCTTAACAGCGTGACGGAGGGAAGGACCAAGCTAAGAGCGAGCGAACAAACAAGCGACCAACAACTGGGTATTATTATACTAGAGGGCCCAGCCGTCAATAATGACGGCAAAATTTTTGTGATTGAGCTTTTTATTGTTCCGGTTCCCAGTATATAGGTTTTGCTGTATTACAGGTCCCATCCCTGCAGGCCTGATCTTCCATTAGTGAAACGCAAGCTGCACAACCATGAGTTTTGCGACAGTAAAATATCCCTCCTGCAACATAAGGAGTGAATATCAGCTTGGACTTGATTAAGCGTTAAGCTGCACCAAGGAGGTTCTAATAGAGAGGAGCGCACCCTCTCTATTTATCCTACGGGAGCATTGCGAGTAAACTTTTCCCTTAAACTGGCTGAGTGGCTTATCCAATCGGAGAGCGGTATTGCCTCACGCAGCCTATATAGAAGGAGTCCTGAGCTCAAATTTTATAGCTATTAACCGTCGACGAAATTCTGAGCGGATGGAAGTATGTAAATGAAACTTGTATCCTGTATACCATCTGATGATGAAAGTGACAGGGTGACCACTGGGATATAAATCTTCAGATACGATTGCCTTAGCAAAAATATTGAACTGCCTGTCTGTATCTTCCTTAATTATATGTGCTGGCCACTGCCACTTCAGCCACTTTAAGGACTCCAAACGCCAGCTTCGATCACGTGACAAAGCCATGTGTTTACTTGCCCAGAGAGTGCTTGGGTTTGCTCCTCCCATTAGAAGCTCCTTGAGCTGCACTAAGAAAATATAGTTCAGTCAAAAGAATTTAATGGAAATGCCCAGGGCTCACCGTATTGTGGATACCAACTGATTGTTGAACCTCCAGCGTCGAACTTTGGCTGCTATGTAAATTCAATATAAAAAGGCGTCTACTCAGCGTGAAGATTCAACTGCTACGATATCATTCAGCAATGAAAGCGGGGATTCAGAGGCCGGAGATCCAGAGCCCAGGATCCAGAGGCCCGAGATCCAGAGCTATATTTTGTCACCGGTACCCCAAGCGCTGACATTGTATAGTATCTCAACTTGTTTTTCAGGCCATGAATTTTCTCCTATTAAACTCTTAACTGCGTGACGGAGAGACGGGCCAACATTGGAGCAAGGGAGGGTGCAAGCGACCAACAACTGTGTTTTATATAGTGGATAGTAGATTGCAGCTTAGAGTCGGAGACAGAACCAGAGTGATAACTCGACGTTCGCATATTGTCTGCATATTCCTTGAAGTCCATGAGCAGCGTACCACAGTATATATCTCCTCAATGGCGCATTAGGGATTGCTTTAGTTATGAATGTAGCCCTTTGAAATTTTATATGGAACAAAGACATCTATTGAACTTGTATTTTCATGTAATTAAGCCAATATACTGGCTTTGTTTTAGTCTTCCACATAACTCACGCACTGTTTCCTTTGTGCGATGCACGTGCTGCTCAAACTGTAGCCATTCCCTGGCCCAACGCTTTTTACTTAACTGTTGCTCTAGTAATGTACGGTTTCTGTAGGCTTGCTGTTCACGTCCTGCAAAGTGAGGCCAATTAAGCTCATTGAACGCAGTCGTTTTGATAACCGTGCACCTTAGTGTACGAACTGTATTATATACTGCGTCATATAGGGCTGCTGGCCCGTGAAGCACTAGTACACTTCCTGCTGCTACTAATATACTAATGCTACTACTACAACTACTATATTAGTAGTACACGTACTACTACCACTACTACTGCGTGCAGTACAGCAATTTGCTTCAAAGCACTCTGCTCGGACGCATCGCTGCCTCCGACAACAGCAGGCAAGGATTTCCACAGCAGTTTCCCTTATGGTCTGATGATGTCACGGCTCCACGTCACCGCCACAGTCGAGTTTTTTTTACCACGCGCCCTTCACTGCGAGCTGGCTAATATCTGCAGCTCAGGTGCAGGCGGCGAGCAGCAGACCGCAGAATGTCCCTCACATTGGGTGGTTGACGGAAGCGGCGCGACTGGAGCTGCTCCACTTCCAGGTTTCGCTGCTCAAACATCATCGGTTCACGATTTTCGAGAAGAATCGAGGGCTCATGATTAGGCTACGAGCAGTAAATCTAATCGAGTTTGAGCCTCTCTGTTAAAGTGGACAAATCAAAGATAGAGGGTCAACAAGGTAGACTTTAAGCGAGCCTCACAGACTCGAACGCTATTGTTTACATAAATGAACATACACTATTAGAATTTTCTATAAAAGAGCAACTATTTTATCAAGTCGTAAGAGAGAAAATTAATATGCAATAGCGCCTTTTGGAGCCCGCTGGGGCCAGTAGGTCTTCCAAGTATTTCAGGTGTCATCGACTGGCTAACCAAAATCGAGTTAAAAAGCTAAGCTCACAAGGCTTGACTTGTCCAAATATTGAGACAGGAGCATTGGTTTCGCCATCTTGAATCGATTTGCGGGCTTTAGCAGCAGCCCGATAACTCTTGAGACGCGGGAAAACTCTATTTTAACTGGATAAGATTGAGGCCTCGGAGTTCTTAAAGGTATTTTATTTATGGCATAGCGTCCTCCAGCTAGGAGGCTTTGGCATTCGATGACATGCCTTAGGCGTCATCGACTGGTTCGAGTTAAGTTAAGCCCATTCGACCTGACTTCTCGGGACCTCCAGGCGAGTGCGCGGGCTTTGCTGGCTGAACCGAGTTCGAGGCATTAATCCTAAATCGATTATCCTTAATTTAAACTAAACTATACTTGACTGCCTATTCAAAACCCTAAGTGGGTATGGCGCCAAATCGATAAAACTTGGATAAAATATTTCCCAGTCAACATAGCAACTTCAAATAAAGAGTAAACTATTCGTAGCGATGTAAGAATTTAAATGTGTTTATCAGCAAGGAGAACAAATTCGTAACTAGGTAGATGTCAACGGTGGACGACGATCTTTGAATTTTAATACACTAAGACGACTTAGAGTTAGCTAAAATGAATCTTGTAATTCACCATTGGCCACGGCTCATGCATCTTTTCATACATCCATATCTTGAGTCTTCAAAAACTGTTTATCTTTTGGTTGAGGTCGCTACATTGATAGGAATAAATTTGATCGAAGTTTTGTCAGTTTGCTATCTGGCCTAAATTGGAGGAGTGGAGTGTCAATTATCATGTAGTATCTGCCCTTAATACTTTCAAAAACTCATTCCTGCTCCAAAAATATGGGGTTTTCACACTCTCAATCCTAATTGGGCTGCTTCTAACGCTTGTAACAGGATTCAAAGTGGCGGAATCAACATTACTGCCTGACTTCCTGACAAAACAAGCGTAGTGGGTGCAGTTGCTGTAGCGCTTCTTACAGCGACCGCCCAGTTACTTGATGGAAGAAAATATACTTCAGCGAGCCCCCAATTTCCTGCACTCCTCTTCACGGTGTTAGTTTCGAAAATATTTTGCCCACTTCACTCGCTGATCTTTAGTCTGTTGTGCAGTTCGATCTCTGATGAATAAGAATGTTCACAGTGCGAAGGAAGTCGCTGCAATCTACTGTAGTATGTGCTCTACCAGTCTACCAATTAGATCGAGGTACTCCCGTCGTATTCAGTAACTTTTATTTTCCATATCCGGCGACGAGATAACCATCGAAACAATACACTGTATGTTATCAATTGAAATATTATAATGATGAAAAGATACATAAACGTTCGTCAACGCTATGCAATACTTCATATTCCGTATACGTGTAAATAGGTACTAATGGTCCGCGCCATTACTTAACTCAGCGAGGCTCCGCTATACCTCTACTTTTCGTAGTGGTTATGCGCCCATGAATATCTTTCTCATCGTTCGCCTTCATCACCCGTGAACGAAGTGAGAGAGGTGATAATGTTTTCATTAAAGATTTAAGTATATATATATATTTGTAAATATATATGCGTCTGTCCACCCAAAAAGTGGTCGCAGGAGTTGAGCAATGTTCATAATTCTTAGGGAGCTTGGTGGGTTGACCTAGATATGACCTATGTCAACAAACTAGGCCTAGCTGGTCATCAAAAATGACGGCGTTGAAATTGCCTCCAATGCGGCAGATTGTCTGACGCTACGAGGCGTTCTATTTTTTCCCTATGGTATTATTAAGAGATCTTACCGCTGTGCCTTAACCTTATTGGACACAGCCAGCATCCATAAATCCAAAAGAGAAATTAGGATTAACTGGCCATCAAAAATGACTTCGTTGAATTTGCCCTCACCGCGCGTGATCGATGGTCTTACACAACGAGGCGTTCTAGTTTACTCTGTTTGCGTTTTGTGAACTTGGAAAACATATCCGTATTTGAAGTACAATGTAATATCTTCGCTACCACGTTGTCTTCTGTTCTCCGATTTCAACAATTTGTTAAGACAACAGCTGAATCTAAATAGTGGGATATTCGTCTCAGTGTATGGGCTAAGATAGAGAATTTCCAGCCTCGGAAGGACTTACATATGTACAGTTCAGCAAGAGGATGAAGAGCAGATGGTGTGAGTACTGTAGTCGGACGGTGCCAACTGCCCAAATATTCAACAGTACAGGCAAAATGCTTAATTTTTGCTTGAAGAGAAGATAACAGCGAAGAAGAAACAGGAGATTCATTGAAATAATGTTTCAAATAATTTTTTTGGTCTCAAGCTCAGCTCTTTCTCTGACAACATTGCCTATTTACAAAATTTCTATAGTATTATTTTATGAGGAGAGGTAGATAACTTGATAGCGTAAGGATTAAGAGTCAAAATGGAAGAAAACAAGCAACCCCATCAACCATATAAAGTGGATAATATCCCAGTTAACGAAAGGCTGTAAAAATAATCGTTCCACGCACTATCCATTTGTTTCACCCTTTATCGGGCAGCTGTAAACCGATTCAAACCCCAAATGGTCTGAGAGCCCCGCAGTTCACGCCATATAGTCCTGCAGAGTGCATTTAATTCAGTGCATTCGCAACTCCACTGGCTTGGAGGAACAATAAGACCCCTAGGGAAAATAGTTTACTCGTATGAGGTTGACTTGTACCTGCAATCAAAAATGAAACTGAACGTGCTATCATTGCGGGTCATTGTTGCGAGACCAGCTGAGTTGAGAAATGCTTCGCTCAATGACCTTCATATCATTTCACTACAACAATATAACAATGGCAAACTTGTTAATTGGGTATATTTTTGGTGACCGTGTCATCCCTCAGTTATGAGCGAACAAATTGAATCAACAATTTTCTGGCAGCAGTTGCATCAGTGGAGCTTAGAGAACTCCACCGATGCAAGCCATGACCGCTTACTTAGATTTTTTTTCTAAGATTTTTAGTCCCCATAAATTAGGTACATAGCAGTTTTCGAAAAGTTCATTTTGAAAGAGCCTCTCCACTTGTTTTCTTTGAAGTTAGAAGCAATGTCTTTGAAATTACCCTGCCGTAACGAAAGTCCAATTAAAGAGAGCCCACGATCCCCACTACCCTATGATATCATGTCATGCAGTGAAAATCATTTAATATTCTTCTGTGTAGGTTCCCCAGCAAAGCTCACGAGAGAAGCAACTCCTCTTATGGTCCTGGCAGCAACGCTCCCCAACAAGACGACAGCTGATGTTGCGCAAGCAACTGGTAACCTCTGCGGCTGAAGGCTGCGCTCTTCAGCCATGGCTGTGAAGGACCAGGCCGTTTGCACGTGCAAGCACTCATGGCTCCCGCTCTCAGTTCAGCCGAGCTGGGGTCTACTGTTTGGTCAAGGTTAATTTAGACCTCGGGTATTAGGAATGATAGCCACACAGCTTACGGTACCGCACTTAGAAAAATACGTCTGAGGAGAAAGCACCAAGCCTACGATTACGAACAGCGGTGTATAAGCGATCACATAAGCAACGTATATTATTCCCCTCTGCCTTTCTGGCATTGGCATATGTGTACATGTACTAAAATTTCACTCACTCTGAGTCCCTTACGGCTACATTCTTCGAGCTGTGCATCGCATAAAAAAGTACTTTACATGTGGCATGTTCCCCTCCCAGATGGGCTATCCTTTACAACGTACTAGTCTGTACGAGCTACTATGTCCTGGCGTCCATCAACACGAATAAAAATCATCCATTTTTCTCATTCTTTAGCCTATATGCAATAAATGTTATTTTTATGAGAAGAGGTTGATATATCAACGGCGTACGGGTTGAGAAACGAGATGGAAGACAGCACGCAACCCCATCAAGCCAATAAAACAAACAGTATCCTAGTTAGTGAAACGTTATAAATACGAGTTGTTCCATGTACCATTTTCTCGGTTTTACCCTTTACCGGGTGGCTGTGCCCCAATTACGTAGGAATAACTTTGTAGAAACAATGAAATGTATGTGGTCACTACCCAGCAAAGGGTGACTCAAAAATATTCAAGAAAAAAATCAATATGCTACTTTGTGAAATTTAACTGTTCATTGCAATGCGTACCGCGTATATAACACATCCAATTAGTGTTAATTCTATGAGGTAGGCAAGATTAAATCATAAAATGAAGCGTTAACAATACAAAACAAAAATAGTATACAGTACATAGATTCTTTTTGAATAGAGATGGCTTGCTGCAACGCTGGTTTTCGCTGAAAGAGTCATAATTGACAAAAGAAACGAACTAACCTCCCGATAAGTACTCTACAGTTCACAACTTTGTGTCTGTGTGCCAAGTCAACCCACAAAATGTTCCAAAGTGTCATCAATGACAATTGAATTTAGTCTATTGAGTAATATCTCCTGTGTAACTACTGTACATGCAAGGGCCGCTCTGATCTTATGCATACTTCCAGAACCATGTCGTGGCTTGCGTTTTAGTTATGAGTTATACGTTATGACTACGTGAAGTCGATAAATATCTTCCTATTCGTTCTATTAAAAAAAAAGTACTCTTAGGTGGCACTTTTTATGTATATAAGTAGAATAGGCTAGCTCTTTGTACGATTGTATAGGGCCTTTTGTTAGATTATCGGTTCTGTAGAATGGTAGCGTCATCTGCAAATGAGTATCTCACGTTCCACATGCCGACCTCCTGTGGTAAACTCGTTTTTTTAAGATACCCTTTAATATACGTATTAAGACACCCTCCATGCACCCAGTAGAGAAATAAAATGATAGACTCTCACCTAATACTCAGCGTTTATATTCATCATGAAAAAATACTTGCATATCACGACGATAAATGGCTCTTTAACGCCAACAGCTCAGTAATGAACGCTGGGCTTTAACTCTGACAACGATCTTAAGAATCATCGAGCATTTGCCTGACTTCGTGAATTGCTCTTTTTTATCTGCTTTATGGTGCTCTAAAGAAAGACTCGCGAATTAATTACTTATTGGTTAATTAACCCTTTGCCGACCAGGTGAATGCCATGCGTCCGGTTGTAAATACTGTAGAGCTATTCCTGCTGAACTTGATGTTTACTATGTACGGTACAGGGTGATTGGGTTAAACTGCGAGCAGTTTAGTTATATAGATGCATAATTTTTGCTTTGAGAATGTGTCCAGCAACATCCGCTTGTGAAAAAGATATAATTGCCGATTGAGTCTTCGTAAATCGATAAACAAATAGAAATTGGCTCAGATGTTAGACCAAAATATGCGATAACTTCTCCTGTTGCTCGTGCCATTGCTTTCCTGTTGTTTGAAAGTTGCCGTAATCTGCCTTTAGTATTCCAATGCTTGTATCAAACAACATACAGTGCGTTACCTTTGGTTATGCAAATACAATTTTTTTACTTATTTTTCAAGATAGGGTCAAACCTTTAAAATGGTAATAGTAAGTTAGTGCACAGGTATGTTGTAACTATAAAAACAACTAGAGAAAAAGAAAACGGAACAATTTCCCACGTTTTGGCAACATTTGCTTATCGCAAGGGGTTCTGCTGTTACCCCAGATTATGCAACATCACTCTCTAGTCAACATGGGCAAGAAATGCGGTTCAAAGAGTGAAGAAAATATCAAAGTGACCTCGTTATTGGCTTCTCTTAAGACAACACTCGAAGTTTCCAAAGATTTACAGCGTGATTGCCGAACAACTAAGGCTTATGCAACAGGAAAGTTCCGGATAGAGCCTCTACGAGGAAATTGACTGCTCGGGATATGCGACATTTATAGGTTTCTATCGATAGAAAATAACTTTCTACAAGTAAGGCGATATTTGAAGACGCTGGAGCCCCAATACTAAGCAGAAAGACAAGATGTGAGGGTCTGCAGAAGCTAGGGAAAGTGAAAAAGGCAATTAAACGACCACTTCTAACAAAAACTCATAAAAAAATAGGGTCAAATGGGCTGAGGCAAACATGAAAACTGATTTTTTCCAATGTCATATTTACTGACGAATGCAGAGCCACTCTTGATGGTCCAGATGGATGGGCGTCTAGATGGGTCCTCCATGACCGACCTCAACAGACACGGCTTAAGCGCCAACAAGGTGGTGGAGGTATAATGTTTTGGGCTGGGATAGTAGGTGACACCCTTATGGGTCCATTTGAAGTGGCAGAAGGAGTTAAACTGAATGCAGAANAAAGTAAGCCTGTGGAATGCAGTAAAAACAGTAGCAGGTTCTATTCCACCATCTGAAATATCAAACCTGAGAAAGTCTGTTGGTAATCACCTTAAAAAGTCATGAAAAATGGAGGTTGCCATGTTCAAAATTAACTTGTTATATTTACCATTACTGAACACTTATTTCAGTGTTTATTGAATTGTTTTGCTTATAATTTCTTGGTTTTGGACGGTTAATAACAATATTCCTGTTCACTTGTATTTATTTACTTTTTATGACGTTTTTATTAGCTTGTTGCATAATTTGAGGTAACAGTAAAAAAACTCGTAAATAAGCAAATTGTATGATAAACTTAACCAGTGGCTAAATATATATTTCACATGTGCTGTTTATATTGGCAACATAGCCATACATTGTAAAAAAAAATCTATTTGCATAATCAAAGGTAACGCACTGTATATGAACTATTCTGCGGTCGCGTCCCGTCAAGGACAAATACACTACGCCATATTGCTTGGGAACTCGGTTTAAAAGGATACGGACTGAGAACATGAGGTCGGGACCTTCCTCGTCAGCGCTTATCCTGCTCATGGACGACGCCGGAAATGGAAGCAAACGAGGTTTCCACTCCGGGCTCCGGCAT
>LQNS02278094.1:33986504-33997671 GCA_001587735.2 Parhyale hawaiensis | reverse complement strand
GTCAAGGACAAATACACGACGCCATATTGCTTGGGAACTCGGTTTAAAAGGATACGGACTGAGAACATGAGGTCGGGACCTTCCTCGTCAGCGCTTATCCTGCTCATGGACGACGCCGGAAATGGAAGCAAACGAGGTTTCCAGTAAGGGCTCCGGCATGTCATCAGGCCCTTCACTGACTGGCGCAGTGCGTCAGGTTATGGACAACTGTCCTCCTTAATAGTCGCAAGTTATTTTTATTCACTTAAGTTATAACTTGTGAATCAATATTTACTTAATGCTCGTAGTGCATTAGGGGAGCAGGGAACGTCATCGCTTTGTGCAAGGGTGGCAAGACTAGAAAAAAGGGTACGGCTTAGAGTATTGAGCTGAAGAACAAGAAGATTGGAACCCTGTCTTTTCGTCATGCACTGTATGGCATAATGTCGGTCACTTATTAAAGGAAGTCCTGTTCATCGCATTTTAAATAGCTGACCCAGCAGTTTAACCCGCATTTGTTTAATTTCTGAAATATATTCAACAAACTATACTCTTTCTATTGAAATATAGCTGTAACTTTTTATAAAAGCAGAAGTTGTCGCAACGAATGGGTTTCAAGAAAAACTCTAATCGCTACACCAGACTGAGTGAGGTGGCCCTCCAACTCGTACCCGACGTAAGGAAAGTGAAAGACAACTCTCTTCCCTGCCTCAAGAGATGACGTCACCATTTACGGAACTCGTTGCGGGACGCTGACGCATTCCGGCGCTGCTCCGCATAGCTGCGCTGAGGTCACTCGCGTCATCGCACACTTTTTACGGAGTCAGGAGGGCTGTCACCGCTGCATACAACGACACTCGCGCTTCACGCACTCACCCGCTATTGTTCCGGTTTCCAGTATTGGTTTTGTTGTATTTTAGGTCTCATCCCTGCAGGCCTGATCTTCCATTAGTAACTGTTGTATTGTACAACCATGAGTTTTGCGACAGCAAAATATCCCCTACAAGATAAGGCATGAATATCAGCTTGGAATTGATCAAACCTTAAGCTGCCTTAAAAAAAATATAGTTCATTCAAGAGAATTCACTGGAAATGCCCAGGGCTCGCGGTGTTGTGGATACCAACTGATTGTTGAACCTCCAGCGTCGAAATTTGGAGATCCAGGGCTATATTTGTCACCGGTATTCCAAGTGCTGAAATAGTATGGTATCTCAACTTGTTTTTCAGTGCATGAATTTTTGTTCTATTAAACTCTTAATTGCGTGACGGAGAGACGGACCAACATTGGAGCAAGCAAGGGAGGGAGCAAGAGAGGAAGCAAGCGACCAACAACGGTGTTTTATTATATAGCTTAACCACCGCTTTTGCAAGTTTAGAACATATGCTGAGCCAAATTTCCACGCATTATATGTGTGAACCGTTCTACAGATGAACTAGTGGAACCTGTTGGGGCTCTTGCGTCAGCGTGCCACGAACTGTTACTGTTCCTTTGTACCAGAGGCATCGTCAATTGGCCTGCGAAACTAAGCCTGCATAGCTTGACTTGTCAGGAACTTCAGACAAGTGCGTTAGCTGTAACCCGTTGTTGAATCGAGCTTTAGGCGCTAACGGTTGATCAACTACCCTTAAGACTTCCGAAAACTCAATCCTACTTATAAAATTAAGTGCTTAGCCGTCTCAACGGTCATCGGGATGCTGGTAACACCTGCTACCAGATTCAGAGTGACGAAGCCAACGCTTTTGGGTAAGGGTCCTGAATTTAAGCTCTGTGGGCTTAGATTAAACTGATACTGAGAATCAAGCAATGGCGCCTCAAGCTTGCATACTCCCCACGACCGGTATATTCACTTGCACATGGAAACAATTTATTCCTGTAGGTTTTGAGGCGCTCATCACGCATCTCATTACCTCCGCCAAGAAGGTTATGTTTTCGTCGGGTTTGTCTGTCTGTCTGTTTGGCTATTTGTCTGTCTGTGTGTCTGTCCTTCTGTTTGTTGCCAAGATAACTGAAAAAGTTATGGATGGATTTTGACGAAATTTACAGGGATTGTTGGGTATGTTAGGTGAAACAGATGATTAACTTTTGGTGAAGATCCGTCCATCTATTTGTTTGTTTGTCTGCCTCATTTTTTTCAATGCCATAACTCAAAAAGCTATGGGCAGATTTTTATGAAATTTACATGAGTTGTTAGATATGTCATTAAGAGTAAATAACCTAATTTTTGTGATGATGATCTGTTAGTTCGTTCGTATGTTGGTTGCTGTGTTTGACTTTATGTTTGTAAGCTCAGTAACTGAAAGAGTTTTGAGTGAATCTTTATGAATCTTACAGGAATTGTTGGTAATGTTAAAAGATATGAATGATTAAATTTTGGTGCAGATCGGTTGATTATCACCCTCTAACAAAGTGAGAGAGGTGTTAATGTTTTCCTTGAAGATTTAATTATCTATATATGTATATATATTTGTATAATAATATGAGGTCGACATAATTGAAATTCTTTAGCGTTTCGGGATAAATCAGAGAAACTATAAAGAACCTATAACCTATAAAAAGATTTCTTTATTTTTCAATCGGGGAAGGGAGCATGGGTGCTGTCGGGGGGGGGGAGGAGGCCTGATACGCGAATGAACAGATCCACGTAAAGAGGCCGGATGTCAGCTCCTGTATATTTGTATATACATATATTTTATATTTTCTTGAGACGGCATATATGTAGATTTCGACTAGAAGCAGTAAGAGAAATTTTGATACCCGCGACGCGCGTTTCGTTGTTCTCCAGCTCATCAGGTGGGAGGGTCAATGTTGGTAAATTTAGTTCTTGAAATCTTGTGAAATGTAGAGAGGTTACCATAGGAGGGTGTAACTATGATACCGGCTGTTCCAAAAGTATAAATGAAATTTCCAATCAAGCAAATGCTTCGTCAATTCTCAACTGCAGTCCGCTGCGTGGACTCCAACTATGCACGTTGCAGACACACAGATGCACCGAGGGCAAAAGCTTAAAACCTGTCGTAGATAAAAGGCGGGCACATCAGCATGGTAGTCTTCGTAGTAAATACAAATCCCTCGGTACATCTGTGTGTCTGCAACGTGCCGTAATTGGAGTCTACGCAGCGGACTGCAGTTGAGAATTGACGAAGCATTTGCTTGATTGGAAATTTCATTTATACTTTTGGAACAGCCGGTATCATAGTTACACCTTCCTATGGTAACCTCTCTACATTTCACAAGATTTCAAGAACTCAATTTACCAACATTGACCCTCCCACCTGATGAGCTGGAGAACAGCGTCCGTCCACCTAATAAGTGGTCGAAGGAGTTGAGCTATGTTCATGAGTTTTTGCGCTGATGGGTTGCCCTCTATGTGACCCATGCCAAAAAACTGGGAATAGCTGGCCATAAAAAATGACAGAGATGAAATTTGTTCTCCACTCAAAAAACAGGTAGAAGGAGTTGAGCTAGGTTCATGATTTTTTGCAGGGAGTCTGGTGGGCTGTCCTCGATGTGATCTACACCAGAAAACTAGGATTAGCCGTCCATAAAAATGACGGCGATGAAATTTGCTCCCACTGTGATTGATGGTCTCACTCCACGAGGCGTTTTAGTTCGTTCCCATTTTTGAGCTGTGTTTGTCAATATGTTTGTTACGTAATAACTCAAAAAGTTTTAAATGAATGTTTATGAAATTTACTGGAGTGTTTAATAATGTTAAAAGGCAAAAATGGTTAAATTTTGGTGCAGATCGGTTGATTCGTTTCTATGTTTGAGTTGTGTTTGTCATAATGTTTGTTACACAATAAGTCAAAAAGTTTTGAAAGGATCTTTATGAGATTTGTAGGACTTATTAGTAATGTTAACAGATATAAACGCGTAAAATTTGGTGCAGATCGGTAGGTTCGTTTGTATGTTTGACTTACGTTTGTCATAAGGATTGTTAGCTGCATAGCTCAAACAGTTATGAAAGGATCTTCAAAAAAATTGCAGAAACTGTAAATACTATTAAAAGGCACAAATGATTAGACTTTTGAGTTAATACAAAAGAAATCATGGTTTCAGAGCCAATTTGAATTTTTCGTTACCGTTGCCCTACTTGGCGGAGGCATGCGCTCTCAGAGTGATCCAGTTTTGTAGAGTGACATTGTCCAAATTTCAAGAGCATATCCACTATAGTTAGTAGCGCTGATGCCGTTCGATAAGACGGTTGATCAGAAACATGAGAAGGCTGGCAACCATATGTCGCTTATTATAGATATATATAGTAACTGTCGTTCACTATTATTATTATTAAAACTTCACGCCTGAGCTCCCACGGACAGGTAATACAACCCAAATGAAGCATTTTGCAACACCGGGAAGCCCAAAACGCTGCTAAAGGAAATCCAGCAAAAAAACATTCACAGCTGACTATGCTTAAACTATCAATAGAAAATAACAACTAAAAAAAGCCTTGCACCATAAACGTCATAATAAAAAGGGCTAATAATTGTAACGACTTTAAAAAGAGGTACAATATGGACTGATAGAGCAAGCAGGTTTTTTTCAAAAAAGAATTATACTTCTTACACTTGGATCAAAGGTAATCGGTTTGAATTTTATTTTTATTGAGCGTAAACTGATGAAACCTGAGGGCCAAGGTGTGGCGCACACTGTACACTACACTATTATACAGGTAAGCCAAATGCACATTCAATGATGTTTTCACGCCTGCAAGAGTAGTCTGTTGATGGCAGATCGTCAATGTGCAGGGAAAACTAAACTAAACTAAACTAACTAACCCAAAATTTGCGCCCGGTTACTCAACTATACACTTTGGCGGTCACGTTTCTGTGGCTACAACTTACGGCGTTTTAATGTCACGCTAAAACTATACGTCGCTGCAACTTTGAAGTAACTCAGAAATGAGAGGTATACTCAAAGCTCGACTGTAGCCGCTTGGCATGGTGTACAAACTGCAAGAAACTTCTCATATATTAGATATTCATCTTAGTGGTTGAGCCCCGGACATATCAGTCTGATTAATACACACCATGAGGGAGAAAAAATAAGCACCCGCATTATCATAGCTTCTTCGCCATGCAGTCTGTCATATGCTAGGTCACAAATTTTCAAAATGATAGGGAGAACTTTGAGAATGCCTCAAAATTTGGGATTCCGCTGTCATTGATCAAAGCAAAAAAAAAAAAAAAACCTTGAACGAGGGTGTTTGAGATTGTGATGTAGAACTGTACCCTGCTGCCGCATCGGGTAGAAACAAGGGTGTGCTTTTCCCAGGAGCAACTTGAAAACATACTGCGAAACAAACTTCACATATCGCAAGTGTCTTTCCACTGCCCAGCGAGTATACCTCATCACCACACCAGACGCATAAGCGGCTCACCCTGTCCCTTGCAATTTTCGAACTTCTGAAGAAGCATTTCATGGTGGGACCATACTGATTTGGGTGAATGAGAGGACTTTCACTGCTCGGCTGAAACAAAAGAAAAACAAATACACTGGATGCAGTGCGTCTCTCTCACCCAAAAGAAGTGAAGAAGGTCAAAGTCACGGCCTGAGAAGGGAAAGTGATGACGACAGTTTCTTAGGTGAGTGTGGGGTCGCGTCGTGAACAACACGCAACATTTTCAAGCATATGATCCTTGCCTCTAGATTAAACAATACTATGATAGGTGAGATAGGTTAAAAGAAACCGATGATACTAAAGTGCTTGCCTTCTCCGGAGCTTATTGAAAACCCATACATACCAACTGCAAGTTTTCTCCCGTCAGTTAAGGAACTAGCACTTCAAAATCCTATGTCCTTATAAACCGATACGATGAACACAGCATCCAGATGAGATATAATAAAATGCTGTCTTTTTTTCATTGAAGTAACTGACGGGAGCTGATGCTGGGGCCAGCTGCTAGAATCGCAAGACAAAGAGGCGGTTCAGGCGATGATGAACCTCTGCTAATACTTCCGGTGTTGCTGCCGTGGATGTGCCACATCAACCCTTAACATAACGTGCTGATCTATGATATCTCGTGGCCCGTTAACAAAAATCGGTTCTACATAAAGTACCTCTTCAAAAACCAGCCTCTGGGGAGAATGAAAATTCTGTTAGAGTTATCAAAAGTTTGAGATAGAGGATATGGCTGCTTTTTCATTTCATAGGTACACACAGACACATTTGATACATAGTCACTGGAAGTTAAACAAACTTTTTGTGCATGACAAAGCAAAGGCCAATGCAATTGCATGACGTATTCTTTAAAATGTTTTTTAAAACATCATCAGAAATGGGATCTAATAAATACTCAGGAGAAGAATTGCAATTTGAAATACTGTAGAGCGTTTCTCAACGTCAACACGCACAATTGGGAGATTGAGAACAGAACGCCCCATTTCGTAATTTTGTTGGGGAATAAGGGGATTGAAATTTTTTAGAAATACTTCAGGATGATTATGAAACACCATAGACCACACCATACATGGACTGGGCACTGGCCCCTGAGGCAGATTTCGGTTCCGCAATTGGGTCTGACTGCACGGTGCCGCAGACGTATTTTTATATGTTCTCCCATCACTTTTTCATACTTTTTAGAGCTATTTGACTTAATTATTTTGCATTTAGTAATGACTGGCAAATCTGTACATATATGCAGTACTTCTGTGTACTTCATAACTTCTAGGACTTATATGCGCAACAAATTCACAAAAGTATTAGGGCTTGAAGTATAATTACGTAAAGCAACCGCTTATGACATCCTTTGATATTTGCAGTAGAGCAAAACTATTTCGAAATAGTTTGTGAAATAAACAGTCTTATCTAGTAGAACAGAAGTTTTTCAGATTTGTGGTTTTTCTCGATTTGTAATGCAATGACAAGTGATGAGCTGATGAAAATGTAAATGAAATTCATTGGATATACGGACTAAGCAAGATGATCAGAACAGACAGCAGAGCTGAAGGATGAGTCGGGCAGCTTGCAGACATGAAGTGATGAAACCCTGGCTTGTCACTTCACTACTTCGTGACCTTCGTTACTTCACCATATCTTTACCGTCGTCACTTCACTTCTGAATGATGAAGCTCGGGCCGCGATGGAGTGGTGTAGTATTGAGCATTGACAAAAGAGAAGTGATACAGCATTGGTAGCCGCGAAGTGAAATAGCATTGGTAGCTGTGAAGTGATAGAGCATTGGTAGCCGTGAAATGATCTAGCAACTTGTACAGTGAAATGATGTAGCATTGGCAGGCCTAAAGTGATCTAGCATTGGCAACTGTGGAGTGATGTAGCAATGGCCGTCGTAAGATGATCTAACATTCACAGTTGTGAAGTGATCTAACATTGGTAGTTGTGAAGTGATCTAATATTGGCAGCTGTGAAGTGACGTAACGTAGGCCACCTTGGAGTAATTCAACTCCAGCAACCATGAAGTGATGTAACATTGTCATCTATTAAATCATACATGCATTGGAAGCAACTATAAAGTAATGTAACATAGTTATCTATTAAATCATGTAATGTAAGCAACCATTAAGCGATATAAAATAGTTGTACTCTAAATTATGTAATGTAGGTAACCATGAAGTGATTAAACATAGTAATCCATGAAATCATGTAATGTAAGCAACCCTGATGAGATGCACCAGTAACATATATAACGTGAAGTGATATAATGCAGACAACAATGACGTGATGCAGTGTAGGGAACAACCATGATGTCATTCAACTTAGGCAACCATTAAATGATGTACTGTAACATTGGCAACCATGAAGTGACGTACGTAGGCAACCATTAAAAGGCGTAGTATTCCTAGGGAGTAATGTGAAATGACATGGTGTCAGAAGGATTCACGTATATCACCTACTGAAGATATATGAATGTAAATTTCGATTACCTGCGATGCAACGCATTCCTTTCGTTGCGACAAAAAAGTTAATCTTTGTTCGAGATCTCTGTGAATACTAGAACTCATTTTATTAACACTTACGTAAATCGGCCTCCAGGCCCAATTGCGAGTGGCGCGATTTCAGGGTCCAGTCAATGTATGGTGTGCTCTATGTAAACGCAAATCGAAAAAATATAGGCAAGGAGTTGCAAACATCCTAAAATTACAACATTTGTAAAGACGAGTACATGTCACTGCAACTCATTACAGGCACATTGTTCGCGTTACGTTTACCATGTAGTATTCGCCCAAGTATACCTCAAGTTTGTGAATGTGACAACGCGGGGCTCCGCCCCAAACGATGATATTCTGGACCAGCACTGAATGAGCTAATGAATAATAAACTACGTTTAATGACTCAGGATCAACATAATTGGAAGTTGCTTAGATTATGCCGAGAACCCTGCTAAGCTTACGCCCCACGTCTTCAATATGGGGTTTTCATACAGGATCAGTCCAATATCAGCCATACACTTTCATCTGAAGGTACACGTACACAAGGAGAGGTGGTGTTTAGAGATAGCTACTAATTTTTCAATTCCCTAGTTAAAGTTCTTAGAAAGGCATAAAGTATCAGTCGTAAACCTTATCTGAGGGAAGGCTGCAACAATCACGCCTTAGTCAGTTGCGCAAATTTTTAGTAGAACTGAATGTAACCCTCTCTGTAGGGGGTGAGATAAGGATTCCTCCTCCTGGAGTAGCACACTCTTAACGGCTAAAGCCTCAGGGGCTTCCTAAATAAGTTTTTTCTCTCTTTCGCTACAACTACACTGTGACATCTTTAACTCCGCATATCAGCGGCAATTGATCATAATTTCATGTATTCGTGATCGTCTCTTTTGCTGAGACTTTTCTCCCTCCTCGTTTTTTTTCTCTTCTTCTCTTTCCCCCAGTCGTTTATATCCAACTCACTTAGTGGCAATAGCTCTTAGAAGGCCGGGGCGCAAGTTTCGGTGTCTCTTTGAGAATGGGTCTGTTGGTTCGTCTACTGCCGCCTATCTAATCTAATCTAATCTAAAATATATCCGGTTTGGCATGCAATGCTTAAATAATTCATATTCTAGTAAGAGAGTAGCAAATTTGAAAGGCTAAATGCTTAAGCATAGGGGAAAATAACGAAGGTAGTCTGTGCGTGCAAGCCTGCATGCCAACAACAATAATTAGTGAATCGTGCGTTAGTGGCTCAGCGAAGGCATGTTCATTTCATATATTCCATGACCATACTTTAGTAAATACTAACTGGACCTGTTAAACTACCGCCATTTGCTGCGGTAGTGTTGCAATATACATACATAGAACGCTATAGATTTGAACAGTCCTCTATTGAGCCTGGCCCGTACTATGGTTAAGGCATGTTGCCACGTATGCAGTGTGGAAAGTACGACACACACAGAGACTCACCTACACGATTGGTATGCAGCTATAATGCGCTATAGTGCAACCCAGGGTATAAGTACCTTACGTTGCCCGATTATTAAAATAAGGACAGAGACATAAAGTTGCCAGTGAAACAGTGAAATTTCACCGGCTCAGCCATATATACACTTCCAACTAGAGTATCGGCAGAAGTGCGGGCTGTCATTTTCACTTTGGTTCAGCTTTATTCCCCTTCTCATACTTTCAGTAGTTGTTCTGTATACTTCCGTGCGCCGATCTTCCGTGTAGACCAAGAATCGTTCTATAAATAGGGCATGGTTTACCCTTGCCTATAACAGGGAAAATTTGGTTTTACAGTAAGGCTATGCAACTGCAAAGGCAAATGAAAACAGTACGAGGATAGAGAAACACCACTGGCTGAAGCACATGTTGACAGATATGACTAAAGGCATGCTCGATTGAGTTTCGAAATTAAGCCTTAGAGGCTTAACTTGCTCGAAACTTCGAACAGAAGCTTTAGCTTTGTTTCTTTCAATTGTGTTGTCAGCGTTAGAAGCAATGGGATAACGTTGAATCAGCTGAGAACTCCCCTAGGGCCGGTGCAGACGATAGTCTTTTGTCCTGTGCCTTCACTTCACAGCGTTCGAATGCATTGTTGTGTCTTTGTAAACAACAAAAAAGAACACTTCTTTCTGAGACGAGATAGGCTAAAAGTTAGAAAAGACCCACAGCACTCACTAGTGACATAGGCTAAGCCAGAGAATACGACGGTAAACATTTTATCGTAACTTTAGCTAGACACACAGTCCTGCTTGCAAGGGCAGTAGGAAATATTCGAACGAGGTGAAGTGACAACATAGAACAAAAGACTGTCGTCTGCAGTGGGCTTAATACGGTGTAAATTGAGTTGCTGTAACTGCTAAAGGTGACCAATTGGAGGTCACTTCCTGAAACTCAATTGAGGGGATAGAAGCCCAGGCTCCTGCGTGAAGTTTCGAGCGAGGCAAGCCTCGAACTCTGAATTTTGATGCCGCAAAACCAAATATTTGAACAGGTGTCGTCCGATACTGCTGGACAGATCTTCGCCTTCATCGCGCCACGAAAAAGTCTAGAATACTGGTCATATATATATAAAAATCAAATAAATAAGCAGATAAACGTATTCGTACCGGAAAATATCACGTAAATCCTACTGTCTTGGAAATCTGTAATGTTTAATAGTAATATGGAAAATGCGCAATGTTTAGGGCACGTTCGAGTGGATGAGTAAGGTTACCTATTTATTAAAACATATAATAAGAAACTAAGACATTTTCTTATAATCACGGATCAGTAGCATCAAGAACAATATGCTCTTTGTAATTTAGTGTAATGTAAACAGATACAAGACGCTCAGACGTATTCGAAACCAATTTTACAAGTTGAACAGAGTAAGTGCTACGTGCTACGTGAGAAACTACCTACATTCTATATAAGAAACACAGAATCGTTTGGTTAGGTGCTATCACGAAGCAAAGAGCGTAACGGGAGGACTCATGAAAACCAGCGTCAAAAATTGACGTCATCAATTGCGTCACATCGACGAATCTATGGCTGAGCAGCCTATGAGTATTTAAACTATATTGCCAGAAAAACCGCCGTTATTTGCAATATCTCTTAAACACTTGAATGAATAAATGAAAGAATACATATTAATTGAAATAAACAATTGTCTAGAGAAAGTTGAAGTGAAAGTTGATGGAAACTTTCACATCACTATTGCGGCAAAATTTGGGCCGGTATGCCATGGCGACCTGATTTAACTTCTTTTTGGAAGTGAAGCCTTATTTAAACTTCATATTCAGTTCACAGTTCTCTTCGCAAAACATATTTGAA
>LQNS02278094.1:33944796-33958508 GCA_001587735.2 Parhyale hawaiensis | reverse complement strand
GTGAGCTGCATCCACCCACAGAACACTGTAAATTGTTGTCAAGTCCGGAAAGTTCGAGCAATAACTATTACCGTAGTTTCATCGCGTACAGAATATAACGCTGCTTATATTTGTTGGTAAGGATTAAGAACCCTGTCTACGACGGCCTCAGGTTCCACACTCAAATACTTCGAGTCGTCGATGTGATTCAAATTGGCTACATGCGGTCACGACTTAGTTTTATTTTAGTCTCAATAAGTTCTCCCGCAACACTCTTTGCTTCCTGGCCTAACCTGTCTCACAAACCTCGCATAACCTGATGTCACCTCTCATAAACTCACTTGTGATGGGGTGAATATTCGAATCCGCATTGATCAGCGGAACATCCGCAAATTTTTTATATCCGCACCTGCATCTGCGGAAGCATCCGCTGATACAAGAACTGTCAAATCTGCAGCAAACTAGGTGCGGATGCACAGGTTTTTCCACTGTACGCTAAGCTCATCCATAGTACTGAAAACTGAAAATTCTCATTAGGATTGAAGTGTCTGTATGTGATGCCCCTGTCTACAAAGCACCATCTAAGTTCCCCCCCCCCCTCCACCGTAAGTGCTGGATAAACTGCCGTCGTGAGAGGTGGTGTGTGCGAGTGGGGTGGGACGAATATTCGCATCAGGGGAACATCCGCATATTTTTTGACATCTGCATCCTCGGGTGGCAAGATGGCCACATCCGCACGTGCATCATCCGCGGATGTCCCAAAAATTACTTCTGACCCATCACTAAAACTTACATAACCTAACCATACCTAACCCAACTTCAAATAATGTCACCTCTCCTAACCTAAGCTCGTCAATTCAATTCTAACTCTTAGCCTCACAAACCTATTTCAGTGGTTCTTGCAACCCAGATTCGCACATGCAGATGCTAGATCAAATTTAGCTTGGCACAATATCTTTTAGTTCAGTTAAGAATGCTGTATACAAAATAAATGAATAGAGCTCCTAAATATTGCTTGATGAGAAAAGCGGGAATCTCTTCCTACCGGAGCTTTTTTCCGGTTACTTCTTTATAATACCAACTTCTTGAGTAGGCCTAATTTGTTCATATGTTTTGTTATGATATGAGCGCAATAAATTAATAGATTTATTGATGACCCCGTACTTCTCAAGTTTTAAGGTTAACAAATCATGTCTAATGGTGTCAAATGCTTTGCGAAGATCGAGGAACAGGCATATAGTGCATTTCTTATAATTGAAAGAGGATAGACAGTCCGAGAGAAGAGACAAAATTGCACAAGAAGTGGTCGATCTTTTTCTAAACCGTACTGGGATGGTGATAAAATATTGCAAGAGCTAAAATAAGAATTCAGGTGCACAAAAATAACATTTTCAAGCATTATATCAAAAACTGAAAGTGGGGCAATGGGCCTATAGTTTCCTGCTAGATAAGAATCAAAGAATCGCCACTTTAAAAAATGGGTAGCACTCTGCTGTCGTGAAAACCTTAGGGTAGATGTCTACCTAAGGCACGGGTTAATATTGACTAAAGAATCGGATATCAGTATATATCACAGGCAGAATTCCAACGAGTAATATGGGGTCAAGGTCACCCATATGAAATTTCTTTACTTATATTTCATTTGAAGTAAACAAATAAAAGTTGTAAGAGCTATTCCCTAATGGTGTGCTGCCCAGATCGTTACAGTTATGTGGAGGTAGACTGCTTGCTAGATATGCTGCAATTTGGGTGAAGTAGCCATTGAAAATTTCAACAATATCACTTGGTTTATCGACAGATACACTGTGGTCGTGAGCTAGAATAATTGTTTTTTTACTACATCGTCCCACCAGTTCCTTAATAATTTTATAGATTTTTTAAATTGTTCCCATTTAGTTTTATTTTCTTAAAGAAATAGTTTTTCAGCTAAGCTCAAAACCATATTTCATTGTTTCTAAACCATTTATAAAATCCACGGTTGACGCGACCTCTACAGCACTGCTCCCAAAGTTTATTAATTTTTTGTATTAGAAACTTAATGTCAGCATTGATCCACCGAGCAAATATCGAACTCTTCTTATCTGACTTTGCTACGACCGGACAACACTTGTGTTCAGTCATGATTACTTGAATAAAATGCAACATAACCATGCAAGGGTTTTCACGACGGATATTCGTAAAATCAAGATTGCTGATGCACTTAATGAAGTTTTGTTTACTAGCTTAGTTGAGTAATCCGTAATTGATAGATATATTCCTAGACTTGAGAGGAAGAGAAAATATAGCATACGGCAATATATGATTAGCAATTTCGTAGCTATGGCATTAACCGAAAAGTTAAAATGGACCCATATGTGATCCAGGAGAGTGTATCGAATAGAACCTCGGCACTCACTTATTCGCGTTAGTTTATGTGTCAGAGAATGAAAATAAGAGCTGCCATTGACTGAATGAAATTATTGATTGAAGTAAGGTTAAAGAGATTGAACAAATTGATATTGAGGTCACCACAGAGAAGTAAATGTAAGTCTGGTAGGAATGAACAAACAATTAAGTCAGCTAAAAACTCGTTGAAGACATAGTTATATGATAACTTATATCATTACTAGGCGTTGGTGGCCGATAGACACAACAAACATTTATTATTTTATCAATTATTTTAACTGCAAAAAGATAACAATTCTCAAACTGAATAAATACCTGAAATAGTAGAATGGCCTGAGAGATCTAAGAAATCACGATAAAACACGCATATCCTACCACCTTTTCTGTTACGAATTGAACACACATTTTTGTATCCATCAATGGTGAACAAATTCTCAATAGCATCATTCAATATGGATCCAGTAATAATAAGGCGAAAGCTGAAGTTCGGCGTATCCAGAAAAGCTCTCAACGTCATTAAAGATTCTTGTATATTTCATAAAGATCCATTCATCATTTTTTCAGTTATTTTGCTAACAAGCATAAATCAAACAGAGACAAACAACGAAGAAATAGATCACCACAAAAATTTTGCCGCTTACTCTTCATGATTTACCTAGCGATTTATGCACATGAAAAATATCCGATCATTGTTTTTTGAGTTATGGTATCAAGAAAAAAAAAAAAGAGCCGGCAAACAAACAAACGGTTGAACGGATCTTCACCTAAAGATATCATCTGTTACTGCTAACATGCAATAATCCCTGCAAAGTTCGTAAACTTCCGTCCATAAATTATTGAGCTGTCTTGGTGACAAACTAACTAATAGATAGACAGACAGGTAGGCAGAGAAACACGACAAAAACATTATCTCCTTTGCGAAAGTAAAAGGTATTGCGCTCAATGTAAGGTATATGGTCATGAGGCCATTTCGACCACTGCGACCATTGTCGCCATTATCTTTGTGACTATTGCGCCAACTGGGGCCACAGCGGTTATTACGGTCATGGTGGTCATTGTTGTCATCGTGGTCCTGATTGTCAACACAGCAACTGCCGCTGTTTTGGTTACGATGGTTATTGTTGTCATTGCGACCATTTAGACCATTGTGGCTACTGCTGCCACTGCGACCATCGTACACACTGTGGCCATTGCGGGTATGAAAATATATAAATAGTGGACATTGTGGACAAAGGCAATTGTGACCCGATGTTGTCTTACGCCCGGCAAAGGGTGAAGACCAGTTCGTCCACTATTCAAAGAAACGCTCAGCCATGTATTTTTTGTTTCACTATTAGCTGGTCAGGAAAAGCATCGACATAATTTGTTGATGTAAAAAGAGACTATAGCATCAACGTGTAAATTTTCCGAGCTAACCAAAGTACCCGCACCAACTTTTTACATCCGTAAATTTATTAACAAGCCACTCATTTGCTATGAATCGCTGCCTGCAGGATGTAACTAAACAAATCGGAGGAAAATCAACCTGGCGCCGGCCGGTCCCACATCGGCGTGCTTCTCTGCAATACGCTTCCACTTCCAGTACGCTCTCAATGGTCACACTTGTGAACACACTTTAATCTCCCCACGTTCATAATCCAGTGTCATGCCGGCTACCTTACAGTAAGGGTGTGCTGCGATTCGCTGCGCTGGGAGTCACTGGTGACCCGTTAGAGCGGCGTGTTCCTGGCGACCAAACAACACATGCTGTCAATAACGTAGCCATGGGCAACTGGCAGAACATTGTTCCTTACTGCAGCGCTACATGTTTTATTTAAAAATTAATGACGAGAACGTGCTCGCTAGACCACAGCGACACTCACAGCTGGTGATAACTATAGTGACATTATAATCGCTGATAACTGAATGGTGAAAAACGGGCGCATTTTGAAGTGAATTGTGCAGTGCGCGAATGTGTTCGATGTGCGTAAATATAGGCAACAATGCTGCCTTGTGAGCATTTTCTTGTTTGTTAACTCTTGTATCTTCTGCTTCTGAAACTTTAATGTTTACCGCCCAGTCGTGCCATAATTGTCAATAATGGATTACGAAGACAAAACGCTCGCAGAGATTGCGGAAAATGACCTCCGCGAGTTGTGGGACTCCGATTACTATTCGGTAAGTAAATTTTTCATCTTTCTCTAGTTAAAAAGTAACAGTTGGATATTCAGCGACATTTTCGACCAAGTGTTTCGTACCTCATTTTTCGAAAAAAATGCAGGGTTTCGCTTACTACGCTAGTGAAGATACCGATACTATCGGTGGAATGTGTATGGGCAATTTCTTCGGGTATCGGTATCTGGAAAGAGTCTATATCGACATCGGTCAAAAGCTCGATAGGCCTGTCTGCATCGGTAGGAAGCGGTGTCGATCCGCAGCCAACTTATATTACTGCAACAAGTTTTGTTGCTGGACACGGCGCGTTCGCGTACCAAATTGTTCTATATACTGTACCTATATGTAAAATTAAAAATTTTTTCAATCATTTCTATCACTGATTTCGAAAACAAATTTTCAAAGTGAAAAGCAGACCTTTGCTTTGCTCAATCATTATATTATTTCATGCTACGGAAGTGAAATAAAATGCAAAAATAATGATGACAAATGTGTTCATGAAGAGATCTCAATTTATAGTAATTGACACTTTCATACCTTTGCAGAAGGCGCGCCCTTCCCTAAACCGTCTTCTCCAAAGTGCTGGTTTATGTAATGTGTTCCCTGATGATCAGCTGTTCCGTATTACTTTTGGGTGTTTACGCTGCCACCTTCATTAGAGCAAGAAACGAGGGTGTTGCTCTGCTCACTCGGGTTCTTATTGGAAGGAATCGCGTAACAGCCGCTTCAAATGACAGCCAAATAATCTCACCAATGTTTGCTCTCGGTGAATCGTCTGCATGTTCTATCGAGGCCGTGTTACAACTGTGTGGCTGCCACAAAAGTTGCCTACATATTGCAAAATAGTAGCTGGCAAGTCAGATTGCTTAGCAAATGTCAACAGTAACTTTTTGATCTTTTCAAATAAGACTGGATATAAACTCAGAAAGCTGTTCACTCTTCCGGTGTTGGAACGGACGCAGCCACGCACGGAGTCGGTCGCTGGACTATTAGAACACCTTCATTTGGCCTAACTGTCGTGTGGCCTGGCATAAGAAATTTTGAAGGAACTCTTTATATACGAAAGCAAACATCGCTACTCGCCCGCCTGCGACCATGGCACAAAATATTTAAATTTTTATTGAGGCAAAGCATCTGAAAAAAAAAATGGAACTCGAGATGTGGGTTTTAAGTTTCATAGCCTGGCTTGCTAAGTCAAGTAAAGCTAAACCCGCGCTCTTGCCTGGACTTGTTCCGGAACTTCGGGTAGGTGCGTTGGATTTGCCCCGCAGGGCCGAGTTTTAAGCAGTTACTCTTGATACCTCTGAAACCTGAATCTTACTCTGCAAAGTGAAGTTTTCAGACGTCTTAAGCGCAATCAGGTTGCTGCTGCTAACGCCTGCAACGTGAGTTTGTAATAGCGAAACCAACGTTCTTTTCTTACGTTCCATACAAGTGAAGCCTAGTGGGCGCGACTGCACTCATCGACTGGTGTAATCAATGACACTTCTGGTTGCGGTAAACAATCTCGACTTAGGGTCCCACGAGTGGCAGGTGCCATGTGATATTATGGCTACGGGCCCGAGAGGTAATATTAAGTACGTGAACGATCGGCTCGTCGCGAGCGATATAATCTAATACGTTTGGCTTTAGCTTGTCCGAAACCTCAACCGCTGGCTTTCGATTCGCCGCTTCGAACAAATTTTTGACGGTAATCGCAAGCTTGTTACGCTTGGGATGGCGTCAGTGTGGTGAAATAACAGTTTCTGAAAAATCCACGAAACTGAAACTGTGGAGAAGGGATGTACTGTATAACGTTAAATTTATAATTAATAAACTAGAACACTCTAAGAGCGCATACCTCCGCCGAGTAAGGTAACGGTAACGAAAAATTCAAATTGGCTCTGAAACCAAGATTCATTTTTTATCAACTCCAAAATCTATCACTTGTGCCTTTTAATAGTACTAACAACGTCTGCAATTTTTTTTTTGAAGATCCTTTCATAACTGTTTGAGTTATGCTGCTAACAAACATTATGACAAACATAAGTCAAACATACAAACGAGCCATGTGATCTGCACCAAAATTTAATCATTTATATGTTATAACATTACCAACAACTCGTGCAAATTTCATAAAGATCCATTCAATTTTGTTTTTTGAGTTATTGCGTTACAAACATTATGACAAACACAACTCAAACATAGAAATGAATCAGCCGATCTGCACCAAAATTTAATTATTCATGTCTTTTAGCATGTCTTTTAACATTACTAACAATTCCTGTAAGTTTTATAGAGACTCACTCAAAACATTTTGAGTTATTGCGCTAACAAACATAAAATCAAACACATCAACAAACATACGAACGAACAAACAGATCATCACAAAAATTTGATCATTTACTCTCTATGATGTTCCTAACAACTCATGTGAATTTCATAAAAAATCCGTCCATAACTTTTGGACTTATGGCATTGAGAAAAATGATGCAGAAAAGCAAACGAATGGACGGATCTTCACCAAAAGTTAATCATCTGTTCCTCCTAACAATCCCTGTAAATTTCGTCAAAATCCATCCATACCATTTTGAGTTATCTTGGTGACAGAAAGACAAACCCGACGGAGACATACGGTAACCTCCTTGGCGGAGGTACCTAGTGAACTAGCACTCTTAGTGCGCCGATCTCCGCCAACAACGACGCTGTGCTGCTAGACACGCAGATGAAGAGACAAACGGACTGGCGTGTTATATATCTGGTCGTGACATTAGGTGTGCGCAGACGAGCAACATCTGCACTGAGTCCGACGGGACAGAATTGTTGGAAAATTAAGCTTGCTGCGATACGTTAATGCACACGTAGCGGCGAAAGATGCTTGCAGGTGCACTGTTTTAGGATTAAATTATTAGAATTAGTGCAAGTTGCAAAAAGTTGAAAATACAAATTTCAAAGATATGAATATTTTTTGACTTCGCTAAGTCGTTTCATTCTCTGTACACATAGTACGTACTCAGCGATTGAATGTTTTGTACGATCCTGTAGTTTGTAAACGAAAATTTGACATGTAGCGTATGTTTTTTGCTGGATACCATCGTTGCAATCTGGAGACAATTTCATTTTATACTTTTGATTATTGCTGTTGAAATTGCATCCATTTGAAGTAAAGTTTTAAGAACAAAAGAGACGTTACATACCGTAGTATAGTGCAGTACCTATTATCCAAACATTTTTGCCTATTGTACCCCTGATTGCCTTCTACTGTGTACGTACCCCACCCCCCCTCTCATAATCGCTCACCATGGCTGACTTAGCTCAGTTTTATCTAGGAAAACCATGTAAATAGTATTTTTATTATCAAAAGAGTGCATTACAGGAGTCTTGGTCAATAACTCAAATTTTATTACCTAACTAAAAATGATTTAATAACAACACGCTTGAAATTTACTTGCATAAGTTAATGTGAAGTGTGTTCACGTACCCTCATGAACTAGGTTGCGTACCCCCAGGGGTACGCAGACTCCAGTTTGGACAACACTTGTAAAGTGAATAGATAAGAGGGGTAAACAGGACTAAAAGTTACTTTGAATTGCTCGGACACGACAGACAAGATTTGCCTAATCTACTCGTGCCGAATTCGCTTCTCCGGTAACTTTTTCCCCAAGTCTTGTGGATCACTTTTAGCGAAATGTCACTGGCGCAGGTTTCACGGGATGCTGCCCACGACTTCTGAGTTACCGTATATTGCTAACAGACGCGGAGACAAAACAAAGCCTGGCATAAACATCCCTTCCTGGGCGAGGTAAACATTAATGAGTTTTTATTAGCAATGTACTCTGAATGCACAGTCGTCAGATATACATACCGGGTGAAGCCCTTTCAATTCTGCAGAGCCTCTTTAACAAATAGCAAAGGGGCTTCATGGACGCCCGGTTTGGCTGGTTCACACGTTAGCTTTTTCAACGCGTTGTTTCAGCTTATCGTTCGAATGCTTTGCTGTGTCGTTTATGCAGCAGAAAATTGCACAGCTTTCCAAGTTCGAATGAACAGAAAATTTAAAAATAATATCAGTTAGCTACTTTATTAGTGACACATTCATAAGCCAACTGACTTGACATCGAATATTTTGATAAACCGTCTGGTGGGCAGCACACAGTCATATCTACGAGGACACGATTATAGACAGCCTTGCCATTTGCTCAAAGAACCCGTTCAAAATACTAACGTGTGAACCGGCGTTTACGCACCTGACCTCAATATGCGTGCACCCCAGGCTGTCGGTGCAGCGACATCGATCAGTCGTCCGTCCGGTCGGCGCTGCAGCATAGCTTCAGCACCAGTGATATCAGCCTGAAACTTTCCTTCGCTGTTGACCGGGCAGTTGATAGTAGCTTGGTTAATGTCTTTTCAGAGGGGTTTGTGGTGTAATAATTTTCTCCTCCAGGGGTTTTCTTTTTGTCAGCGCGTGTCTGTTATTCTGTGCGTTTGTCTGCCACCAAGATAGGTAACTGAGAAAGTTATAGATGGTTCTTTACGAAATTTACAGGGATTGGTCCGCACGCTAGGAGTAACAGGTGATTAACTTATGAAGATCCGTCCACCGGTTTTTGTCTGCCTCTTGTATCTTGGTTACGTACGGTAATTCACAAAGTTATGGGTAGATCTTCATGAAATCTGCGTGGATTACTAAGAATGTAACGAAGGGCAAATGATCAATTTTTTTTTTGTGATGATCCTTTTATCGGTCTTAGTGTTTGATTTAATGTTTGTCAGTAACATGATTACATTCATTAGCCTTAGTTATTAACGGATATTCATGAAATTTGTAGGAATTGTTAGAAGTGTTAAAAAGTAGAAATGACTACATATTGGTGACGCTCGGTAGGGGCAGTGGCCACACATATACTATCTCCATGTGAGTGTTGTATTCTTCTACAATCATAACTTATTCGTAGATAGTGCGCTCTGTTTCGTTCTTAAAGCATCCCAACGGCAGTGGCTCCGTGACGACCGAAACCTGAGCTCTGTCGCCTCTTTGGTAGTGGGTCTGCTCGTATAGCACGTCAGCATAACGGTATTTAGTCAAACCTGATGTGTACGTGATGATGTAAATCCTGCCGCGTTTCACTGTCATCTGTACACAACTATAAATTTATAGATATATATTTTCGCGTGCGTCTTTCCATTATTGTACGAAAAGCTTTTTATTGCCCTCTATTCCGTTGCCGAAGGTACGAAAGGCATATTTCCCGTCCCTCTCTTCTCACCAAAGTGTCGCATTTTGACTCCAAAGAGCACGAAAAGTCTAAAATCACTCCATGTTTTGAAGTAAAGTGTTCATGCTCAAGCCAATGACTTCGCAGTTTCCAAGATAGAACGGCGAGGCTGTGTGTGTGTGTGTACGTGTGTGCGTAGGTATTCGCTTCTCTGAGGCGCGTTTCGCTCTGCAGCTTCCCTCGCAACGGCGTCGATTTGTTTCACTTTCGCTACCTTACAACGTGCGTTCCGAACTGTTAGCATCGCTATATAGTTACTCGCACAGCTCTTACATTCCAATTCCTTCCGATGCAAGTATTTGGCTGTGGCAAATGCGCTCTGCTTTTCCCATCGCATATTCTGCAAAAATGCCTTTTATTGACAGAAGAATAACTGATTGTCAGTTTTGTCATTGGTCCGTGGCTGCTACAAGGGTCTTGTTGTGTTACGTAGGTATTGAATGGAAGCGCCATTGCTGTAATATATATATATCTTGGGATTTTTTCTGGTTAGTGACTGCGTAGAGGGTCCTGATCAGCTGCTTACATTTCGAAGCGAAGTTCGCTCTCATTCATTTCAGATGCTGGTGCGGTGCTGTCGTCTCGACTTGTTTTATCTAGTGGCAGCGCTTAGTTTTGTACATGATAAGTAGGCTACATGTTCTTGCCTATTTATGCCCATACGAGACTGAGGAAAACTTCGCTGCTGTAAACTTGCAGGATGCCGCTTCCGTTTCCCGATTGAGATTCAAGCGCTGCTGCCAATATGAGGGTTACTAGCTTGTGTTTGTCCAGGTAATTTAGAGCGGCAAATATCTACACCCAAGGTTTGCACTCTCTACCAAGAACTATCGGTACATTTAACTACATTGGTTTGAGTTTTATAAATTAATTCGGTAGCAGTGGTTCCCATGGACAAGGTTTTTCAGGTAGGTGCCTCACGGACCTGCAGGTAAGTGGCACCTCTGCAGTGAAGCGCCAAATGTTACCAGGTGTGGCGTCGGTGTGTCCTGCACTTCCCTCATATGAAACTTTTCTTACGAAGTTGCAATCAATTCGTCTATTTTAGCCCTTTAAGGACCAAGTTTCCGTTTCTCTCAGATTTTTGGAGTCTTAAATTGTAGTCCTCCGACTACCGTCTCATAGTCGCGGCGCTCATAGGTCCAAAAATCGCTGATCCCTTCTTTATTTAGGAACCTAATTTTTGCGAAACGGGACTCGTGAGGCCCAGTGGTCTTTAAAGGGTTAAGTAACCTACAATTTCTGATCGAGTTCCAGGAGGTTCAAGCATCTCTACACATAGTGTTTTAATCGGCTAGCGGTTAATGTCTGACACTCGATCCACAGCATCATCAAGTCGTACTCGGCATGTTGAAGTTCCTGAGAAGTTCACGCCAGAGGCCGCACGACATTATACAAAAACCCACGCTCAACTGGATTAGCGAGCGTGCTGTTCGCATGTCGTTCCCGTTTCTCTTTCTCTGCTATCGATTTTTACTTAGTCTTTCGTCGTCGCGCGAGCTGCACATCCGCTAATCAAGTTGAGCGTACAGCGCGCCTCGGTCTGATGCTATAATCGGATGAGATAATCTCGTTCAGTGTAGCTATACTCGAAGGCGCCTCAAGCGCTGCTGCCCAGATCGCCCGAAGCTGGCGAGCTACCACATGACACAGCTACGGGTGAACAGCTCCAGATGAGCGATGTTGTGATATGAAGGGGCTCTCAAGAGCTGCGATAGCTCGGCGCAGAATTAACCTCTTCAGATTAAACTTTCTTGAGGCGTTCATACCGCAGTGTTGAAGCTTATCAGGCTGCCACTTCCTCGAGATTACGGCTCTGCTGTTCAATTATCTCGCGCTTGCCTGCTACACTTGTTTCCTTAGCTTCTGATAACACGAGACGAGTCCCATCTGGGATCATCGGCTGGGCAATATAGGTTAGGTTAGTGAAGTATGTCCAACCTTTGGTATGGGGACTCGCGCCTCCGTCGGGATCCAGTAGGTTGAGAACTTTAGCGCTAACTTTTGGCCGTCGGGATGTCTCTCGTTCGTGCCCGTACTGCTATTGTCTTTTCATCTTCTACTGATTTTCTTAATTATTTTTACCTTCCTCTTTTGGGACTCGTTGTTGCCTAACTTGCTTTGTGCTCTTTACTGGGACTCTTTGTTCTTTTCGACTGGCTACTTTTTCTTTTGCTCTCTTATAAAACCGTGTTGTTTATAAGGACGCCTGAATTAGCATACGTATCAACTACCCACCCTTAAACCGATAACAGTGGAGTTAATGTTTGTTTTACTATTCGCTGGAGGGTAACCAGAAGTGTGGCTGTTTGGGATCAGCTTGCGTGTCTGTGTTTCCGTATCTGTCTGTCATTCAGCCATGCCTAGCCTTTCACCTTCATTGAATAGTTCTTAGAACTATTCCAGTCTGCGTGCCTATTTCCGCATTTATCTGTCTCGGTGCTGGTGCATGCCCTGTAGTAATGCGCTCTATGCGTCGTTTTGAACTCTAGTCCATGATTGGTTGCCCCTGGTTTAGTGTTTACATATTTACCAACATTCTTCTACGTATAGGGTTTGTTGTATCTTTACTGTCATCAGCCCATGACACAACAAGAGATGCACAATACGGTATAGTGTTCATTTCACCATAAGCCGCCATCAGTAGGTAGTTCCATAAACAGGAATATCCTCTCGACTTGGCAGTCTCTGCATCACGTTAGCGTCACGCAGCAGCTCTTCGAAGGAGGACCTTGGGTTTCCTTGCTGGAGTAGCGATTGTCACTGGATGCGCTTGGGTGCATTATTGGTACGGTAGGTACGCCTATAGATATCTATGCTTTACGATGTGCTTCAGCAATCTGTTGCAGAACAAGAGGTGCGTTAGTGTTTGCGTGTCGCCATCTTTTTACTGACCAACATGGGTAACGTCATAGCTATACTTGAACGACTCGTGACGTAAGACCATTACCCGCGGTGGGGGCAAATTCAACGCCGTTATTTTTCATTGCCCGCTTTCTCTAGAGTTTGGCGTTTTTCACATCTCAGTCAACCCACAAGACTGTCCGAAAAAGATTGTGGTTATGGCTTTAATCCTTCTGCCCCTATTTGGGTGGACAGATAAAAATACATACACAAATATACAAACTTAAATCTTCAACGAAAATATCATCACCTCTCTCACTTCGTTTGCGGATGATAAACACACACTGTTGCAATACAATACTTGCTTCATAAATCAATGGCAGCACGATCGACTGCTGCGTTCGTGTTTGCGATTTTCATCGGTTTTTACCATTTGTTGCCACTTACTCCCATGCGGGCGTAGATGGCATCCATTGAAGAGCACTTTGGGACAGTTGCTGTACAGCGGCGGGGGCTGCTGCCGGCACCTTACCGCAGGTGTTGCTGCACCTGTGCAGCCCCCGCAGCTGCCCGCACACCTGCGGCCCCCACTGCCCTCTGTGGGGTGTCTCTCTTCATGACGTTAGTTACTACCTACGCTCTCGCTTCCCTTCGCTTCATCTCTATGGTAGTAGGTAATGATGTAGAAATGTGTTAATAGAAGTAGGTAGCGCACGCCGTGTGATTATATTCTTCAGTAGAGGTACGAGCTGTCGTGTGGCGTAGGCTAGTACAAGCTGCTCTACATGTAGTGAAGAGGGGCTTACCCTGCACAGGTGAGGGCTCACCATCCTCATGTAAGGGCTCACCATCCTCATGTAAGGGCCTCACCATCCTTATGTGAGGGGCTCACCATCCTTATGAGAAGGGTGCACCATCCTTATGTGAGGGGCTCACCATCCTTATGTGAGGGGCTCACCATCCTTATGTGAGGGGTTCACCATCCTTATGTGAGGGGTTCACCATCCTTTTGTGAGGGGCTGGCCATTCTCATGTGAAGGCTCACCATACTCATGTGAGGGGCTGACCATCCTCATGTGAGGGGCTGACCATCCT
>LQNS02278094.1:33929569-33944762 GCA_001587735.2 Parhyale hawaiensis | reverse complement strand
ACCATCCTTATGTGAGGGGTTCACCATCCTTATGTGAGGGGTTCACCATCCTTTTGTGAGGGGCTGGCCATTCTCATGTGAAGGCTCACCATACTCATGTGAGGGGCTGACCATCCTCATGTGAGGGGCTGACCATCCTCATGTGAAGGCTGAACATCCTCATGTGAGGGGCTAACCATCCTCATGTGAGGGGCTGGCCATCCTCATGTGAGGGGATCGTCATCCTCATGTGAGGGGCTCGTCATCCTCATGTAATAGGCTCCTCATGTGATGGGTTCCTCATCCTCGTGTGATGGGCAACTCATCCTTATGTGATGGGCTCCTCATCCTCATGTGATGGGCTCCTCATCCTCATGTGATAGGCTCCTCATTCTCGTGTGATGGGCACCTCATCCTCATGTGATGGGTTCCTCATCCTCATGTGATGGGCTCCTCATCCTCATGTGATGGGCTTCTCATCCTCATGTGATGGGCTCCTCATCCTCATGTGATGGGTTTCTCATCCTCATGTGATGGGCTCTTCATCCTCATGTGATGGGCTCTTCATCCTCATGTGATGGGCTCCTCATCCTCATGTGATGGGCTCCTCATCCTCATGTGATGGGCTCCTCATCCTCATGTGATGGGCTCCTCATCCTCATGTGATGGGCTCCTCATCCTCATGTGATGTTCTCCTCATCCTCATGTGATGTTCTCCGCATCCTCATGTGATGGGCTCCTCAGCCTCATGTGATGGGCTCCTCATACTCTTGTGATGGGCTCCTCATCCTCATGTGATGGGCTCCTCATCCTCATGTGATGGGCTCCTCATCCTCATGTGATGGGCTCCTCATCCTCATGTGATGGGCTCCTCATCCTCATGTGATTTTCTTAAAAGCCTCATGAGGAACACTTGTTTCCGTTTCGAAAGCATCAAGGTTGTCCAAAAATGCGGTTCATATAGCAGAGTGTTTGTGATCGCATCACGCACCAGGAGGTACTCAATGATAATAACAATAATCTTTGGGCACTTTATCTCAGGTTACATAATTGACAATTGTTTTGCATCTTTGCAGGCATGCGCATTTTTATTGTACAGGTACTTACCGTATTTATCATTAATTATGTGACCCGATGTTCATATCTCTATAGGGCCCTTTGTCGATAGCACCGTACAGTATGTTTTTATGTAAATATTTACTATCCAAAGAGGCGCTGCTTTTTCTCTCTGCATGACATTCCCTGTTGCTAATCGTAAAATGTGCACCATTGTGGCTGGTATATGTTCGAGCTGTTTTATCCAAGATAATATATTAGGTATGGCAACTGTAACTAGCAGGATAGAATTTCACTATAAAGGACGGGTAAGACTAGGATTCTGATATGGAAAATAATGTTCTTAATACCTATGTAGTCGTGTCTAATTTCTAACAGGAAGGATCATCCTGTTTAGTTATAATCGTTGCCAGTAGTCCGAGAGCTTCAGCTTTTCTATACCAGCGTTGATTTCACCGTAGTGCTTTTGAAAGCAAAGCAGCTTATGCGATACTAACGTTTAATAGCTACACTATATTGTCACGCGCCTCTAATACGGAAATAATCTGCAGTGTAACAGCACCGCACACTCTTTTGAGTGCGGCTGAAGTAAATCTCTGTGTCGTAGATGCTCTGGCGAGGCTGAGCCGGGTGGGTATAATCGATAAGTAGAGATAGGAGTCAGCGTCAACGAATATCGGTCGATATGAGCAGCTTGTAAACAATCTAATAGGTTGTATGATGCTAACTGAGCGGCATGGAGGATTGTTAATAGTCCAATACTCTTAAGTTAATCGGTATAGAGAATGTTCAGGTTCCATTCTTTAGAGGAAAATTTATTAGGCCTCGTTCGCACATGTACCACGCCACACAACACGTGTTGAAAGGTCGCTCGCACATGTACTACACCACACAACGCNATGAAGGATTGCTAATAGTCAAATACTCTTAAGTTAATCGGTATAGAGAATGTTCAGGTTCCATTCTTTAGAGGAAAATTTATTAGGCCTCGTTCGCACATGTACCACGCCACACAACACGTGTTGAAAGGTCGCTCGCACATGTACCACACCACACAACGCGCTAGTGCTTTTTCCATAAATCCAGGTTTATACCTGTATTTCTTTTGTTCAAATGCTCACACAAGAATCCAATATCATTTGAATAAACTTATTTTTGTCATATCACTTACAACATCACTGCTAATTACGTACACGGTACAGTTGAATAAAAATTCAGTCCTGCGCATCTTTATTTCGAAATAAATCCAGTTAGGTTCAGTCAGGAGTTGTCAAATGCCTCCATTTAGCACTCATAATGCGTTGTTAATATTATATATTCAATAGCAACCATATAAATTACTAATAAGTTTCATTACTGTATAAGAAAACATAACACTGACCCAGTTCTCTTTCTTGTTACACGGTGTTGAGCCTTGTTGCAGCGTGTGTCGTGTCTTGTCTACAAGCAAACGTGTTGAGCAGTGTTGCATCGTGTGGTGTGGGACACGTACGAACGGCTCCCGTCGCACGCGGTAGGAATAGCATAGCGCGAGGCACGGATACAAACGCTCGTGTTGCTTGGTGTGTGTGGTGTGGTACATGTGCGAACGGGGCCTTATTAGACGTCTGTTCAACGAAGCTCTAGTGACAAATCTTCGAAATAAATTAAACACCTATAAAGCGGCGCGATATTGGCAGTGTGCCACTGAAGCGCTAGCGCTAGTGACAAATCTTCGAAATAAATTGAACACCTATAAAGCGGCGCGATTTTGGCAGTGTGCCACTGAAGCGCTAGCAACAACTTCTACTATTACCAAGTTAGCCATTCCGCTATGTCTTTCAATACGCTGTGATCCTCCTTGCTACGATAGCCCACACTGCAGTAGCTTCACTAACTGCTTGCCGTTATTGTAATGTATAGAGGGTGGCTCAAAGATCGTTGAAGAATACCAAATTTATATAAAGGCATCGCCGGTTCTCCCCTTGTATACCGTACTGACTTGTGGTAAAACGTACTCTACTGGCAATAAGAACCAACGTAAGCTAGGTATGTGAATCGTGTCTCGCAATAGCAACTAATAGCTACTATATGTTAATTATCGACTACTTACTAAAACACACTTCGAAGCACTATATGCTTATTTCAATTTCTCTTTTCGCGCACATATCGTTCTCTTCATCATCGGAATAGAGGTTCTCTTCTTTGACTAAGGTTTGTTAAACTGTTTGCCAGAACATTTCTCAAAAAGTTGCAGACGGATCTTCAAGAAAATTACAAAAGCTGTTATTACTATCAAAAGACACAAATGACCCGATTTTCGTACTGATGAAGAAGAAATTACAGTTTCAGAACTAATGTGAAGTTTTCGTTAACGTTGCCTTGCATGCTTGGCAGAGATAGGCCTATATGCGCTCTCAGAGTGCAGTAGCTGTATTCTGTTGTGATTTCAGTGTGATGTTTGCGCGGTGCATGGTTAACAGTGCTGTAGCTCAGGTACCTATACTGTAGTATAGGATTGTGATCGCAACACGATTTTGCCGAATGCGTAGTGTGCGTAGGTAGCCCTAGAGGACTGTTACCTACTGCAGCGCATCACTGCCTGTTGTCTGCACCTGAGTCGTTCACCAGACATGGCTAGCTCCATTGCCTCCCAGCATCGATTAGATGAAAGTTATTTATTGTAAGTAAGTGTCAGTTGTTCACCTCACGAGAGTTGTCTTGTGTGTTGTGCAAACTTTTGACAGCGTCAGTTTGTCCTTCCTGCTTTTTTTGTTGTTCGGCCTTGTGCGGTCGTTCGCAAGCTGTTGTTGCTAAGTTGAACAGTTCGGATATATTATTTCTTTTCAAAACATTCATATAGGATAATAGGAATATTGTTTTTTTGTTGTTTCTCATATGCCGCTGTTAGATACGAATCACTTTTGCTCCATTTTTACTGCATGGAGTAATCAAAACTGAGGCAATTACGGTTTATTAATTTGTTTACATCAGAAACGGGGCGTATGTTGTGTAGATTTATGAGCTTTGCAATTGGCTGGTTAGCTAGGAAGTGCCAACTTTGTCGCTATTCGACGCCAAGGCAGGCATGCAATCTTGACGTAAGTTCAACACTAAGAATAAATTGCACTAATTTAAATATACTACTAATAGGTTATGTGTTACTCCTGGTGTTATGCTGAACGTTACCTATATAGATATTCCTGACGTTTCAGGTAAAGCTATAACTAAGTATACCTTTTCCTTCTAGCCAGAGCTAAAATTTTGATATTGTGCAAGAGGCTCGAGAATATTGATAACTTTTCAGATGTGTCGCACCAGTATACCCCAACCTACGTAATATTTTTCTTATTGTTAGGAAATAATATTCTGCGCCTAGAATTCGCTTTCTTATAAGCAATTTACAACTGTCGTGCTCTACCTAAATGCTTGCTAGCTGTACCTCCTTACTGTGTGCAGCAATTTAAAATTTATTCATCACTTTTTGATTATCCTCAGTTGGAAAAGAATGTAAACGTGCTTGGTTTGCGGTATAGAAAATTTAGCAGTAAATCCTCCCTCGGTCCGTTAAGAAATGGTCTTGTTTTCCTTCCAAAAAAAAAAACCCTAGCTTTCATTTACTCAAGAGTTGCCCCGTCTTATCTTTTCACAAGTGATGATAAAATGTCACTCTGAGTATCTCTGTTCACCAGAAATACTCAGCAGATAACTGGCGCGCGTAAAAGCCTATCGTATATTGGAGGGCGATCCAGGTGGTAGGTACTAGGGTAGGCGCTGCATGCGTTCACACTGCTGCGACTGTTCGTTGCATCCCATCCGCCATTAGCCATTCATTTTGCTGTTCGAGTCGCTGCTCACAAGTTCCGTTTTGTTACTCGTGCTGCTCACGTACCTATAGTTTCTGCATATATAGGAACAGTGCCGTCAATGAGCGCAGCTGTCTGTGGGAATTTGTATCTTTACCTCAGCTGCTACTCGTCACTTATTTTCATCGTTCGAGTTGTTGTTGAGAATTTGTTTTGCAATTGCAGTGCCATCGCGTGGTGTTGCTCTCATCCAGCGGTTCTTATTCTCATTGCTTCAGCCGCAATGTAGGTACTATATATTTTGCATGTCGTTTTGCTTTCGACAGTTCTGTTTCATGTGTTGCTCACGTTGTATCGACAGCATATGGGAACAGTGCCTTCTGTCATCTGCTGGAGCTGTCACTCAGACGGGATTCTTTCCTTCACGTCTGCCTCAAATTGTAATTCATTCCTGGCCCCTATATGCTTACATTTCATAACTCAATCATTCAACTGACTTAACGTTCTGATGCGCCCTTAATATTATATAGCTACTTACCGTAAGTCCGTAACTCTAGTTTCATTTAAATTGTCATTTCATTTGAACTGACTTCAATTAAGCTTTGAATGGAACTCACTTTAGGCTATCTCTTTTTGAGAGTGAATAGGTGTATAGCTAGTTACGTTAGGTACATTTCTTTCTCTACATGCATAGAGGTGCTTATTTCTCCATTTTCTAAGCTTTTCTATTGTTCCTATAAATTTCCGTCGATTGAGGTCAAGAATTTTTATATAGGCTGATTTTCTTTTGCATGATACGTACTTCAACAAACTTGCTGTGCTATGATAGAGAACGGGCCGGGAAAATTCGGATGAGAATTTTCGGAGCACTTTATCTAACGGCTATTCACCGGCCACAGCTGTGTACTCAGATGGTACTTAATCATCCAGCCTACTGTTGCAGCTGTTCAGCTCCTGTACAGTTGATGCAGCGTACTAGGCCGATCGAGACATCATGCAGCTGTTCGGTTGAAGCTAAATTCGTAAAGCTGTTTTTTGGGGACCAAAAATTTTGCTTCAGTGCACAAGCTCACTTCCTGAACTTTGCGAGGTTTCTCTTTAATTTGCCCTTGCAGTTGGATTTTTGTGGTCTGGGGCTCACTACATGTGATACCTACTGCGTCCCATTGATTACTATTTCCTTATGCCATTGTCGTTTTTTTTTTTTAATAATCAAAGGGACGCGCGTGATGCCTTGTCATTCATTATCTTATATATAGCAGCGTCATGTGGCGCCGCTCCCATGCTGCAGGGATTTTGGTTTCGCCTCAGCCGCAGTTTGCCATTCATAGCTCGCTTTACTATCGATTGGCTGCTATAGACAGTTAAATTCTTTTTCGTGTTGCCCGCCTAGTGCCTATTTAAAGAATACTGGCTTCATCTGTTTTCTGTAAAAATTATTATATTCAGTACTCGAGTCAGTCGGAAAGTTTTCCGAATCTATAGCTAATTTGCTTTGGAACTAGGCTACCTATGTAGTTCATTGATGGATCATTGCCATCAATAATGGTGTTCTCTTTAAGAGAGCTGAAAGTTCTTTCTACAGCCAATTCACCAAGAATTGAATAGTTACATCGAATTAGTTGCCGTAATTTAAGATAGATTAAACATACTAGAAGATATCATCAATGTGTTTAATAATTATTTACTCATACCATAATAAATGAATGTACTATTATTGTAAAATTTTTAGAGTATACCTGTATGTGTATAAGTTGGCAAAGGTTTGGAGATTGTCGGGATCAATCTTGAAATTTAGGTAGGCTGGTGGGTTACGATAAACTTAAGACTATAGCTTGGTGGCCGTTGCAATTATAAGTTGACCCAAAGAAATTATACAAGAGGTCTAAGGCGACAAATTCAGTGAGCGACTACATTTTACTAAACACAGTAAGTTTATATGATTTTTTGGGACGATGGAACGTCTACAATTAGATTTTATTCCAGCAAACGTCAAAACTGTGGACATGATCAAATGTGGAGCATGACTGGTACCAACACTTCGGTTCCTTTTACGGAAACTTTCCTCTTGCGTGTGTATAGTTTCCTCGCAGTACTTCTATGATTGCACTACCAATTGCAAAACCTAAAGAAAAGCTGGCAGAGGTGCTGTGTGGAAGTTGACAGTGCTTAAAAAATACTGAGCTAGCTTTAAAAATGAAGAGACTATGGGTCATATCTACATAGCGATACCGTCCGTATTCTATATCAATCGAATTAAACAACGCTTTTGATTTAGTGCAGCAATATGCTGCGGGTAATACTATGCCAATGCGAATGGGTTAAATCTCGAGTGTGTGGCGGGCGTTGCAAGTGGACACAGGTAACAACGGTTCAAATGTCAGGTAAGTTCACATGTGGAGCGCAGATGATATTCTGATGGTGCAGTGTTGGCCGAGTGATATTTGGTGGACCGTAGCAGGTGTGAGAGCGCCTTGCATGTGGGAGGCGGCGAGCGGCTTGTGCCAGCGAGAGTGTGTTGTGTGGGGTAGTTACTTCCTGACCCTTGACCGGTGATCCGCCTTGCTTAGGTCCCTTCGGGGGGCATGACACTTAGGTCCCTTCGGGGGGGCATGGCACTTAGGTCTCTTCGGGGGGCATGGCACTCAGGTCCCTTCGGGGGACATGGCACTTAGGTCTCTTCGGGTTGCATGGTACTTAGGTCCCTTCGGGGGGCATGGCACTTACGTCTCTTCGGGGGGCATGGCACTTAGGTCTCTTCGGGTGGCATGGCACTTAGGTCTCTTCGGGTGGCATGGCACTTAGGTCTCTTCGGGTGGCATGGCACTTAGGTCTCTTCGGGTGGCATGGCACTTAGGTCCCTTCGAGTTGCATGGTCCTTAGGTCCCTACGGAGGGCATGGCACTTACGTCCGTTCGGAGGGCGTGTCACTTAGGTCTCTTCGGTGGCATGGCTGCTATAGAAACTGTAGGTACCCCATCTGGAGGCAGGGCCCCTAGGTCCTTTCAGGTAGTTCGCAACAGTAACTAGCTAGGTCCTTTCAGAGGGCGAAACATTAAGATATCAGGTGGTATGACACTTGAAGGTCCTACTACATGGCAGAGTAGAGTTGAATACAGATCCGTGATGTCAAGTTTGAGGGAGGGACTCAGGCGCGGCCATATATAGGGCTGTGGTAATAGGGCTCATACGTTCTATGCTATGGAAAGATGCGCTCCCAATAGAACCTCGTAGGTGTAGGTTACTTAGCTATAGACCTCCAGAACATCGTTTTCTCCGTATCTTTCCGTTACTTTCTAGCTGCATCCATCCACTACCAATCAATGTTCTGCTCTTCCTTCCTCCCGACTTCTTCCCAGGCGCGGAGTTCCTCGGAGCATGGGTTTTCCGCTTTACTTGTAGTGCTACACTCTACAGGTCTCTTGTTTCTTTGGGGCCCCATTGTTGTGGGAGGAGAGGCGTACCATTAGATTATAACTATATCTAAATCCTTGTCTATATTTTACATCGTTTTACGGGATGTACTATACCTACCTATAGGGTTTATTGGTTCCTATATAGAAGCGTACATTTGTGTCGAAACTGGTCCACAATCTTTAGCTACTTCATATTGATCCAAATTTTCTGTAATTTTGATATGTGTGATTCAAGCACTTTATACTTGATTTATGCTTGTATTGAATCATAGAGGTATATACCAATAGCTACTGTATTTTACATAGGACATCACTCGACAAACAATAGGTATATATATGACTCAATAGTTGCCGTTAGTCCGTCGCTGTCCCCCTTGTAAATTCTTTATCTTCTGTATGTACTAATTTTTTTCTGATATGGATACAGTTGATGCCGTCGCCAATGAGTCTCCGCCTCTAGAAGATGTCCGGTCTGTCGGGGAAATTTTCTGAAGGATCCAGATGGCTACCTACCGTGCCAAATTTTTACTGCTTCAATGACCTCTTCAATTTGGCAGAAGAATTTTTGTGGTCTGCTTGCAAGCAACGTGCAAGAAGCTTCTGCTCATGGGTCTATTACTTTGCAAAGTTGGTGCTAATACAGTGATCCATTTGGTAAATCTCCGCTTGTAAATGGACACGGGATTGGAAATCTGACTGTAACGTAAGTGGACCCGTCGCATTTTACCTGGACGACCAAATAATTCAAGGGAAATTTGGTAACTGCAGGAACCCGCAAATTTTTCTTTAGGTGTAAATTATTATTCTTATTAGAATTATTCCTCTTGTGAAAATAGCTAGCCCACTCTATTTGCGAAAAAAATAAACAGGTTGTGCTATGGTGTCAAAATATAGGACATGTATTGACTTCTTACTTTATGCTCCATGCGTTATATCAACAGAACGAAAGATGATCTAATCATCACAATTTATTTCATTTGTGAGAGTCATAGGCCATGGTGTAAAAACTTTTGATGTATAAAGTGTTTTGGCTGCAATGTACCTATATATATATAGCTATATATCACAGATCAATAGTCCCACTCGTACCTGGAAATATCCAGGAAGGCAGCTCACAGTATTACCATTTTTTCGAGTTAGATAAATACTATAGGTGGTCCGCGGGATGAGGTCCCAGGTTCGTATCCCGCGGACCACGTATAGTATATATGTACATACATAGATACACACAGCAGTTTGCGTAGGTATCCTTCTGGAAAAAACGACAAGCCCATGGATAGAGATCCTTTAACGAAGAAATCTGTGAGGTGAAATCACTTCTGTAGCCTTCGCCCAATAGCGTTTCCTGTCGTGCTCAGTTTGCTTAAATTACTTTTCGTACCACTATGTTGATGACTTCTTTGTTGGCCTTCCGCTTCTTTTCCTGTTTTGTTTTCCTATCAATACATTAATTTGTTGTCTTTCTCGATCCACTAGATAGTGTGTATGCATGTTCCTACTTTTATAGGTACCTATACTGTATTTGGATCGCAGCGTACACCATGTAAGGATTGTGAAACTAATGTTAACCTCCTTTTCGCAGAAATAGCATTATTAGAGATGTTCTACGAAGGCGACGCTATGCAAGAAAGTGTTAACTATACAAAAAGAAATCCTTTGGCTTGAATGCTGTTCATATTTTATAACCTCCTTCCGCTCCCTTTACTCTCCCATAGCGTCACCTGCTTGCAACCTTATTATTAAAGTCTTTCTTCTAAATTGCGAACACCGTTAAGCTAGTATNGGGGGGCATGGCACTTAGGTCCCTTCGGGTTGCATGGTACTTAGGTCCCTTCGGGGGGCATGACACTTAGGTCCCTTCGGGTTGCATGGTACTTAGGTCCCTTCGGGGGGCATGGCACTTAGGTCTCTTCGGGGGGCATGGCACTTAGGTCTCTTCGGGTGGCATGGCACTTAGGTCCCTTCGGGAGGCATGGCACTTAGGTCTCTTCGGGGGGCATGGCACTTAGGTCTCTTCGGGTTGCATGGTACTTAGGTCTCTTCGGGTTGCATGGTACTTAGGTCCCTTCGTGGGGCATGGCACTTAGGTCTCTTCGGGTGGCATGGCACTTAGGTCTCTTCGGGTGGCATGGCACTTAGGTCTCTTCGGGTGGCATGGCACTTAGGTCTCTTCGAGTTGCATGGTACTTAGGTCCCTACGGAGGGCATGGCACTTACGTCCGTTCGGAGGACGTGTCACCTAGGTCTCTTCGGTGGCATGGCTGCTATAGAAACTGTAGGTGCCCCATCTGGAGGCAGGACCCCTAGGTCCTTTTAGGTAGTTCGCTACAGTACCTAGCTAGGTCCTTTCAGAGGGCGAAACATTAAGATATCAGGTGGTATGACACTTGAAAGTCCTACTACATGGCAGAGCAAAGTTGAATACAGATCCGCGATGTCAAGTTTGAGGGAGGGACTCAGGCTCGGCCATAGGGCTGTGGTAATAGGGCTCACACGTTCTATGCTATGGAAAGATGCGCTCCCAATAGAACGTCGTAGGTGTAGGTTACTTAGCTATAGACCTCCAGAACATCGTTTTGTATGTCCCTACTTTTATAGGTACCTATATTTGGATCGCAGCGTACACCATCTAAGGATTGTGAAACTAATGTTAACCTCCTTTTCGCAGAAATAGCAGTATTAGAGATGTTCTGCGAAGGCGACGCTATGCAAGAAAGTGTTAACAAAACAAAAAGAAATCCTTTGGCTTGAATGCTGTTCATATTTTATAACCTCCTTCCGCTCCCTTTACTCTCCCATAGCGTCACCTGCTTGCAACCTTATTATTAAAGTCTTTCTTCTAAATTGCGAACACCGTTAAGCTAGTATCTGGATTGTTATGGTTAAATTCTCTGTGGATTTCCTGCCATTTTATGGCCTGGGGAATCACCAGACAATATTTGAGTGTACGGAGTTGCTTGCATTTGCGGCCAGCGTATAATGGGTAACTGTGAGACATAACTGACTGGACTTGCTTGCAGTGTTGAACCGGCGCCTGTTGCTGGAAATGAGTAGTTGCACCTGATATTTTCATTCTGGACTGCGGAGGCTACACGCTGTAAAAAAAATCGTTATTAGTGTTTGTTTGGCGGGTCGGTGAAGATTAGTCACACTGCGAGTAGTATTGTGCAGTAGTGACTGTTCCTTTGCGCTCTCCATTGTCTCTATTTTTTGCAACTTTAGTTGAGTTCGCTGCTTAATATCTAGCTAGTCAATGGAGGATGATCCCCGATGTAATTTTGTTCCGTGTGGTGTGGAACCCACTCTACGCGCCTCCTTCTTTTTCTGTGTGGAAATACCTTGTAGTTACTAGGTACTAGGCAGGCTAAATAGATAGCGTGTGTCGATGTGATGTTGCTACCAGGTATATTTTGTGTAATGAAGTGTTATTTTGAAGTAGGTCCTATTCTGTACTTGGCTGGCAGAACTAAAGGTAATGAGTTCAGATTGCCTCCTTACATGGTCCCCACTCGTGACTTAGAATTTGCTTTTGAACTAGAATACATCACACCGGTCTGCTTTTGAACTAGAATACATCACACCGGTCTGCCCATCTTTAGTTGTGGTGTAAAATTTAGAAAGTGTTAAGGCAGGCAACCTTCACCATAGCAGCAGCTCTACGATCGTTTGTACACTGCCCAGCTTTGCCGTAAAAAAGTAATCACAATCCATCGAGCTGGCAAAAACTTCAGCTAACATTTCTCTTCAATTTTAATAATATTTATATATGTATATTTTTTGGGGGGTGGGGGGAGGGGGCCACAAAAATTTTTAAACAAGAGGCAGGAAAAGATATCAGGTAGTCAAGCATCATCAATCAATCAATCAATCGATTTACGCCTAAAACTCGATCCAATGCCGTGACTTCGCTGCTCAAGATTGTAAAATTTAAGAAGCGCTAAAGCCAGTCTGATGTTCTATGTTACCTACTCGCATGAAGCGCATGGGCGATTGGCGGCCGCCCTTGCCAATGGTGCTAGGCCTTATGATGCTCACTGTCCGGCTGGAAGGCAGCTCAAAGAATGTTGCTGCTACGTGACAGAATTTAATTTTAGCAAACAGAGACTTCCAGTATTCAATTTCTTATAGATCGTTGTTTTGCGTACCCAGAGCCCTTCTGTCTCATTGGCCACCTGAGTGTAGGGGTGGTGGTACTGCTGTGGAGTTCCTCACCCTTTGTAGCCTGGCGCGCTGTATGCATAATGACTTCTTTTAATGTCAATATCAGCAAATACATTTGGTCTCTGCCATTCTCCTTTTCCAATAGCTTATCAGCCGTTGGTACTTAGCTAATAGGTCGTTGTACGAACCCTATACAGCTGTGTCAATATAAAAGCATCAATGTAAATTCAGCGCACGTGTATAGGGCCTTTTTGTTTTATTATTGCAATTGATTGCTTTGCTATTCACTGTCGCTTATAACAAATTTATTGTGTGTTATTCGAGCGCTCAAGCCCTTCTCTTACATTTTCTAAGAGGCGTATTCTGAGAACTGACTTTCTTTACATTTAGTTATGTTCTGAGAGCCGAAACACTTTAATATTTTGCAATAATTACGCGCGTGCTAGCTGCGGACTTGCTTCCTTACACTTAACCCTCATGAGTATTATGAGCTATCTTCCGCTGTGTTTACCGGCAGATATTTTGAAAGCTCACTTTCTTTTCAACTGCAGTGGAATTCAGCTTTTAACACGACACTTTTGAAACTCTGAATGTTATCCGCAGCCCCCGCCCGTCTTATATGCAGTGGAGCATATGTCGTTTTTTCATGATTATTTAAGACACCACAGACGACCAGTTCCTGTGATACTGAAATAAAAACGAGAATCCTAATTGCTAACTTTGTAAAGACAGGCTCGCATAATATAGTCCTGTGTTCCCCGTATGCTGTGCTACATATTCGAACATCTTTAGCTATGTGTCCGTATGAACGTAGCTGTGTGTCTACCAAAAATTGACTAAAATATTTCCCGTGGGTACTGTCAGTCGAATATCTTTTAAGGGTTGCAGTCATTAAGTGAGAACTCCGAGAGGTCTGTGAGGTTCTGTTGTTAACAAAGAACCAGGAAGACTTAAACTAAAACGCTGTCTGAAGTTGAAAAATGGCTCGAATCAACTATTTGTAGCTGTCCTGTTCCTAATGAAATGAAGTATTTTCTTAAAATCGTGCGGACTCGGGCATTAGCAAGTCCAGTTTTACTCGCGTCACTCAATTTTCTAAGTGCAATAAAAATTTAATGCAAGTATGCAGACGTTATGCAAGCAATCGTCGGCTTTGTGTGAACGCGAGGTGAAATTAACGTCATCTGTAGGATTGAACTGAAACTCTGCGCAATGTTTGATTACGCAGGATGGTGGAGATCTCGATAGCTCGAACCATGTTACGACGTTGGTGAAATTGCGTTAAGCGTTTAAACATGCACTAACACAATACTATTGTGATATAGAAGATAGTTTAAATTTTCTGCGTTGTTGTATGAAGCTCAATAAAACGTTTTACTCACGTGGTCAAAACCGACGAATGTTATATTAGTCTAAAACAGAGTAACTGTGTTAGGAATAGATATGTTCGGGTTTGTTTAACGAAATATATATGTATATCAATTCTTTTCAATTTACGTTTCTTCAGCGGACTGCGCTGTAAGCGGCCTGTACTAGCAAGCTTTTCCTTAGAGCTCCTATGTATATTCTTCTACTTACGACTGTCCGTTTTCTGCAGACTCAGTTCCTGTCACGTTCAGCGCGTGTTTTCGGGAATTCCTTTTCATTACAAAGGTTGGCTGTGTAACGTGCCTTTGTTTTACCGTAAAAACACACTTCATTTGCATTTCCTTTATTTGCTTTAGGCCCTTCGTTATCTTCCATTACTTACGAGTGTTTTCTGAAAGATCACTTTTCATTACCGAGAGACGTTATGGTAGGCTTCGGTGTGACTTCGACGGTTCTATCCATATTACCACATATTGTCTGTATCAGTTCAGCGAGGAAATCCGTAAGTAATTGCCACAGTTATGCTGCGCAAGTGGGAGGAGGACCGGCCAGCCAAGTAAGAGTGATTTAATTTAGTACAGAAAGTCTACCTTCTGTAGGGTTTACGAGGTAATTTCTCGTCACTGTGACGTCACGACTCGTGCGATGACGTCCTGTTTGTCTTACTACCAATCAGCAAACTATGATGCCTGCTAAATAGACAGCTTCAGCTTACCGTATCTTAAAAAAAAAAAAAATTCTGAAGTGGCCCAATAAAAATTCAGAGCATCTCTCTCTGTATATATATAGTACTGCACAGATTGTTGGTTTGTTGGTTTCTCCGTCCCGGTATGAGTAGTAGAAGGGAGATATTTATTTGCTTAACGGCCAAGTGGCCGTTGCTTTGCCAAGTTAAAAATCGAAGCAGTGGCAACATCTGAAACACATTGGCGGCAGCACAGATACTGAATTTCAATTCCCTCCTGCAGCAAAGCTTAATTTGCTGTGTGTTATGACGCGCAAATGGAGTGGAAGGTCAACGAAGGAAAAGAGGAAGCTTTTCTTCAGAGCAGAACCACGCGCAACAACGAAGAAAACAAGGATTTCGTATTTTCTGCTGTTATTTCTTGGCGGCTCGGACCACTAGTGAACCCTAGTGCGCTGCTGCGTCAACTTTTCTAGGTGAGGATTTGCGGTAGGTATAGCGGTGAGGGCATAGTTCCGTCTTGTATCATAGTTACAGTCTGGTGAGCTATAGTTTCAATGACATTTTTACTGGTACAGTACTTCGATTGAGAACGAATGCTTGTATTCTAATGTTAAGTTTAGGTAGGCGTATTCAATCGTGGTGCAGTGTATAATATAGGTACAGAAGAGAGGTCCTTCCATTCTCTGTTATAGGATGGGAGCGGCGCACCTTCTGGTGAAAATTTAAGTTGAAGCTCATTG
>LQNS02278094.1:33899076-33917098 GCA_001587735.2 Parhyale hawaiensis | reverse complement strand
ACAGAAGAGAGGTCCTTCCATTCTCTGTTATAGGATGGGAGCGGCGCACCTTCTGGTGAAAATTTAAGTTGAAGCTCATTGGAAATTGAGTCTCTTGAATGAAGTGCGCGACTCAAACACGTGCTCAATGGTACAGCAATGCCGAACTGGACCAAACCCAACGCTACAGCATGCAGATACGGGCTGAAACAGCCCGTCTTCTAACGTGCAAGACCTGCACACCGTCGTAATTAGTGCACTGCACTGCTGCACGCGCCACAATGCAGTACTGGGAATGAGAAGCTCTAAATTTCACAGAAGGCGGCACGCACTGAGATGTCAACTACTCGCTGTTTATGTAAATGCGTCGCTCTTGTTTGCTACTGCCGAGCTGGCGCTTCTGTGGTGCACTTGCGTTGCTTGCCGGCATTCTCGAGTTGTTTCACATGAAAATCTTTATGCTTACTGAATCTGTATTTTTTACATATTATAACTGAGTCCTATGCATAGCAAGGAGTGTTAGTTGCTCGATGGGTTCTTTGTTCTGTTGTAGGTACTCTAATCAAGCCTTGGCTTACGTAGAGAGGGAGTTTGTATCCCGGTACAGGTAGGGTCAATAAAATGGGGAGATATTTAATTAGCCGCTGCAGTTCTGCAGGTCATTTACAGAAATGAATTTCAGTCTGTACATCTATATACAAATTCCTTAATCCAGTCTCCGCAGAAACAATATCATTGAGCTTAATTATATACGGTAACATGTCTAGTACCCGTCCACCATGCTAGTAGCCGTCCACCTAGCACTAAAAAACTTCGTGTGTGAAAACTAGCAGTGCTAGAGAGCCGTACAAAGGCTTGAACTGTAGGCTAAGCAGTGCCGCGCCCTTCCTGAAAATCCTTGGCAAAAAAAATGAAGCAATAAAAAATGGTCGCAGTTTTCACATTTTTTCATGTTTTTAGTGAAAAAATGTGAAAACCACCACCATTTTTATTGCTTCATTTTTTTATGGCCCATGATTTTTAGGGATGGCGCGGCACTGCTTAGCCTACAGTTTCAGCCTATGTATGGCTTTCTAGCACTACTAGTTTTCACACAGGAAGTTTTTCAGTGCCAAGTGGACGGCTACTAGCATGGAGCACGGGTTCCTACTAGACATATTACCCTAGTGAACTGATGGAGGAAAAAATGTATTCGAGTGGTTCTTGTTAATTTACCTGCTGTGTGCGTCGTGCATGTAGTTCGTTGTTTAATTGTGACCGGTGCAGGCGTGTGCTTTGTGTTAGGCACTGCTGCGTACCTCAGCATGAAACAGGAGCTGAAATGTGCTGCGTGCAAAGCAGCAACAGCAGCACGCGGCCTGCAGCGGCAGCAGCAGCAACTGCTACATGCAGCACGCAGCAGCAGCAATAGCAGCAACACACTGCATGCAGCAGCAGTAGCACGAAGCATGCAGCAGCAGCAGAGTCAACGCTCTACACAAGCCGTAGTGCCTATCGCAGCCGTGACTGCACAGCCGCCCTTATCTCTACACCTCGCCCCGCTCTGTCTGCCCTCCTCCTGGCATTCTCTCCACCCACCTATGCTCTGTACGTAGTCTGTCCATTCCGGCCACTTATTTTGCCTGTTGTCCCGTTTATTCTCTCGCTCATCGATCGTGTTTGTACATTGTTACTCTCTGCTCTATTTGCTGCATCTTTCGCCGTATTTAATGCTGACCTTCTCTTGTTTTGTTATATCTTTCGTTTTGAACATTATTGCTCTTTCTCTCTTTGTTGTGTCTGTCGTCTGGTTTCCCTGTTAGAACATACATGGGCGACACTCACCCAGGAGCTGACCCGAGTGCAGGGGATATTGCATCTGGCCGCAGTTCCCGCTGAGAAGGTTAGTTGGTTAGGTCAGGTAGGCTCTCTATACTTTCCCTTCTGCTCCGTGAGGTGGGCCGCCGATTGGTGGGAAGCGACCCATCCCATCGGACTCTCATCTGCTCCCGTGTACGAGCCACGGTAGGGAGCCCTCCGTATGGGTGTTTCTTTGTTGTGCTTTCTCGTTCTTTTTCTTTTTAGTCTCTTAGAGAGATGCTTTGCTCCTTTTTGCTCGCCAGCAGTAGCGCACTCGGCCGATTGCGACTTTCCGGCAGGAATGCCGAGATAAAACTTAATAAACTGAGTCTCACTGCTTGGATCACGTTGTATGACGTGGGTGCGGTGGTAAACCCAGGAATATAATGATAATAATAATAATAATCACGTCTTGTATTCTGTTGCTGTCTCCTCAGTGTTTCCTCTATTGGTTTAGTTGATCTTACCAGTTAACTTTCTGCTTTGTCCGATTCCTGTTGAATATCGCCGATATTTTTGTTGATGTTCCTCTGTTTCAATTGTAATAGCCTATAGGCTAATTGTCGCTCCTTTTTCTCTTGGTTCGTTGAGTTGCTCCGCTCAATGTACATTTCTATTCACTGCTACCGCTTTTCAGCCCAACGTTCATTGATGCCATTGAACACAGCCCAACTCTTATTGCTACCTTTGCACAGTCCAACTTTCATTGCTATAACCGTTATACAGTTAAACTTTCCATGCCATAATTCTACAGCCCAATTTTCATTGTTACTAATGTACACACTGTATATTCATCGCGGGTAAATCTATCGAATGGTAAATTTCGTGAAAGGTAAATTGATCAAATGGTAAATTCATTGAATGGGATATTCATCTAATGTTAAATTTATCAAAATGTAAATTCATCGAATGGTAAATTCATTGATTGGTAGGTAGTCAATAAAAATGGTAAATGCTAGTGAAGTTAAGTGAACATTCACCATTCGATGAATTTATCATTCGACGACTCAATCATTCAATGAATCTATCATTGACATTGGAAAAAATTTACCGCTTCATGAATTTACTATTGGAAAAATTTACAGTTTGATGAATTTACGGCGATAAACCTACCAGCTTCCTAATTTACGCATCTTCCATGAGACGCGTTGTGACAGTAACACGCTTCCGTATTTTCTGTTGGATTTGTTCAGTAAGGGAAGCGTTATTTCAATACCAGTACGTTGGATTATGCGTGCCAATCTTGTGTGGAACAACCTTGTGTTTGGGATCATCGTTTTAGCAAGCCATAGGCTACCATATGTCTCAGCCTCTTCCTCTCAAGAAACATCAAAATTTGTGATTGTTTATGGATATAATACTATAATATTAATAGTAATTCTTAGTCCGCTGACAGGAAATGCCGGCATGCCTTCCGTAGCGTGTTCATGCAGCACGCCTACTGCTGGTTTTCCGTAGGTAAGTGCACGAGAAAGCGTACTGGGTTTGGAACACCGCGTTGCTCAGTGCAGGTAGTCGTGCCCTCACTCTTTAGTTGGATCCATGTCATGAACAGTTATACAGCCCGTCGGACCATAGCCCGTACCCACTGTGGCTCCCTTTTTTTTTACTGCTGATGACATTTGTTCTGTTCTTCTTTTTTCCTGACTTGTTGTTCCCTTGCGTAGTCTTCCGTTTTTGGATTTATATTCACTGCACTCCCCTTCCCTTTTCTTCCCTTGCAACACATCTTGACAAATTTAACTTGACTTATGTTTGCGGGCCCTTTCCTTGCCACAATATGTTTGGGCATCACGCACCCAAGGGCCCCGAGTGCCTTCTCCGCAGGGGATGTAGCATCTGGCCGCAGTTCCTGCTGACGAGGTTAGTTTTGTAAAGTTAGGTAGGCTCTCAATACTTCCTTTTCTGTTTCGGGAGGTGAGCTGCCGATCGAGGTGGCTGACCTATTCCCGCTAGTTTTCTACTTTCTTGTATTTTGTTTCCTCCCCCTGTGCGGCGTAACTGAGAAACAGCGTTCAGCCACACCCGGGGGTTGGAGATGCTCAACTAGCGCCTTTTTCCTGTCAGTAGCGCACTGACAACTCTGACACCTCCCTCCTGAAAAGCCGAGACAAAAATCATTGACAATTTAAAACGCGCCCTAGTCGGCGCACGAACCTGTGGTTAAACACAGGAATAGTTCGGCGCGATATAGGCAGTGTGCCACTGAAGCGCTAGTAAAAACTGCTACTACTATTTATATCTGCGGGTTTATAATGTCAATGAGGTGCTAACAAAATCGAGTCAGAGCTATTGGTATATTACACGAACGAGTTTGTATTACTATATATGAAGGCTCAAAACACTAGTTGAATGACCTCAACAAGAAGTATTTTGAATGGCATTTCGAATGGTTCCTCCGATGATTTACCAATTGCAAAGCAATTCAGTGAGATCGTTCTTAGCTCCATTAACCCTTTCCTGCCTACTGTACACGCGTTGTGGAGATTATTAATTGGTGCTATACCTATATGAAAAGTGATGCTGAATGCAGGCTTCAATAGCTTCGTTGTAAACGCGCCTATCATATCTTCCTTTACGGGGATAACTCAGGCCATAAAGACCTACCAAAATTGCCTCGCGTGGATATCCATTAGTAATGTTCTCAGAGCTGTGGAGTCTGTTAGAGTGCATCCGACTCCGTCTCCTAGGTCGATCCAATGTCCGACTCCGTCTCCTAGGTCGATCCAGTGTCCGACTCCGTCTCCGTCTCCTGGGTCGACCCAGTGTCTGACTCCGTCTCCTGGGTTCACGCAGTGTCCGACTCCATCTCTTAGGTTCATCCAGTATCCGACTCCTTTGACCGTAAAAATATCCGACTCCTACCCGCTTCGATGCCATTTCTGAACAAAATAGACCTTTTATTCTTAAACTCAGAGTCCTGGGACGAGCGACACTCTGACTCCTGGTCCCCACACCCACCACATTCCACTCTATACATTGAATATTAGCAGAGCATATCATGTGATTTTTTTTTGTACGTTTCACTGTTACTTATAGTGTGCGTGATACGTGTGGAGTATTCAGTCCTCTGCGTGCACTTCCATCATCTTGCACGCTGTTTTGAGTCTCTACCTCAAGTAGGCTAACCCTGCCTTCAACCTCCTTGTCCGGCACGCTGCGGGTCGACTCCTCGGTAGTCCCTGTAAGCATGAGTACCACTATAATTATTGGATGCTCTGAATGTATGTTGTTACTTCAGGATAGGTACCTATCCTAGGAGTTTGATTCCGACTTTTATACTGCTCTACGATTGCTGCTCCAACTCTGTAGCAAAGCTTCATTCTCTACTTGGACGCAAACCACATATTTTCTTCCTACTCTGACACCTTGTGCTAGTGGGTGCCTGATTTCTTGCACGTACTGACCACTTGTCTTTGACGAATACATTTCCTAGTCCTTCCAGCGCCTCTGCCAGTGCGTCTTATCAGTTGTGAAAAACAAGGATACTCTGATAACCTGGGGCGAGCCACTTCTATTACTGTTGTTCCTAGGGAGTGGTAATAATGTTATTATTACTCCCAGGTTATATGTACCTGCGACTAAACAGCTGTGCCCCTGGCTGTTGTAACTGATGGACATCTGCTTCTCTCGATCCGCACCTGCATAACTGTTAACAGCGCATTTATGCAGAACTTATACCCTGAAGTGCCTTAATTTTACAACAAGCCGCTGACATGGCTGTGAATATCCTATGACGCGTGAGCTATGATGACTTTACAAGTAGTGAGCTGACTTCAGAATATGGGGCGTAAGTAGCGAAATTTGCGCCACACCTCATTCCCATCACCATCTCTCGTTACATGTCAGTAAGTGAATAGTCGCAGTGTAGTGAAGTATTATAGTTCTTCACTTGTTGATTAAATAGATAAGTCAGGAAGTTCCTTGTTTGAAACTGAGGCCCAGCTTTAAATAATGCAAAATACCGGGCATTCGCAATTCCTTAAGATAGGATGTCCCGTCTTTTTTTACCTGAAGTGATGTATTGTACACCACTATGTGTGTGGCTGTAAACTGGATATGGTTGTCACTACCAGCTAGTGAGCGAATTTAATCGTTTGCTAACTCGGCTGCACGACTAAAGCTATGCTCATATATACGCGCGCTGCAGTAAGCTATCCTATACCGCATACAGTCAGCAACGTCGCTATAGGTCGAAGCGTTCTTTCATCTATTGCCTGAAGTACGGTACATACTGATATGTTGATATTCGCATAAATGCAGTTAGCTATTCTTGCGTAGACACCGGACATGAGGGTCTCCAGCGGTCACTACATAAGTTTCACCGACTGTAGTGCTGCATACAATGAACTCTTCGGAGGCAGTGCCTTTGTGAGCGTTTCCCACATGGCCTCCGCTACGCTCCTCAGCGTTGTTTACCTCACTGGGTCGCTCCCTGAAGCTTGAGCACGGCGGCGTGAGAACACTACCGGTCTGCCGGACAACTTCAGACAAGCTCGCTCAGAAATGTTACAAGTAATTGATTTGACTTGTAAAGCGCGTACCTTATATTAAGTTGGGTGTACAGCCGGGCATTTGTTCGTGCTCACTTCCTTCCTGTTTTGTTGTCTTATACGATTGGTGCCTTTGTTCTGTTCATTGTTACCTTTCCTCATTTCTGCTCATGCGCGTTGATCCAGTGTTTGCACACACGCGTGCATACGTTCCACGTTTCGTTCGACATACTACACGTCCCTTCTCTCTGCCTCCCTCAGGATCGCAGGCAATGCTGTGGGCGGGATGAGTTTCAACCGAGGATGCAACGGCCTGTCTAATCGTTGGTCTTTTCAACGCATTCACTCTTCCACTCGTCGTAGTGTTTAATAGCGTCGCTGTCAACGCAACTTTGCGTATGTCACAAAACGTTTTTAGATGCTAGCCGTCAAATCAGTTTTGTCAGCAATTGCTGAGAAAACTGATTTGACGGCTAGCATTTTGAAAAAGTTAAGTATCACTTGGCAAACTACGGATATCTCTTTAACTTTGGAGTGATGTAATACCAAGAAAACTGGGCACTTCTCTGCTGTTTCTTTACAGCACAATAACACGTTCGGACGAGTAGATGGGTGGGAACGTTGAAATGATTGGCACGAATATCGGCCATTAGATAGGTACAAAATTTCAACATAAAAATGTATTTTGCACTTGATATAGCGACAGATTCACTTATCATGGCGTCAGTGAAGTCGTCAAAGATGCAGCTCTAAACTCTTTCCGTCAACTAACACTCGAAGCGACAAAATAAAGCTAACTGGAGAAGTACCTTAGGTATCCAGAGAAAGCATAGATTTACCCTTTGACAATGTGTGTTGCTTGAACATTGCGTTTAGATCCAATCTATTTTATTATTAATTGAAACTATGACGTGACCCTATGACCCTCTGCCATATATAGTACGGTACGTACATTCGGCAATAGAGCGGGGATCGCCCCTAATATTACGAGATATCTAGCGTGAAGTCCATTTTTTAAACAAGCTGGCAGATATCTCGGGTGTTAATGTTAACCTTTTAACGCGCCTGGCAACCACTCGGGTCATTTCAATTACATATAGAACCGTTGCTACGACAAATGATTGCTTTTTTTGTGACTGTTGAGGGCCGAATTCGTCGTTCCAGTCGGTATACTATTCTCCAATCGATCTATATTGGCATGCTATTTCTTTCCAGATCCATGTTCTACCGCGTCTAGAGCAGCAAGCTTTCAAGTCAGCTGTCGAGGTTTTTTTTTAGTGAGCAGCGTTTTGGTATTACGTGTGGTTACTATCGCTTTGTTTGGGTGCGACTCGTCTGTAGAACAGTAGTAAGTCTCCCGACCTCGTGTGATCAGTTTCATGACGTCACCCGACATGGAGTCGGAGCAAGGGGGCGATTGGTTCTAATGCACTGATGATAACGTACGTGAGCTATAAATTGTTAATTGTGCGCGCTGCAGTCGTTTGATGCTAATGATTATCGATTGCAGATTGCTCTTGATCTCTTCCTTTGCAGCTGTGGACTACTTACAGAAATGTGAAGTTGATCGTTTCTGGTGAACGAAGCGTTTCCGCTAAATCTGAGGCTCGCGACCTGTTCTGCCCGTGCGCCACCATCGCCCTGCGCCGGAGTGTCGTGTTGTACCTTCCGGCTTTTCTGCGGAGCTGCGCCCGCAAGGATACCAAATAAATATGGGCCAGGGTGGTCGATGGGTAACAGTTTCACTTTACCCATATGAGCTCCCAGCTGTTCCTCCTCTGGCCCCCGAATACCTACTTGTGTATCCCTGCATGTGACGGCACAAACAATGATGAGTCGCTGATTGCAAGGAACAATTCATTTGTACTGCAGCTACTGTTTTTTGAACTTTGGAGTGACTGCATTTTTTTGCGTACCGACACATTCATACCTGCTCAATTTGATATTGATAAATTCTGTAGCTACATCATAGCTGGTAAGTGCAAGAAGATCGAGCTAGATTGAACACTTAATTAACATATAACCCGAGTTAAATTTACTTAGGTGTCGTAATTGCTCTATATCAAAATATGAGAATGACAAACATTCCGAGAACTCAAGCCCTGTCATTACCGCTTTGAGTATAATTTTTTGGTATACAGGGTACGGTAGTTTTGTATTTAAACATTAAAATAGCGATTCCGGTGACACTTGAACCGTCGGGTCCACTCGTTAGTTAGCGAAGCTTTTCAGCGTCAGAGTGACGGTCATGTGTACAAACTCCAACGCAATCGCGGAAGTTATGTTGATGCTCGTACGTGCAGCTCACAGCCTCACATCAACTGACTAGCTACAATCACACATGATGTACCTACGTACCTAGTTGTGTTCTGTGCATGGGAGGAGAATGTTGTGTGTAGCCATTTCTGGTCATCATTGTGATTTTGCTATAAACTGCTTGTGCTTTTCTGTACTCCGTGATTACATGCCTTGCTGGTTCTTTTGTCAGAGCCCAACTCTTTTCATTGGTTGTCTGCTGTGTTTCGTTCTTTGCTATATAGGCTATATTCTCGTTTCTTTACCACCTACTCCATTTTCGTTGCACTTTCATTCTTTCACTACCTGCTCCGTCTCGTTGCACTCCTTGATATGATTTCGTTCCCTCACTACCTGCTCCGGCTGAGTATCGTACTTTCATTCGTACCTTACGTACTCCGTTTCATTTGCAGCACTCTTCACACGTACCTGCGTTGGTCTATTACCTTCTACCTTCTTCGATTACTTTACAACTCTGTCATCCACCTCTTGCTCCCATACGCAAGCTCAGGAACGGCTACAACTGCTTCCGCTCTTTGCTTGGCGGCGTTTCTTTCCGTGATCACAGTCCTATTATTTCCAGCGGGCTTGACTGCCTGTCTAGTTTTGTTAGCGGAACCGGACGGCTCTCTGTGTGTACTGCAGGGCGGGTGGAGAGCCTCATGCTCCTCTTTGTCAGGCTTTCGTTGACGCTGCCCGGCCGCCTCGAAAAGTTTACCATTTGCCGCTCACTGTGCAGCTATTATGCATCGCTCTTCCGCACTGAGTGTAGTCTGCTGTATATTCTGACACAAATTACGGGTAATTTGAAATTTTTTTTTCGAGTTTTTATAGCTAATCTGTGCACAACTGCGTAGCTTAGAAAGTCTTTTACATAATGTAAAGCTAAAATCCGATCTCTACATTAGTCATTTGAACGGCTCTCTCAGCAATTCGACCGAATGTATTGCAGCGCAGTCGCAAGCACAACTGCGTGCCAAGCACAAAAAGTTATAAAATGTTAGCCGTTAAGTCGATCAGTTTGCTCGGTAACTGCTATACTGGTAATGTTTCGAATGTCTCTTCATATTTTGAACGAAAGAAAAGTAAAAAAAAAACGGTGCACATTTTTCCTGTTGCTACTACTATACACACACACACACAGTAACACATACAGGCGAGTACCCGAAGGAATGCATTCAAAAGACGAACGTGTGAACCGGTCTTTAAAAAGGCTTGGAAGTTATCGACTAGCCTTGCAGTACCTAGATATAGGGTGTTCTTACTGTTGTGCGTACCGATTAAAGGTATGATTCCGGTAATTCCTCCATTATAAGTAAATTTGAATATTGGTGCAACAAACTATGGAGTTTGTCTTCCGACTATGAGCGAACTTAGACCACGCCACGTGTTTAGCAGCTTCAAACTGAACTTGCAACATTTGGTTAATGTAATATCAGCAATATGAACAGTAAATCGAAATGTTTGGCTGCTTAACCCTTAAAGGCATTAGTTTTTTTTTCATACCTTCAAGATATTCGATGCGTCAGGGGGGTCGAATGCCTTTTGGGGTTAAAGGGGATACTCGTAACATCTTCTCCATCGCTTAGAATGGCCGAAAAGTAGCTATGCATTCACCGCAGCGTCAATATCCTTGAGATTAACCCTACCTGAACTAGGCTACCCTATACCTCCGAAAAAATATTTTTTCCCGTAGGAATACAGTAGAAAAATTACGCACCCTGATAGGGAAATGGTTACCCTGTGGAATATCACTGAACTGTCGGTGCAAGTTTAGCGACGAGAATATACCTTTTCGGCGCAATGGTTTAATTCCTCTGGTGCTCTGTTGAAGTAATTTTACGGGAGAAATGCTGGCATTAGAATGCCAAAAGAGTCACATTAAATTTACGGGTGTTCGTGGAATTTTGAAATAGGACTTTTTATAATTTTACCGCGGATCCTTAAATGTTTCTCAGTTTGCAGAATTGGTGTAAAAGAAAATAATTTCAAATTTTACTGGGAAAACGATGACAACGAAACTGTCAGAGAAGCGCCGTAAAATTTTTGGATTGTTTTGCAACTTTTAACTCGCGTAAAAAGTATATACGACCGCAACAAGTACGTCGAGTGCAGCTAACTACCCACTGCACTTTTTCACTGGTATATATGCGCGAGCTCACCAACCATACCTGACCTCGTGTGAATACGTTGCGGGCAGAGGCGTGTTGCAATCAGACGCCCGTGTTACCCTGTGTCTCACCGTCTGGCGGTGAATATGACGTGCAATCTCTAATTAAGGCCCGGAAAGTGTTGCGGAATTTGCGGAAAGTTGTGCGTAAACATTTCGGTCGGAGCCTTAGTTTGGCTGTATTTTCGATAAGATGCTGAGAAAAATACGCTAAAGTTCTTTAATGCTAAAATTCAACCAATTTTTGTCAGTTAGGCTTATGCAATATTTCCATTATTTTGGAACACAATGTCTACAAGCAAAGGCAATGTTTGTAGACAAGGATAATGTTACCCAGCTCATCACTCTTTAATTCTTGTGGTTGTCGTCCGTGTTACACAAACATAGCTGTGCCGCATATTGGAGGCCGGGGTAACGCGGGTAGCACCGAAGGCCTGATTGCAACACGCCTCAATGGACTGGCCCATGCTGAGCTGTATATTGTGTGTACGCTGGTGCCAGTAGCATCTATTGCATTCCACTAAATGCACCTGTTGTGCCTCACACGTGCGCTATTATTCGCTTGTAGCGTCACGGTCATTGTTTCACTCGTCTGTACACACCCGTAAGCTCCACGCATGTACGCGCTGGTCTACGGTACCTACTGCGGGGCAGCTGGCATTGTCAGGGATGCGTTAGAGCTGTCACGGACGCGCCAAAATCGAGTTTAGCTAAACCCACAAGGCTTGGCTTTTTTGGTACGTTACCCAAGAGCGTTTGCTTCGTCACTATGAATAGTACTGTAGGGGTTATAAAGCAACCTCAGCTCGCCTGCCACCGCTGGAAATTTATTATAGGAAGATTAAGTTTTCGGAAGTTTACGTCTGAAACCCGCTTTGTGAGGACATACTGAAGCTCCGGCCAAGTCAATCCTATTGGCCTTCATTTCCCTGGCCAATGGATGGCACCTTATGTAGAGCTGCTTGTCTGAGCTAGCGACAGATGCAGCTTACATGTTTCGTTTTTGACTGATGCAGGTACACACGCGATCGTCTGTAACCTGAATGGTGTTTGTACGGCCCTCGCTCGGAAACGAAGCGATAGCTATGATGCATTGGCAACGCTCTTGAGCTCTTCTCCCTTGTCCGCACCCTGCGACCAATGTCTGTTCTGGGTTCAGTGCCAATCCCAAATTTATAGGCATTTATCGGCTGCCTATAGGAATTTATCAGCTGCCTATTGGCATTTATCGGCTTCCTACGAGTAAATATAGTGAGCGGTATCGGATGGCATCGGATAAATGCCATAAATTGCCGACTGGGACGTACGTGCAAGCTACTTAATTAGGTCGAGTTCGCGCGTCATTTATACAAACTCGTTCGCTCATCCACTCGTTCGAAAATTAATTTTGTAGCATCGTTGTCGGCACAATTTTCTGTACTTCACAAAAAGCTATGGAATATTAATCGTCAAATCGGTTTCCTCTGCAAGTGTTACTAGACAAGTTACAAATATCTCTTCAAATTTGAAGTGAACTAAAACTTGGAAAACGAGCACTTTTCTGCTATCTCTAGGATACAGCAGCACAGTCGGACGAGTGGATGAGCAGACGCGTTCATATGACTGACGTGTGAACTCGCCCTTAGATTCCTGTATACGCTGTTGTTGTGCTATGCTGTAGTTAGTTGTTACCTGCATTATTCTTGTGTCCATTCAGCTGGACATTGACATTTTACATGGAGCAAATTTTACACTTTCAAGTTAATATGGTATACCTACTCCTTTACTCCTTATAATGATGTAACTATAGCTTATTTACTTGCTTGTAAGAACACATTAGCGAGGTTTGCTTTCACCGAAAATGGAGATTTTCGCTTATCTGGTAGTGCATGTGTCGTATAACACTAGAGGTAAGTTAGATAACTGTGCGGCGCGTTAAAAAGCCTTAATTGCAGTCCATTGGATTTCTTGAGACCATTTTTTTGGCACTTTAAAACTTGTAGAAATTGATTTAATGCACTATTGAGTTGGATAATACATTTAAAATGCTCCATGTTTTCTGCATGTTTGTAGTTTTTTGGATGCAGGGATACAATAATTTCAATTATGGTTCACCTCGTTGAAAATTCGCGATATTTTATACCAACTACCCTTCATTGTTAAATTGTTGAATGCATAATGAATCAATCTTGACCAAAGGACTCGTTCATCCGTATCATTTCTTCATACCTACCGCATGCTCTTCTATCTTACAATATTGCACGATGTTCAGTTTTTTCAGAACGTGCTCTGTTTTTTTAACTGTACTCGAAATTTTTCAAAGATATAGGCAGCCCATTTCCCGCCCGCCCGCACACTCCATGTCAGTTCGGACTTCAATTGCTTGCGCTGGCAATGCGCATTGAACCGAAGTCAAGAGAAGACAGTACGTACATTGTGCAGCTGTCGTGACTGTTGGATTTGACGGTATTGTTCTGTGTAATTTTTGTAGTGAACTTACCTGCCTCAATTAGGTGTTGCTGGTGGTGTGTCAACGGTGTGTACACATACAATACGAATTCTTTTTCCCAACAACTAAACCGGTTAATTTTCAACCACTCTTTTAGCTTTGAAATTGTGAAATATTTTATATTGATACTATGTGTTTTAGCTGCTTTGGCTGCTTGCTACTTTAATTTTTGCGTTTGAAACAATAAAAAAGCTGTTTTCTTAATCACTACAAATTCGAGCAGCCAAGTTCGAAATAGCATTATGAAATATTAAAAATACCAACTGGGAGGAAGCTCAGTGGACACGAATGAAAGATATCCCGAAGGCCTAGCTAGAGATAAGGTAACCTATTAGGTAGGTAGCCTACTCCTGGGATCGCGACTCCACAAACCATACAATGGTCGAGCTCAACCACCTGTTATTACTATTGTTATACTATCGAATCAAATTATGAAAACACCATTTTCATGGCATAAGTCGGACATACTAAGCCCGGACTGGAAAAAACCTTCTACGCGTCATTACCGCCGTGAAAATGTTGGGACTAACACCAAACTGTAGTATAGTCATGGTGTGGACCACCAAAGCCCAAGTAGCTTGGTTTACCCAACAACGATGACGCTAAGAAAGTACTAATACTGTGTTTGAAGTGTGCGGTTCTCCACAGCTGAGTCGCTGTTTGTATTATAAACAGGTAATGGCTACAGAAAGGAGGTAACAGAGAATCAGCTACGCACTGGATCAGTGTTAAGCATATAAATAGTTTTTTGGTATTAATGTATTCTCTCTTACTAGTTTTATTAAATTTAAACTTAAGGCCGGGTTCACACGCCATTCATATCAACGCGTACGCTCATCCACTCGTCCCAATGTGTTACTGTACCCAAGAAGTAGGAGAATAGTGCATTGTTTTTTGAGCTTTAATTACCTCCGCCAAGGAGGTTATGTTTTCGTCGTGTTTGTCTGTCTGTCTCTTTGTCTGTCACCAGGATAACTCAAAAAGTTATGAACCGATTTGGATGAAAGTTACAGGGATTGTTAAGTATGTTAGGAGGAACAAATGATTAACTTTTGGTGAAGATATGTCCATCCGTTTGTTTGTTTGTCTGCGTCAGTTTTCTCGATGCCATAACTCAAAAAGTTATGAATGGATTTTGCTGAAATTAACAGGAGTTGTTAGGTATATAACAAAGAGTAGATTACCAAATTTTGGTAATGATCCGTTTGTTCGTTCGTTTGTCACTATTTTTAATTTTATACTTGTTAGCACAATAACTCGAAAAATAATGAATGGATCTTTATTAAACTTATAGGAGTTGTTAGTAATGATAAAAGACATAAATGATCAAATTTTGGTGCAGATCGGTTGGTTCGTTTGTATGTTTGACTCATATTTGTTATAACGTTTGTTAACAGTATAACTCAAAANGAAGAAAATTATGGTTTCAGAGCCAATTTGAATTTTTGCTACCGTTGGCTCACTTGGCGGAGGTATGCGCTCTCAGAGTGCTCTAGTTCACTCTAAATTTGAAGAGATTTCCGTAACTTGCCTAGTGACACTTGCAGAGAAAAATGATATAACGTTTAACATTTTATAACTTTCTGGACACACCGTACACACAGTTGTGCTGACAACGACGCTAAGAAAACATTCGGACGAGTGAATCAGTGAATGAATGAATAACCGCGTTGTCATGAATGAATGACGAGTGAACTTGACCTTACGCCTGCCATAGAGGAATATTTTTCGTACATTGAATATCAAGTTAAATCTGTTTATAATGCATGTGTTGGATGCTTTAGATCTATACCAACGATATTTTGCAATGCTTTTTTCAGAAACTATATAGTGATGGTAATCTTCACGAGCATGTCGTACAGCACGAAAATCTTGATGGAAAAGAAAATCCGCTGGACGTCTCTGGTAAGGAAAACAAGCCAGCACGGCGGCTCTTGAAAAAAATCGAATCACGCCCGTTTCCTACGGGGATCTTATACTCTGTTGGGAATGAAAAAAAAAAAAAAAAAAAAAAGAGAGGAGAGGTTTAGATTGTGGACAAAATCGACATACTGTAGTATCTGTGACGTAACTTGGACGTAATTATCACATGATTATAGAGCCATCATTAATTGTAAGTCCTCAGCAGCACAAGCTTTGTCCCTTCATGCATCGTAGGATCAATTAGGGTCACTAATTCTATGTTATAAGGAGTCAAGACTCCTGACCAAGGCTACCTGAGCTCTAGCTAGACCTTCAGGACATCTTGCATTCATGCCCACCGAGCATCTTCGATTTTGTAGCCTACTTTTCTCATCAAAATTTACCGCGCACTTCCTCTATTTCTTTTCGATTTGTTCGCTGCCCCGCATGGCGTTCTTGTATAGATTCCCTCGTTTTCTTAATAAGACATTGTGCTGTCGGGGCTCGGGAGACATGACGTGTCTTCGATTTGAAGAGCGCAATCGAGATTATCCAATCCGCTTAGCTTTAACGTGTGCAGACTGTCTGCTTTCGATTCGCCACTTTGTATGGTGGTTCAGGCGTTCGTCGCAAACCGATGACGCTTGAGACGGTTCTTAAAATTCAGTTGTACCCTCGAAAGCTGAACGAATTAGTTTATTTGTATCGCTCTGAACAAAACGAAGCTGCCTTGAGCTCTCCTAATGCGTCAATCCCTTTACGGGATAAAACAGAAAGCAAGCCACGAGACGACTGGGCGACTACTAGTGGAGCTGAACCTGCCGACTGAACAGAGCAGGAAGACGGGACCGCAGAAGCAAGAACGAGCCGAAGAAGCGTCGCGGCAGAAGACGCACGGCGGACCGCACGTGCCATTGTTGCTGGGGACGTGAACGTGGCGCAACGAGCGGTGGTCGCCGGCGGGAACGAGCCAACGGTGCTGGGGTGTGGCAACCCCGTCGCCGCTGCTCTTACTAAACACCTTAAATCCATTAACGAAATAATTTTTTAAATCGTTTCAACCCGGGGGCATAATAATTTCTAAAGAAGAGCCAGCTGTTGTTCGGTACCGGACTGACCCGAATATATATCCGTGTTTGTAGATTATGCGTGCTGCATGGAAACTGCTTTGAAAAAAAAAAAAAATTCCGTCAACGGGTTAAAGAAGTGGAGATATTTTCTGGCCTGCGCTCAAATGAATTTAGATTTCTGTAATGATTCGACGCTCGTTCCAATAAGAGTAGATAGTCTTTTATTTTAGCATTTCTAGAGTACTTTATAAAGGTTCTCATGTTTAAGTTCTCTCACTGTCATATATTGCTCTGATATGAGCGGTTTGCTTTTGGTGACAAGTTTGCGCTGTATTCTCTTGACTCAGGGGTCCTGATTCTCTTTCTAATATTAGTTTTGAGAAACCCAATTGCGATCTTTCTAGAGTAGAGCTACCTGGAGTCGCTGAAGTAACTGCCGCTACGCTCTTAACCAAGAAAAGTGACTGTATTCTAGATAATTTGTCTGCTAATATTTATGTCTGGACCGTATTGTTGAAGCTTGTTGCTACGTTGCTAACAATAACGTGGCGTCAAATCGACGCGGCTAGACAGCGCCTAGGCACGCTGCTTGCACCTAGGGACGGACTTCATGCACTTCCTTACGCTAGGTGCTCCTTGTCAAGAATGCTAAAGCTTCCGCCTTTCCCAATGAAATTTCGTGTCTAAACATGGGAAATTCTCTTCCATCTAATAGTACTATAACAAGTTTGTGTCCTTTTGTAGATTCTGATGGTTTGCTCCCGGTGGGAGGACGACTGGCTCGGTCTTCTCTTCCACTTGGTGAAAAACATCCTATACTCTTACCTGCGAGCCACCCTCTCTCTACAGTGATATTAAAGTTTTACCATGAGAACAGCGGCCACCAGGGACGTCATGTAACACTGGGATCACTGAGATCTGCCGGATTTCACGTTGCTCGCTCTGGGCGCGTATTAAGAAAACCGCCAATCAACGCTCAAAACCACCAGATCAACTAATGTCAGACCTGCCCATCGATCGGCTCGAAGAAACGCCGCCATTCACCAATGCAGCGGTAGATATACTGGGGCCATGGGTCGTTAATGAAGGTCGATCGACGAGACGAACTGCAGCTTCAAAGAAAATCTGGGTAGCCGTATTTACATGCTTGGCCTCAAGGGGCGTCCACATGCACTGAAACTTTGTCGTCCCTAAGCACCGCAGCATTCTATTGTGCCCCATGACGGTGTGTGTCCATCCAAGGCGAGTGCAAGCTTATTCGCCGCGATTGTGGTACGAACTTTGTTGGGCTCAGCAAGAATTTCAATCTTGAAGATTTGGCAAAATCAGCCGGCGACTACGGCCTAAAGTGGGAGTTTAATCCCACACATTCCTAGCACTTCGGGAGAGTGTGGGAGTATGAGGTGGGCCAAATACCTACCTCTGTAACAAAATAGCGCTGCCTGAGTGAGATAAAGTTGACCTATAGGTTTAGGGTCCTTCATATAAATATGGTAGACGTTGCAAACAGTGCTGTTTCTACCAGACCTTGGCTACAGTTCTTGTTGCGTCAGCAAAGGTAATAAAGCTTGCATGCTTTCGTCGTTTTGGGTCAAAAAACTCGCCGCTCTTATCGACAGAGGTTCCGTACGTCGTTCGGGTCCCATGCAGTCACGTGTGGCGTGGGTGGTCGGTCGGTACTAGACAGTCGCTACATTACTGGCGCTGACGCCTGTCGTGCCATCCTACGAACATGACCACAAATTTTCCTTCTTGTTGCCGTGTCACATTTTACGCTTCTGAATTT
>LQNS02278094.1:33864126-33885390 GCA_001587735.2 Parhyale hawaiensis | reverse complement strand
AGTTAAATACAGTATTTAATTACACGTTTTTGAAAGTATTTGTAAATACATTTTCAAATACCAAAATGTATTTAAATACGTATTTAAATACAATTGTATTTAAATACTGCCCATCACTGTGCATACTGTATACACTCGGGATTTTAACCAATGGATTTCTGTTCCTTTGTTAGTAGACAGTGTTGATGAACCGAAATCGCCTCTGGTACACCAAAGCCTAGATTCTCGTTAAAATAAAATCTGCCCAGTAGTGTGAATCACAACCTCTTGTCCTAGGTACTCATTGTCATCGGCTGATCTAATCACTACCTATTCCTAGTGAAAAAACCTATATATACCGGTAAGAATTAGATGTGATTTTTTGTTAACTCTACAATTATTTTTGCTTCAATTTTATGCTATTTTAATGTCTCTTTTTTTCTACTCTTTTTAAATATTTATGACTGTGTGGAGTATAAACTTTGAAAATTTGATTTCATCTTCGTCAAAAAGCATGTTTTCATGAGACAGCGTAGGCCCAGTAATTCTGTTTCTAAAGTTGGGTAGACCCAACGTCTTTTATGTACTTCCCAGTTTTCCTTACATCATACGATGATAAAAAGATCCTGCGTATATGCAGACCGCACGTCAACTAACCCCTACTCACCATTTACAAAAAATTACATACCCGAAATTGTAAAAATAGGTGGTTAGAAAAACCAGACCTGCCCTCACCTAACCTTCCCGAAGTTATGAAGGATTCTAATCCAACTTACCCGAAATTTGTTCGGGTTTTCCGACAGTACGGCCTAAAAAGTGCGAAAATCGGGTCAAAGTCACTTCTAGGCGAGGGTAACGGACCCAGCAATAATTTAGGCACTAACGGCGCAGCACACGTACAGTCTGGTGTGCCCGTGCATACCGTGTTTGTCCGAGCGTTTGTCATTTCTTTCGTCGTTCTTGCGTTCTTCGATAACACTCGCACGGCACAGTGTGCGCAGCACCGGTAATTATATAACATCTGTGACCAACATTGTTTAAGCGGCTGCTTCCTCTGTCTCTCTGTTGCGCACGCGAGCGATAATATGACCCAGCGTTGCGGCAGCAACAGACCTGGTTTGCTCGGCGCACCTCGAGGCTCCACTGCCTGTCGGAGGCTCCCGATCATTGCCTACACCGGTGGGTGGCGCTGGAGTTCATCTACAGCCATGGCAGGGCACCAACGCCGCTCCAGGTCGTTGCTCCCGACAATGCAGCGACCGAAATGGACGCAGCTGCGTAGTGAGTTTTGTCTCGTATTTTAAACTAAGGTTTATCAATCTTTCTCATCTCTTCTTGTGTAAATTCGCGTTTGGAAAAATCAATTTATATTCTGTTGATACCCTCCAAGAGCGCAACAGTGGGCCAGCATCGCAGCGTTCTTCGCGTTTCAATGTGGACAAGAAAATTGTCATTCGATTTCTTGGGATTTTTCTTTGGAAGAGGATATTTTAGTTGCAAACGAACTGCTTGTCGCCTCATTTTTACAAGTCGTAAAACAAGCAAAGTTCCTGGCTTACAATGTATCTTTGTATAAGTCACCCTGCAATATACACACACAGAACGCTGTAGATTGAGAAGTTCTCTATTATACCTATATGCCAGTTGGCTGAAAAATTCGCTTTAATGGGAATAACATTACAGAAGTAACCCTGTTGAGTCACTTACCCGATGGAGGGTCAACTTGAAACGGAGGAGGGCATCAAATTTGAATCTCGAAAAATAGTGCTTTTCCAGTGAAAATTGACAAATCAAGCAGTGAAGCATTAACCATCTCAAAAATTCTTTCTGCTGATTGTCTCAAGACGAATCTTCATTCTTTTGCGTAGTGTTCATTTGGCAATCATTTGCTGTCTTCGGGACTAATTATTGAACAATCAGCTACCGTTAGCGTTACGACACACCGCCAGTCATTTGTGAGCCGACGACCTGTCCACACCGCGGCTGCCGTGGCGCGAGTTCTTCTGACTAATGATGGGTGACGGCCCTGCATGGTGCCCGTCTGTGTGGGCCTCTGAATCTCGTGCGTGTTGGACCTTGTCTCTGCCCGTGTGGTACCTCGCCTCTGCCCGTGTGGTACCTTGCCTCTGCCCGTGTGGTACCTCGCCTCTGCCCGTGTGGTACCTCGCCTCTGCCCGTGTGGTACCTCGCCTCAGCCCGTCTGGAACTCTTACAACCGCCCGTCTGGACCTTTTACTTCCGTCCTTCTCGGCCTCTTATTTCCGTCCGTGTAGGCTTCTTACTGCTGAGTGCTGACTAGGGCCGTTGCCTCAATCTGCGTGGGTCTCTTTACTCTTTTACCTCTGTCCGTATGAGTCCCTTCTCTTCAACCGTAAGGGCCCCGTACCTCCGTCATGGTGGGCCTAACACTTCCTTCCGTCAGTGAGGCCCCCTTGTCTCCGTCCGTTTGGGCCCCATACCTCACTCTGTCTCTCTTACCCCCGTTAGTGTGGGTCTCATGTCTCCCTCCGTGTGGGTCCTATACCTCCATCCGTCCGATATACGTAACCGTGCCCTTTTGTTTTTAGGCTTGTTGCGTCTTCCTCTTTGTGCTCCTGTCGGTGTTGCGATGTACTGCCCCTTAATTGTCGTGTATCTGTCGGCATGTGGGGAACTAACCCTTGGTTTCCGACGGTGTAAGGCCCGCGTGCCCGGGCTTTGTTTACGTACATTTAGGGGCCCCATGTCTGTAGAATGACCTAGTGCGCCGCAGCGCTGGCTTGCCCCGTTATGCTGACCCTCTGCGCTGCCGCCGCGCTTATGCCCATGCAAAAGCCTTTAATAAATCGACTGCCGATCATCTTTTGCTGCTTGACGAAGAGTCGTTGCTTTCTCGTGTTAGTCGACGGAGCCTTGGAAATTGATGAAACAGTGACAGCCATGATGCAGATTTACCCAGTGGTAGGTACGGCTTGCTTGAAGTAATTCCTGAGCTCGCCAATCTCGTGCTCGTTTTGATAAAGAAAATTAATACGTTTCCAAAGATTATAGTGTAGGCGAGGTGCCAGTGACTTGCATTGTGTTCGAGGTTATTTATAGAACTGTGACTGTCAAGGGAGGTTGCGCAGTGTTGACCGTAGCGGATATAATCCCGCCACCTCCATCGGAACCTGTTTGGTCCCTCCGTGCTCAACGGCCGTACAGAGCTCTGCTACGTGCATACAAGTATGAAGCTCGGGGGTGCCCAACCTGCCTATCCTTGCGGTGTAGTGCGGGTCCGAACTAGCAGAATTAAATTGAACAATTCTACGCATAGATTGTTACAGTTATAAACATCTAATAGTGATAAAATAATAAAATAAATGTTTTATATTATATATATCAACTTTGTTACGGCATCCTTAGCCATAGTTCGGGGCGCACCTAGCCGGACAGCTCGGCTTGCGACTATCATTGACTGCCTGCGGATACAGGAGTGTTCGATTCCATCAATCGGAGCGAGATAATTTAAATAGATTGGCTGTAAGTTGTCCGGAACTTCCATCTTGATCGTTTGATTCATCTATCTGAATCGAATTTCAGTCTCTGATCGAACCAGTTATACTTGAGACAGCCGAAAATATCTCCGTTCTATTAGATAGCGCCTGAAACGCGATCCAAAGTTATGAATAAAATTCTCTAGATTGAAGCTGCAGTTAATTTATGAGGCTAATCAGATCAGGTGACCTCGTTCAGAGCGGGCCAGTCAACGACACTTTTTTGTAGTTACGATGGGAGCGCACACTGTTACCTGATGGAGGCTGAGCAATGGGGCGTAATGAGGTCTGGTAGGCTATGTAAGACCACAGCCACAAGTGCTGTGTCAGAGTAACCTAGAAATAAAATATATTCTGTTGTGTGCCATATATAATTACAATATTGTAATATCTATGAGTACTTAATAAAGATTACTATTACGTGCAATATTTCCCTTTTTCTTGTAACTGAGCATCTCTGTAGCTTACAACGCTGTTCCACTTCAGTTGGAATTGACCACAGACCGCGGCTATAGAGTGTGTAAGTATACATAATGGTTTTTACACACTGCATTTAGTTGCGTCTGGAGCGAGTACTTAGGTTTGGAAGTCGGAAAGATTTGGTGCTTGAGGAGAACACGCACAGTAAAGAAGGAAATAATTGCTCATGCTGCTTCTTCTCCGCCTCTTTGTATATCCTTGTTTATCTTGCTGCTCTGTTACGTTTGGACCGTTCAAAGAATGACTGTACAGCGGCTTTAGAATTACTGGACCTATGTTCTAGACAGGAAAAGCTGTTGTGGGCGCCGAGCTAACTAAAGAAAATAATATAGACCGTCAGGAGAGGATGAGTTTTATTCACGTACGCTTCTTTACACACTTAGAGAAATCTTTTTTGTGTTAAGTTTATGTTTACATTTGAAAAGGTAAATCTAATTAGACTCTAGTTAATTGCCTCTTTAACGATAGAAATATTCAGTGTGCAGCTCCACTCGATTGCGTAACTAAATAAACAGCATCTTCATAGCAACTGGAAGATTGAGTCCTGTATGGTCCAGGGACCAGATAAAGGCAATGTCTCTGTTATCATAAGCTTATAAAAACCCAAGCTAGTAATGATTAACTTTTTCAAGCCTAATAAAAAATTCACGAAATATCTTCGTAAATTAACTTAACGACCGCTGGAACAGCTCTGTTGGTGCGCAGCGAGCTCCAGAGCGGGCCGTGCATGGAGCCACGTACGTAGCTCGGCGACTGATACCTTCGACCCATTCTTCCGTCACGTGTAGTTTCTGCCACTGCCGTCATTTCTTTGCCTTGTGCCGTAGGTATTTTCCTCTTACAGTGATCGGGTTGTGGTCACTCGGTTTCGCTAGTCGCCTTAGATTTATTTAGCTATTTGTCTAGACTCATTTTTTACGTAATTCTTGTTGGAAAGTGGGCACCTTTCGCATCACCTATACTAAATATAATGCAGATGATTGTGTGGCTACTTATCTGCTTACTTATCCCTATCAGGAGTAGGTATAGTACGGGTTTAATGTTACCTTAGTTAAGTTCGCCTAGTCTGTGTAATTGGGAGCGGCGCATCCAGAGGGTTTTCGTAGGATACCAGAGTAATAATTAGCTAGGTTCTGCCCCTAAATTCCATGACTCACTCACTGTTCCTTTTCTCTTTCATCTAGATGGGAACCCCCTTTCCTATGGATGAGTTCCACGCTTTTCTGGACATACGGTGTATCCCTCCCTCTTGCTCTTTTGAAATATTTTTACAGCAAGGGTATAAGGCGACTTAAACTAAAATAGCAATATTCAGTTCTTTAAGGTTAGATGTACTTTCATTATCTTTATGAATTGATTGGTTCTGCTTCAGTTTTGAGCGCTGCACATTTTGCCATTTTAGTGTATCGTTGAGACGCTGCTCGGCGGAAGCTCGAAGATGGATCCTACCTACTGATTTATTGGTTACCTGCAACCCATCTTTCCTCAGATCTTTCACGGTATATCACGTTCACATATGTGTTGAAGCTCATTTTTCTACTTATATGCCCTTAGGTTACAAGCCCAGTTTTAACTTTTTATACGTGAAATTGGAGAAAAATAATAAAACATGTGGCTGAAGATGAAATTCCTATCCATGCATTGTAGAGGGCTCAGAGAAAGTTCTCGGCGTAAATAAAATACTGTACTGGTGTAATGAGTGAAGGCTCGTTTAATACACGATCGTTGAATATTACAAACTAGAGCACTCTGAGAGCGCATACCTCCGCCATGCGAGGCAACTGTAGCAAAACAATCAATATGGCGTTGAAACGTAATTTTCTTTGTCTAAACTCAAAAATCGAATTATTTGTGCCTCTTGATAGTAGTAACAGCTTGTGCAATTTTCTTGAAGATCCGTTAATAAATTTTGAGTTATACTGCTAACAAACGCTATGACAAACATGAGTCAAACATACAAACGAACCAACCGATCTGCACTAAAATTTAATCATTTATCTTTTAACATTACTAACAACCCCTATAACTTTCATAAAGATTCATTCATTATTTTTTGAATTATTGTGCTAACAAGCATAAAATTAAAAACAGTGATATACGAACGAAGGAACAAACGAATCATTACCAAAATTTGGTAATTTACTCTTTGTTATATACCTAACGACTCATGTTAATTTCATCAAAATCCATACATAACTTTTTGAGTTATGGCATTGAGAAAAATGAGGCAGACAAACAAACAAGCGGATGGAAATATCTTCACCAAAAGTTATTCATCTGTTCCTCCTAATATACCTAACAATCACTGTAAATTTCGTCCAAATCGGTTCTTAACTTTTTGAGTTATCTTGGTGACAGTCAGACAAACAGTCAGACAGACAAACACGACGAAAATATAACCTCCTTGGCCGAGGTAATAAACTGCTATATGTATCGAAGACGGATGGTTGAAAATAATTTTCAGGTAAGTAGTTTCAGCTACAAATTTCGCATTATGGGACTAAACATGTTTGACGTTGATTTGAAGAATACACATATTTGAAGCCACTGCGAGGGTCTGACGCCCGCGTTACTTATAGTCTTCAATCACTACTGCATTTACATCTTTAGTGCAGTAACGCTTCCTCACAAACGGAATTAAAATTTAAGACATGAAATGCATTAAGAGAGAGAGCAATAGTAAAATGACCAAGGTAAAACCAAAGCTACTTACTGCTTTGGGTATGGTTAGTGAATCGGAGTAATTGTTATTGGAGATGTACGGTATAAAATAAATGTGCTAGTAGGAAAGAGTGAGAGTACACAGTATTACAACCCTTGCCAGAATGTCTTTGACCTCGCGCAGCCAGGAGGAGGAATTTAAGTAATATTCCACAGGGGTAGTTGCATCTGGCCGCAGTTCCCGCTGCTATAGTTTGTACAGTTATGTCTTCTATACTTCGCCTGCTGCTCCGTGATGAAATGGGCCGCCGATCGTGTCGGTCGTCTTATAAAGTCCGCGAAGTTACCTGCTCCCTTGTGGGGGCCACGGACACGTCCGCCGGCACTGTTGTCTCTTTCTTCTTGCCTACTTTTCCTCTATCGTCTCTATAGCCTTGTTCGCACTTGGGATAGTATTCAGTCAAGTGGTATGTAGCTACTTGTCACTTGACTAACTACTTACCAAAAACTCATTCATACTAATAGATATATTTGAAGTGTGTACAGTGCATTAGTGGCTACTCCCTAATGAGGGGCTACTCCCTAATGAGGGGCTACTCCCTAATGAGGGGCTACTCCCTAATGAGGGGCTTCTCCCTAATGAGGGGCTACTCCCTGCTGACTTGCCTGAAAAATAGAACGGAATGAATTGAAAATTTAGTTCAGTAGATTAGTGACTGACTAAACAACTTGACTCAAATCTTACTGTTCGGCACTTAACCCCTTAGCAATTGACTAAATACTATCCCAAGCGCGAACAAGGCTTATGAAATGCTTTGCTCTATGTTACTCTGCTTATTACCTAGTGCATGTGGCCGAATTGAAACAATTTATGTGGCACTGAATACTACTCGGTCGTCCGTGGCGGCCTCACCAAACTTCATTGCTAGGATCGCACTTTGTTATGGGTTCGGTGGTAAACCTAGAACTATAGTAATAATAATAATTATATAGCATGACAACGCCGTGAGTCTTTTCTGCGAAGGTGGAACACGTTATCGTAGTGTTTAGTATCTCTTAGTTTCTCCGTACCTGTTTTAATTTTCAGGTTCTTAGACGATGCGCATAATGTAAACCATACTGTATTGGATAAAAAATTTCGGAAAGGTTCATTTACTAGTGAACGACTGAGCGGGGGATGCGTCTGAAAAGCCAAGGTGCTGATTCACGTCCATATACCCAGGAGAGCTCATTAATGTTTAGGTTCTGTAGGTGCGATGCGCGGAAGAAGCGTCGGGAAGGTCAGAGCGCGATGGCCTCTGCCGCTGTCGCGTTTCAGGTCAAATGATGTCACTGTGCAAGCCTTGACATCACCGAGAGTGTGTGTGTGTGCTTGTGTTAACTGTGCATAGTATGCGTGTGTGATGATCTTTCTTTCTCCTGCAGCCACTGATGACGTTACTCATTAGTCACTATATATAAGGCCTGACCGACCTCTACTATCATGCAGCTTACGAGTATCTTCCTTCTATGGATCTCTGTCTGTTGAGTTTTTCTGAACTAAGCTGTTCGATAGGTTGTTTGGAGAGTGATATACTTTAATTTTGTGGGTGTATATTGATTTTAGTAAAAATATTCTCACGAAAAAAAGGACACTTTGAGGAACTATCGGTTAACGCTCAATAAAATACAGTTTTCGTTGTAAATTGATATCTACAGGTTGTATAACTGGTTTCAAGGTTGTCTACAACATTACCCCTGAATGGAAAGGTTTTGTGCTGTCTCAATTTGGCTAGGCATGTGGTGTAATCGCAAGATGTGGTTTCTGTAACTGAGTTCTTCTTTGGTTCCGTTTGCAAAGGTGTGGCCAGTCAAGGAACATTTCCTTGGACCTATGAAGGCAAGCGCTCTTGCCGTTACAATCTCTGATTACGAAAGGCCAAGTTGTGGTCAAGTTAGTGACGCATGGAACTAATGCTCTGAGAACGACAACATTTTGCTGCCAATGATTTACTACTGTAAAGGCTCAGTTTATTCGCAGTCACAGCATGATGAAGTTACAGAAATTTAATCTTGTTAGATCTTTAACTTGTCACTTTTGTAAGACTAGCAGTTAGACTGTTCTTCGGGTGTTGTGGGCGAAGCGTTACTTTCTTGTATGTTTTCCTCTCTTGATTCATGGTTAGTGGCGCAGTTTTAATGGAGAAATTTGGCGACAGTGCTACAAATTCGTCTCGACGTCAAGAATAAATTACAGCATTACAAAGGGGATCATCGATTGGCACGGCGAGTGCGAGTTAAGCTAAGTTCATTAGCTTTAATTGGTCCGAAGCACCATGCATGGGCGTTGCGTTCACGACCTGAGATTGAGTTTTTAGCGCAACGAGCAAGCAATACTCCTGAGACGGCCGAATACTCGGTATACCCTTCTTGAAAACACGTTTTGGTCATCTCACGGTACATATAATCGGGTTGCCGCCGATACCTTCAACACGGTCAAAAGTGGCGAAACCAACACCCCTGTATGAGGGTATAGATAAGTTGAAACTAATGAGCTGTGCTCAACCCGCCTTCGCTGTGCGGCTCGATGACGCTCTATTTATGTAAGTTTCTTCTCGGTTGGCAAGTACTACCAAGGAATTTGCTACATATAAATCGTAGCGTGCAATATTCTCATAAAATTATAGAATGTGCCCCTTAAGCTAAACGTAATCGCAATTGAAAGCAATATCATATCGTATCTATGAAACAACTTCGTTGTACCATCTGTATTTTAATGCGTTTGTATCGTATCGCCTGTTTCAACAATGAACATGGAAACCATCATTCGGGGACATTATTTCCTAGGAGTATGTTTGACTTAGCTGCTCTGGACAGTTATTTAGTTTTTAATAGCTTAAAAACCAATATCTCGTCTCATACAGAATGTTTAAATGAGCATCAATGTTTCATCATAATACCAGAAAACTAGAGTACTCTGAGAGAGTATACCTATGCCAAGCAAGGTAACTATTGAAAAATTCAGATTGGTTCTGAAGCTGTGAATTTCACTGTATCAACGCCAAAAGCTAATCCTTTGTGCCTTATGACAGTAATAACAGCTTCTGTAATTTTGTTGAAGATCCGTTCATAACTTATTGAATTATTTTTGTGACAAGCATAATATCAAACACAGCGACAAACAAACGAACTAACAGATCGTCACAAAAATAGTGTCATTCACTTTTCGTAGTATTGTTAACACCGCATGTAAATTTCACGAAAATCCGCCCGTAACTTTTTAGTTATGGTACTAAGAAAAAAATGGGCAGACAAACAAAAGGGTTAAACGGATCTTCTCCAAATGTTAATTATCTATTATTGCTAACTTGCCTAACAATCCCTGTAAATTTCGTAAAGATCCATCCATAACTTTTGAGTTATGTTGATGACAGACAAAGGGACAGACAAACACGACAAAAACATAACCTCTTTGGCGGAGGTAATTTGTCCAAGCCAAGAACCTCTCTATACCGCGGGTATAGCCTATTATTTCCTCATTTGTATTTCATTAATTGGTTCTATTCATTTAATCCTTTATTTCTTTCGTGTCTGAATTGAGATTAACCCATTAATTTTATTTTAACCACACTATGTTACCTTCCTCATTAAAGGTTTTTTTTAGTAAGAATAGAATAGGGCCGAGAGGGTTTGCAGCAAAATAGCAGCGTGCTTTAAATAATATCGCTGAACTTGAGTTTTCGTAGTTATAGCACTATTTGTAACGTTACAACATTACCTAATGGGCCCGAAAGGGCTGACGCCTGCTGCGTCCAGTCTAAGACATTTTGAATACGGTAATGCTAATCCTACAAACATTATTGTTCACTTGAGGCATGAAAGGGATAAAGGCAAGCTGTATTTCTCAGCGAACAAATGACTAATTACAGCTTCAGGGACCCGTCACCGCATTACAATGTAAAGAGAAAGGTCTTCCGTCGTCCAAAAATTCTTCTTCATTTTTCATGCTCAAGGCTCTCAGCTTCTGTGCGTGCTTGCCTTAGGAGTTCAAATGTCCCTCGATTAATTCTGTGAGAAACTGCCGAGTGCACGCACTGAAGGCCACTCGTTTCGTTTCGCTCTTTGTCTCGTGCGTAATTTTGGTAATTAATTGCATTTAACGAATATTGCTGTGCAGTTGTTACCTCCGCCAAGGAGGTTATGTTTTCGTCGAGTTTGTTTAATGGTTTGTATGTTCGTTTGTCTGTCACCAAGATAATTAAAAAAATTATGGACGGATCTTAATTAAATATACAGGGATTGTTGGGTATGTTGGAAGGAACAGATTATTAAATTTTGGTGAAAATTCGTTCATCCGTTTGTTTGCCGCATTTTTTTCATGCCATAACTCATAAAGTTATTTACGGATTGTTATGAAATTTGCTTGAGTTGTTAGGTATATTACGAAGAGTATAAAAATGTACAAATTTTTGTGACGATTTGTTTGTTTGTCCGTGTGTTTGATTTCATGTTTGTTACCAAAATAACTCAAAAAGTTATTCCGGATCTTTATGAAATTTACACGAATTATTTGTAATATTGAAAGACATAAATTATTAAATTTTGTTTATAATAGGTTCGGTCTGTTTGTGTGTTTGACTATTTGTCAGAATGTTAGTTAGCAACATAGGTACCTCGTAAAGTTATGAACGGATATTTAACAAAATTACAGAAGCTGTTATTGCCGTCAAAGGCACAAATGATTAGATTTTGGTCCTGATAGAAAGGAAATCGTAGTTTCAGGACAATTTTACTTTTTTGTTACCTGTGCCTTGCTTGGCGGAGGTATGCGCCCTCAGAGTGCTCTAGTTGTAACTGCCCCAACAATTGGGGTCGCCGCAGAAGCTAAAACCGCAATGCAGCTTCTGGGCGGCGCCGCGGCGGCCTCAAATGTTCCTAGCGTGTGAGCACATCATACCGGGGCTACGATATGCTGTCGCAGGCTCAACCTAATGAAAGGATGGGCAACTGGCACCTAGCAGTCGTCATACGTAGTAATTAAGTCGGTAGCGCAGATACGGTACCGACGTACTGCGGCTGCACATCCGCTCATCAGGTTGAGGTTGCGATTATATAGAGTGGTCCCGTCATCAAGGTAACCGTGGATCGTACAGGCAGCTCAGCTGCCTGCTTAATATGCATTAGGTAACCGAGAAAGGTCTTGAGTTTTCTGCGAGACATGTCAGTGTGAAAACCGCTCGAATTTTCATGGTTATCTGGGAAATATAACCTTATTTCCTGACAGTTCTCTTGTAGCTTATTTACCATTCGGCTTCTGAAACTCTGCTCTTGCGATAAATTGTTGTTATGCGCTCATCAACTGTGCCCCCTTGTCGGTCGTAATGATTAATTTTTGCGTGTAACTTTTGCCGAAACAACTTTTGGGTTCGCTATGAAAACTACTGTAAAATTTCCCGAAAAAGAAACGCGAACTAATTTCCAGAGTATAAAAATCTATGCTAATGTTTAAAATACTGTCAGGTACGAAGTGTGACGTAACCTCGTAGTATGCGACGTGCACCACGTGTTAGGCGAACATTGAGTTTAGTGTTCGTTCAATACATTGTCCCATCGTAAGCCGTCCGATCGATATTGAAAATAAGAATAAATGAAACGTTACTGCAGGAGTCAGCCGAAGCCAGTTTGTGAAGTGTTTATAGTACTGATGATTAAGGTTTAGGCATAGACCGCAACAGTACTTGACTCTTAGGTCCAAAAGTGGTCTCTGACGCTGGTGGCCAAATGGGAATAATGGGATTTCTCAAGAGCTATTACGAACATGTCCAGACACGGTCTTGCAGGCAAGCGCTCAAGTGCGTCTCCGCCGTATCCAAGATGCCTTCTTCGAAGAAAAATGTTGCGTACCTTGGAATTTTTTCTTCAGTATTAGATAGGGGTAAAAGAATAGCTCTTGAGAAAATTCCAGTTTTTCGTTGCTGACTTGTGGCCGCCAGCGTCAGACCTAAGAGTCAAGTACTGTTGCAGTCTATGGTTTAGGTATTGCTCAGACAAATTCTAGAGCTTAAAATAAATTAAAAGTTTAAATTGAAAAATGAAACAATGTAAAAATCTATCATTTCACGGTTTTTAGGGTTATCAAAAGCCACAAGAAATAATGAGATTCTTACAGGCGCGAAATGGTTAAAGTGATCACAATCTAATTATTTTTGGTATCATTGTCCAACAACTGCAAAATAAAATTTGCAATAAATAAGTCCGTGCTTGCGCAGATTTGCACTGTTATTGACTGCTTTTGCGGTGCGACATCATGTTGCTAAAGTAGGTACAGTTCGCGCGGCTTGTTTCTACTTTACGGAATTATGAAATTTACCCCACTGGGTTGGTCTTTGAAGGCGTCTTTGCTTCATGGCAGGAAGGCACAGTTGCGAATAACTTACGAGTGCTCTCAGTTCGGGGCCGACATAATTTACTGTAGATACTCGATCGGGTCGCCGTAACAATCTGTTCAACCCCTTGAATCTAAGGCATCAACCACTTGAATCGAAGGCAGCGCCTAATATCTAAATTTCTGTGCCGTTACTTATGAATACAAACTATAGCAGTACGGATGCTACTTCGCTTTCTGGTCATTGCAGTCGAATTTACGCGGTGCACAGGTTTAAGTTATTTCCGTCATTTCCAAATTTTATCTTGCACTATATTGTTACTCAAGAATGCATTTGCATTTGCTTTTCAACGATATACGATGGAAGTATATAATGTTACACGAATTTTTGAGGGTGGCTCAAGTATGTTGTTTAATGTTTAATAACCCTTTACTGGGCAAGTGCCCATATATAGTTACATATAAGGTGCTCTTCCTAGGAATACGGTTTTCAGTCACCAATGGACGATTTATACCGATTATCCAGACCCTTAAAATGAACTCCTACATATATCATATGTCGTACTGATCATTATCTGTGGCTCAATATTCCCATTTGGTGTCTTAGCAAATATTGCTAACCTACGCATAACTGATGGCTAACCCATTACCGCTCGCTGTCCCCAGTTAGGCACATCATCACTAAGCAGCAATCATTTTATGAATGCCAAACCTAATCTATTTACTAATGCATTTTGCGTTTTCGAATATAAATATAATTTTATCGATTGAGACAAGTTATGCCAGCGCTGAAGTGAGATTTGGCCAAGTTGCTTTGCGTTCTTAGCCGCGCCCATCGAGCTCCTTACGCTGGTTTGACTATATATATAGTGCTTTTCCTACGAGCAGTAATGGTTTACCTTTGGCGATAACTCTATTGTTATTTGACTAGGCTGTCTCGTTACCATGGAGGATACTTTCTCTTGTTGGAACACAGTAGTAAATAGTACTCTTGTTATGTAGCGACACAGCAACGGCTAAACAAGAAAGAATTAGCTTTATTTCATGAGGCCGTTTTATTTTGCTACAAAATCTCTTTGTTCTATCTCAATCCTACATACGGGAAAGAAAAATCTTCGCAGCAACGTAACACAGCTTGGTTAAAATACGGTTAACAAGTATCGATATAAACGGTATAAGGAGAGTTGTGCCACTGTACCAGTATATTTGCTGCCCCTGCATGCATCGGAGCACATTAGGAAATTTTAGAGCCATGTAGCGGTTGAGAGCTGGCTGCCCCGCGCTTCTATTGCTTCTGGCTCATCCAATGTGCCGTGACAAGCAGGAAAGAAGCCGAGACCATCTCTGCGATGAGGAGAAAGCTTCTTCAGAGAAGGTTTATCGTGCGGTCGGTGCGCTAATGCCTCTCTGCTGAAGGTTAACAGCGACATTATTTGCCACCGTTGGCTTCGTATGCGCCGTACAGCTGTAATGNTGACAAGCAGGAAAGAAGCTGAGACCATCTCTGCGATGAGGAGAAAGCTTCTTCAGAGAAGGTTTATCGTGCGGTCGGTGCGCTAATGCCTCTCTGCTGAAGGTTAACAGCGACATTATTTGCCACCGTTGGCTTCGTATGCGCTGTACAGCTGTAATGTGATAGTGGGAAACGAGCGGGAGACGCTCTAGGGTGCTTCATGTGTTGAATCTTTCTTTGCTGATATTGTTCTTCCCTCGTCATTGGACGTTGCCATCCATGCACGGACTGCTCCTTTTATATGGCGTGCTACACGTTCCTTTCTCACTCCTCTCTTTGACTCGCGGGCGAGGCTGTGGGTAATGAGGTTTAATCCATGAGTCCAGTACTCACGATAAAATACTAATGAGTAGGCCTACAATGCCTTACTTCGGCAGCGCTGTCTCCCTGCATAGATTCTCTCTCCCATAAGAGCGATACCCTAACCCTCGCAGCAGAACTACGCAGCCCTTAGGCGACTGAGTTAACACAGTATTATGTAGAGAATGGATTAAGGCATCGTTCCATTAGAAAGGCGATGTCATGGAGGAAGAAAGGAAGGACGTAATATTATAGTATCTTGATAGAAATATGGAACCCATGCACGAGGGTGTTCCGACCACATGTCGACAATGTAATTTTTTTTTTTGCGCTAAAGTTGTATTAACTCTATTCGTAGCCAAAATTCACTGTTAGATTGGATGCAATTTCGTATCTCATTCTGAAAATGATTATAACTTCGTTTAGATTCTAGCATAATTGTTCATTCTTTGCTGATTATTATTCAACCTTTTTTTCGTCCGGAATAGGCTATATGTATGCTCAGTCTTTGAAAATAAGTTAAACATTCCTGCTGCAACATCTAATAAAAAGTGCCTTAGGGCGTAAACTGAACGACTGAGGTTTGGGCGAGATGTTTCAGTGCGTTTGACTGGGTCCCGAAATTGAGCGCTCGAAGCTTGACGTGTCCCAACCTTCAATCAGGTGGAGCGGCTTCGGCCAGGTAAATTGAGTTTCCGATCCTTTATCGGTTTCCTTTGAGACTTCCAGAAATTCAAATTTGCTGCGTAAAGCGGAGTCTTCTGTCGGCTCAACGTACGCGTCATCGCAACAGGATTCAAAGTGCAGAAGCCAAATCTTCTGACTGCGTGCAGACCGAGGCTCCAGGGCTTAATTTAGGCTCCAATCGAATATGTCCTAACTAAGCTAATTGAGCATCGTCATCAGTACGTATTTTTGATCTGTCGAGTTATTTTCGTCAGCATTGTACCGGCCGAGGTTTTTGAAGCGGTAACTGCGGCGGTGGCTGTGCACGTAGTTACCATGCACAGACAAAGGTGCTATTTCGCTACCTTTACTGCAACTATTATATTAACCTTAACCGTCTACAATAATCATTCCTTCTCGTGAGTGGATTTTGAGATATATGGGCTGGAAAAGGGCTAAGTGTCGCATTCTTCTGGGTACTTTTGAACGATTTTGTTTTTCTTCTGTGGTTAAGCTTATGTGCGAAGTTTTAGTGTCGTTTCGGGTTGGTTGAGTTTCGTTCAAACTAGTCTACATGCCCGCCTTAACCCTTTACCATGCAAATGACTGTATATGGTTACTTCCATGATGCTGATCCTACGAAAACTTTTGACATGTTTCCATTACGTGATTTTGGCACCAATCTGTTTGAACTAGCTCCTCACACCGCCATTTATATACTACCACTAAAATAATGTGATCCGCGTTAGCTTGTACTTATCCGGAACTTCAGTCATGAGCGTGCGATTAATTACTTTGGATAAAATTTTAGCCAATTATTGCAAACCGATCACCCTTGAAAGGGCTAGCTGCTCTGTAGGATTTTTCGGCGTTATTTCTTTGCGATTACCATCTGAAACTCGACCTATAGGATTCAGCTAGCAGTCCATGCACGATTGGAGCTCCGGAAAGTTAAAACAAAGAGGTTTAGATTATATTGCGTATAAAGCAAGTAATGTCACTGATCATTGGCGCCTCCGTGACAAACAAGTTGTAGTAAGCTGCCGACAACGTTCCCGGCAGTATAGGCGCGGCCAAAACAAAAACGTTTTAGCAAGCTGCCGACAATGTTCCCGGCAGGATAGGCGCGGCCAAAACAAAAACGTCTTAGCAAGCTGCCGACAATGTTGCCGGCAGGATAGGCGCGGCCAAAACAAAAACGTTTTAGCAAGCTGCCGACAATGTTCCCGACCGGATAGGCGCGGCCAAAACAAAAACGTAGCAAGCTGCCGACAATGTTCCCGGCAGGATAGGCGCGGCCAAAACAAAAACGTTTTAGCAAGCTGGCGACAATGTTCCCGGCAGGATAGGCGCGGCCAAAACAAAAACGTAGCAAGCTGCCGACAACGTTCCCGGCAGTATAGGTGCGGTCTAAACAAAAACGTTTTAGCAAGCTGCCGACAACGTTCCCGGCAGTATAGGCGTGGCCAAAACAAAACCGTTGTAGCAAGCTGCCGACAACGTTCCCGGCAGTATAGGCGCGGCCAAAACAAAAACGTTGTAGCAAGCTGCTGACAACGTTCCAGGCAGTATAGGCGCGGCCAAAACAAAAACGTTGTAGCAAGCTGCCGACAACGTTCCAGGCAGTATAGGCGCGGCCAAAACAAAAACGTTGTAGCAAGCTGCCGACAACGTTCCAGGCAATTTAGGCGCGGCCCAAACAAAAACGTTTTAGCAAGCTGCCGACAACGTTCCCGGCAGTATAGGCGCGGCCAAAACAAAAACGTTGTAGCAAGCTGCCGACAACATTACCGGTAGTATAGGCGCGGCCCAAACAAAAACGTTGTAGCAAGCTGCCGACAACGTTCCAGGCAGTATAGGCGCGGCCCAAACAAAAACGTTGTAGCAAGCTGCCGACAACGTTCCAGGCAGTATAGGCGCGGCCAAAACAAAAACGTTGTAGCAAGCTGCCGACAACGTTCCAGGCAGTATAGGCGCGGCCAAAACAAAAACGTTGTAGCAAGCTACCGACAACGTTCCTGGCAGTATAGGCGCGGCCAAAACAAAAACGTTGAAGCAAGCTGCCGCCAACGTTCCAGGCAGTATAGACGCGGCCAAAACAAAAACGTTGTAGCAAGCTGCCGACAACGTTCCTGGCGGTATAGGCGCGGCCAAAACAAAAACGTTGTAGCAAGCTGCCGACAACGTTCCTGGCGGTATAGGCGCGGCCAAAACAAAAACGTTGTAGCAAGCTGCCGACAACGTTCCAGGCAGTGTAGGCGCGGCCAAAACAAAAACGTTGTAGCAAGCTACCGACAACGCTCCCGGCAGTATAGGCGCGGCCAAAACAAAAACGTTGTAGCTAGCTGCCGACAACGTTCCAGGCAGTATAGGCGCGGCCAAAACAAAAACGTTGTAGCAAGCTGTCGACAACGTTCCCGGCAGTATAGCCGCGGCCAAAAGAAAAATGTTGTAGCAAGCTGCCGACAACGTTGATGGCAGTATAGGCGCGCGGCCAAAACAAAAACGTTGTAGCAAGCTGCCGACAACGTTCCCGGCAGTATAGGCACGTTCACAACGAAAACGTTTCAGTATGCCACAGTTAATGTCAGACACGAACCGGAAGTGAATGACTGCATGCTGTGTTCAGAGCAGCGGCCACTGACGGTCTCTCTACTCTACACCACAGCCCCCCCCCCCCTCCGACATATGCCACGGCGTGGAGTGCACCTGCACCGGTACTGGCACACTTGCGCACCCTCACTCACCCTCGTTGCCACTACTGGGTAAATACTACTAATACACGGTCACCCACTGCCAGTAGGTACCTTCGCTGTTAGTATGTTTGTTTATTGAGGAGCTGAAGCCTTCAATGCTGAGCGACTGTCCGTTTTTATTTTCGCGCGGTAGATAGCGGTTGTTGTATGAGAAGTGAAGGTTTTCTGAATGCGGTAATGGACTAAGCTTCCCCGTTTTCGGAACATCGGTCACCCAAGAGAAAGGAATAAGGGAAACTTGGAATCCACGTACGGGAGCGTTCCCACAGTGAATGTTCCCACATGGGCACAGCAAGTCGAGGAAAATAGAGGAAAAACAGGACAATGAACCCCAATACAATTAGGGAACAGTTAGGAAACACCCCCACCCCGCAGTGGTACGGTACGAAAGCAAGTTATCTCGAAGGCCCAACTGAAACAAAACTTTCAAGCCGACAATCGGCCTGACGTTGCCAAAGTTAGCTACTAAAATTATACTGGAATTTACCAATTCTAAGTCGAAAGGAGGTACGTATAGCTAAAACAAGCAGCGGAAAACAAGTGTGTATAAAAAAATGGGCTGGTTTGCTACCTTTAGGTGCACTGTGCATGTGGCTGGTGGCGGGTGCGGAAGCCAATCTATTACTGTTGGAACAAGTGCAGCTGATGCAGCAGATGTAAAGAGAGCTGTGTTCCAGGGCTCTGGTGGTGACGTACGAATGCTTTCTTTCCTCGTTTGTAGAGCCATGCCGTCATGGATTTGGCGAGTGTTGAACTGCCGTGCTGGATATGTGTGGTGATGCATGCAATGTGTGCTTCCTCATGCAGCCAGGAGGCATGTTAAGTTCACTGTCTGATGATATCTCAGGATGTCGTGCTCCTAGTAAGATTCGATGTTCTATACCTTAATCTTTAAGACGTCTTTTCTCGTGCCCACTTTGCCTTCTTTTCTTCTGCTGCTACTGCTAATCTTAGTTTCCTTTTGTTTCGTTCACGTCAGACTGTTACGATGCGCGGCGTTCCTCTGTTTATCTTCGCCTACTAAGTTTCTCTCGCTTTTTCGCTCTTGAACTATCATTTGAAGTGAATGGAAACCCTCAGGTTAACATGTCTAACATGACTTACTTTCTTGAAAATGATAAGATTTGGACAGCATCGTTCCGATTCACATTTACTGTATGCCAATGCCACACGCAAGTCAAACGAACGAGTATCGTCATCTTTTCGTCCGAATGTGTTGATATGCCTATTCAAATAGCACGATCTTGCAAAGAATGTAGAGTTATAAATCCTTCCAGACATATTGAGCTGTCCGTAAGTTAGCTAACGGCACTTGCGGAGTAAACTGAACTGACCGGAAACATTTTTATACCATTTCTTGGTAATCTCAAAGTTGTGGTTACAGGAGTTCAACACAACGTTCTAACGAACGTTCTTTTGACTTGCGTGTGTCATCGGCATAAGTATGACCCGCGAATCGTTGGCCTGACTGCCACTACGGGTATTTCCTCCGTAGAACCGCCGCCTCGACTGCCACTACTGATGTGTTCTTCCCATAACCATTGCCTCTACTGCCGCCGCGGGTCTTCCTGTAGTCCTTCCTATGTGTTCATGAGAACCCTGGCTGCTCCTACTGCCACTACGGGCCTGTCTAACTCATTGGTCTGACAGTACACATGTACAGAGTCACTGCTCCGATTGCCACTGAGGGACAGTGACTGTGAACCACTGCCGCAGGGTCACTGTACAGAAGTCTAACTTGGCCCCTTCTCTACAGGGCGTGACTGCTGACCCACTGATCGAGTACCAACCCCTAAGTGACACTAAAGATTCCCTCTGAGGCTAAGGCCAACAGAATGCCTCTTTGTGCCTGTCTTGTTCACCGTGTTGTCGCCAACCTCTCTGCGTTCTCATTTTTATCAGTTTGGTCTCCTTGCCATCTCAGATTTTTTTTTTATTCCTGTCGTCGCTACTAAGTTTGCGCCGCCTTGCTGTCAGAAATAAGAAATGCAATAATGTATCGCCATCTAATACTAAGAATGACCGTCGTGTGTTTATAAATATATATATCGATTAGAAGCAATTGAAGAAATTTTGATACCCACGACGCACGTTTCGCTGTTCTCCAGCTCATCAGGTTGGAGGGTCAAAGTTGTTAAATTTAGTTCTTGAAATCTTGTGAAATTTAGAGAGGTTATCATAGGAAGGTGTAACTATGATACCGGCTGTTCCAAACGTATAAATGAAATTTCCAATCAAGTATAAATTGACAAAACATTTGCTTGATTGGAAATTTCATTTATACGTTTGGAACAGCCAGTATCATAGTTACACCTTCCTATGATAACCTCTCTAAATTTCACAAGATTCAAGAACTAAATTTAACAACTTTGACCCTCCCACCTGATGAGCTGGAGAACAGCGAAACGTGCGTCGTGGGTATCAAAATTTCTTCAATTGCTTCTAATCGATCTACATCTATGCCATTTCAAGAGAAATATATATATATGACGATTGTATAGAAGCAGTTGAAGAAATTTTGGTACCCACGACGCTCGTTTCGCTGTTCTCCAGCTCATCAGGTGGGAGGATCGAAGTTGGTAAATTTAGTTATTAAAATCTTGCGAAATTTAGAGAGGTTATCATAGGAAGGTGTAACTATGATACCAGCTGTTCCAGAAGTATAAATAAAGTTTCCAAACTGCAACGTGCAGTAATTGGAGTCAACTCAGCGGGCTTTAGTTGAAATTTGACGAAACATTTGCTTGTTTGGAAACTTTATTTATACTTCTGGAACAGCCGGTATCATCGTTACACCTTCCTATGATAACCTCTCTAAATTTCGCAAGATTTTAATAACTAAATTTACCAACTTCGATCCTCCCACCTGATGAGCTGGAGAACAGCGAAACGCGCGTCTTGGGTACCAAAATTTCTTCAACTGCTTCTACAATCGTCATCTACATTTTGCCATCTCAAGAAAATAATATTTCAGAAGCCATGGCAAGTTAATTCAATATGTGCATCTTCAAGAGTTCCTTATCATCACCA
>LQNS02278094.1:33772350-33791566 GCA_001587735.2 Parhyale hawaiensis | reverse complement strand
GTCCCCACAGCCGTACACGTCCCCACAGCCGTACACGTCCCCACAACCGTACACGTCCCCACAGCCGTACACGTCCCCACAGCCGTACACGTCCCCACAGCCGTACACGTCCACACAGCCGTACACGTCCCCACAGCCGTACACGTCCCCACAGCCGTACACGTCCCCACAGCCGTGCACGTCCCCACAGCCGTGCACGTCCCCACAGCCGTGCACGTCCCCACAGCCGTGCACGTCCCCACAGCCGTGCACGTCCCCACAGCCGTGCACGTCCCCACAGCCACAGTAGCAGGCCGAGCAGATGAGCTATGAGTGCAATACCAAGAATCACTAAGAGCCGATGATACATGGAGCGCGGGGCTGCGCCGGAGCGCCCACGTACCAGGTACGGATGCTTCGCTGCTCCCTCATCGCTGTCCTTTATTGGCGTTTTGACAGGCGATGTTTACTGGCAGCGACGACCACGGCTAGTTTTTTTGTTAATAGATTCTGTGAACGATTGATGCCCGTGTTATTACAATTTAAGACTCTCCTAAGTTTTTCTGAATCGTTCTTCAAATGCGTTCAACGAACTATGGTGCAATCGAGTGTAGCGTTTTGCTGCGTATTCTATGAAAATGGAATTTTTTTTAAAGCCTTATCGACTTTGTGTTTATGAAGAAATTTTTTGCGTGTTCGCTTGTATGCTACAGAGCACAAATACAATTAACTATAATCGAATTTAATACGCTTTAGCAACTGAAATCTTATTCCGTTGTGTCGCTTATGGTATTTCAATCAAATTTTCGCAAAGTGTATATATGTGTATCTTGCGAAGGGTTCATCTCATGTCATAGTGTCCCTTATTAACACCAGATTAGCCAAATATAAAGGGCTATTTGCTACGAGTACCTAGTCAAACGTTATATTTGTAGAGCTTCGCTATTCGTCAATATTATATTCTTGAAAATAAACCGTGATTCGATTATTATTGAACATTGGTATATCAAATATTAGCATTTCACAAACCTTTCTTAATGAGCTAGAGTCAAAAATAACAAAACATCAATGGAGTACTTCTAATAGTGTTAAAACCAAGTAGTCTCGTTCTACAATGTTATTTGTTTGCAATTCAATAAATTAAGTCATAACCCAAATCAGCAATTCTCAATAGTATCATACAAGCATTCACCCACCCGATCGCACTACCTCATTTATTGCTACAAACATTAAAGGCAAATGAAACGCATCTTTTCGAGGCAATAACTTGAGTGCTTCGAGTCCCATAACAAATTACGACCTAGACTAGACACCATGAGGCGGAGGATGTCCCGCCGCACGCCCGTGGCTGCTACTACTGGTCTTGAGAGGCAGGGTCCGGCCGGGCAGGTGGTAGCCACTTGAGTATGGGGTGCGAGAACATACCGACACAGTGTCAATGCTGCCTAACTTGACTTAACAACCTCTCATTTGCAAACGACGCTTTAGGCCAACTGAGGACCCATCTCGTTGTTAGTCACACGTTGTGCCTCTGGGTTTTGTGCCTTGCAGCGAGCCCTTCAGTTTACTGCGGGTGAAATAACTAATGGACCATATTCTGGAAACGCTGTCCGGTTATGTGGCCTTGCCAACGAACACCGTGTTCGCTTAATTTTCTTGGAGAAAAGAGGCTTTAGCTGCTAGTGCGCATGCGGGGTGGGGCAGCGAATTCTAGAAGAAATATTTTTTGTTTTACGATGTGCTTCCCACCAAATGTACTTGTTCAACACGCTGAAAATTGTTGAAGGGATGAAAAAGAAATATTTTTCTCCAATTTATTCTGTGTCCTCCTTTTGGTTAATAACAACCTTTGCTCGGCCCTTAAGTCTTAGTGCTTTAAATGTTTTTACTATGAAAGCCATTATTAAATTACCCCAATCCTAGTCCGTAGTGGCTCCCAGAGATTAAAATTAGTGTGAGAAGTTCAGTTGGTCTTCCTTTCCAGTACGCTGAATATACGCCAGAGTCCAAAGTCTGGGGTAGAAGAGGCTAAATAGTTTGATCCTAAGTCTGCAAAATTGGAGCGACAGAAACTGCTGCTCATTTAACACCTTTCGAGGGGCTTCGGCGTAAAGGAGTGTTGATAGAAGATTGGAAGCCCAAGTTCTTAAGAACATCCGACTTGATGATTTTGGAGTTTAATATCATCTCAGAAGCCATCTTTCTCTATAATATTTTTTTTAGGTCAAACTCTCAAGTTGTCCAGCAGCTCCTTCTTTCCTTTTCTTTTACTACTGGCAAGTTGCCAGCAAGTGAAATATTAGCGATTTGTATTATTTTCCTGTTATTACTTAAAAATTAAAAAAAAAACACTGAGCAAACAAATCCTTATATGATAAAATGCTTCTTGATTTTATTTGTTTCGTGTCCGCTCTTAAGGAAATAGGCGAAAAATAGGCCAGGTTGTAGATTTTGTAATTGAGTTACGTTTTCGTAGAGATCGATGAACAGGTTGCAGAAGCTGGTGAAACCCTTTATCTGAATGCACTTCTTTCTTGAAATACTGCTTGAAATCGGAACAATATATATGCAGCTTCTGGAGTCCGATTCTATAACTTTTTTTTTCTCTCGGGGAACGACGTATACATTCGACAGATGATCAACGTAGCACTGATGACGGGCAGTAGACAATTCATTCTTGTAGCTTACTTTTCTCTCCCAGAGAGCAGATTTCGCTTCAGAGGCCAAAATTTCAGCATTTCAGTGAAGCAGATATTTGAGTATGGAAGGCAGTATCGTGGATACAAGTGCACTCGCATTGCTTATAAGCTGACTAGAGTGGCATTCAAGCTCATTGCAGTGTTTTATTCAAGGAGGTTGCAATGATTTTACTGTGAAAGACGCTAGTTTGGGAAGCACGCACGTTTGAGAATGGGCCTATTGGTTCGTCTTCTGCGGCCTATCTAATCTAATTAAGAAAGAGGATAAGGAACGTACATGAAGAACGAGACTACTACAGTCTCAAGAACGAAGACGTGCTGCCAATGTAAATTATATAGGCGGATAGCCGGCATAGCCATGGGTAATCCATTGGGACCAACTCTCGCCAGTGCATTCCTTTTTTCTTCATGAAAAAGTTGGCTCGATAACTGTCCTTTAAATTCAAACCAAAATTCTATCACCGTTGCGTAGGTGACACGCGAGCCCATGATATTCAGCAATCCATCTCATATTCCAAAATTTCCACAGTATTTAAACGCGAAGCATCATCTATTCAATTCACTTGCGAAACAGATGCAAATGCTAAAAAGATCGATGTTTCTTGGATGTTACCGTGAATAAAAAGAATGGGCATTTTAACGACTTCAATGTATAAAAAGGAAGCATGCACGGGTCTTTGTTTAAGATATGATTCTTTTATTTTGTCTTATTTTAAAACTGATGTAATCAGTTACATGGTCATTCGGGCGTTCAGAATTTGTTCAGAATATGCCAATTTCAACTTGAAACTTCAAGAACTTCGAAAAATTTTCATTCAAAACTATTTCCCAATGAAACTCATTCAACACGTGTTTCGTAAAACTTTAAACAAAAGCTATAATAGTAGCCAAAATGTCCCTACTATAGAACGCAAAATTCTATATCTACCACTACCATTCTTAGGATATGAGAGTTACGACCTTAATGGAGAGAGATGAAGCGCCTATGCGATACAGTAATAAGAAAGACTTGAAGCAGAAAAGATTACAGAAGGGAATAAGAGTTGCTAATAAGCGTTAACGATAAAATGTTGAAAGGCAATTCAGAGAAGAGAGCAAACTTATCGATTATTGCGTGAAATTTTTCTCGCAAGGGTCCACTAGTACAATAATAAAGACCATTGTAATATTAAGCGTCCGGTTTCTGTCATGTTGGGAGGATTCTTATTTAAGAAGTGAATTCTTGGAAAAGCGAGTATGTCGACGCCAGTGGCAAAAACCGTATCTGTATAGCAATTCCAACCGTATCTTGGATGCTGCTGAGTCACGAAGTATTTAGTGCCTGCAGTTTTCGGCCAATACAAAGATTATTATTTACGTAGTCGTACATTGTGTCGGCACAAGAAAAGTGATTTGCTTGCTCTATTCTACCGAATGGTCATTGGCGGCGCTCTGCTCTACTGTTATATATGCAATAAAATCGAAGATATTGCGTTTGCAGCTAAACTTAAAGGGACGACTGTGTAAGATAGATACCAAGTTATGATAAAGATTAACGTTGGACAACCGACTCTTGAACCGCAGTTTCAATTCTTTAACTTCTTTCAATTTTCACTTTCACTGTGATGCCTGAAGTATGTTCCGTTGCTATTCATGCTTTATATGCGATCTCCATTCTATGACAGAGTTATGACCGCGGGCATGAACAGTAAAGAGCTGTTGATACATTTTTTCGCACTCCCTTATTGATGTCGGTGTATACCAGTGCTAAATAAAGTTTCAATCGATGTAATAACAGTCACTGGCTTGCTGCACTTGAATTGAATTGCTCCTAGCACTGCAGAGAAAATTCAGCATAAAAGCTATTCCAGGTTTGTAGTGCCAATGCTATTTAATTGGCATGGAACGTATTTCTGGAAACAACGCTGACTTCCTCCACCTCGTTTTATATATATATTGGAAAATAATTCCAAGTCTTGTGCCTTTAATACATTCCTGGGTGTAATTAAAATCGGTGGAGTTGCACGTCATCTGTAAAATGATTTGTTGACCAGACTCAGTTCTCGAAACGTGTCCTAACTTTAATTTCGCTATTTTAATTTACATCAACAAGACTACTACTTAACATCAGAGTGTAAAACATTGCAAATTGGTTTCCTAGTCACGACTCGAAGTTCTTGAACTCGCTATTTTTTAGGTTTGTTATTACACAGCCGATGCACCACGTGGCATTTTTGACCCTCGTTTGTAATACACAATATATCACAATTTGATCTTGTAGTCGTCCGTTACAAATAGGTGGTGGCTGGCTATCATTTCACCAGATAGTGCTCCACTTGACCATAGCATGGCCCCTGAGTAAGATACGTTCTTATTTTACACGAGGAGCCACACCTTAGTATAGTTTACCTCAGCTTTGACTATAGATCACAAGACATTATTGTATATCCTTGCATTTCTTCTTTCTTTTTTTCGTACTGGTTCAGACAGTCTTTGTTTTGTTTTTTTCTTAATTGCTTTTTGGTTGGTGGTGATTCTTTATGTATTTCTAAGTTCCTGTTTTTCATAACATACAACATGATAGTACCTATCCCTTCACTTATGCCCTGATAATACAGTCCGTGCCACGATAATAGCTTAAACTCATTTTGAAACGTACAATTAAAACTATCTCTGTTGAAAAGCTAATATTTTCATGGTATGTTTGGGACCATGAATAAAACTCTGTCAGAAATTTTCAGCTTATGTTAATGTGTAGTTTTCATTTAAGAAAAGTTTGAAGGTTTTGATCACTTTCAAGCGTGCCAAGGTATTAGCTTGTATAGATTTTTAGCAATTGTCATTATAAAAAAATGTTAATAATAAAAAGTATGATTATACAATGTTTTATTTAAGCAAAAAAGTCCAATTATATAATGAAACAATGAAGTACATAGTTAATAGTTTACATAAGAACCTTTCCTTTGGAAAACAAGTTCAATCCTCTTGTCGAAAAATTCTGTCAAGTTTTTTATTTCAGAACCTGGAATAGCGTTTGCAGACATCTTGATAGTTGTCCATAAGTCTTTTTTTGAAGTGTATTGCGTTCCAGCCTTGTAAATAGCCTGCTTCAGAATCCCCCACAAGTTTTCGATAGGATTCAGATCAGGAGAGCATGCCGGCCAAACCATCAAACGGTCACTTTTCAATACTAACGATGACAAGAACACTTGTGTTGCCTTTGCAGAGTGAGACGGGGCATTATCGTGTTGAAATATTAAACTGCGACGCTTCTGCAGTGGAATGTCAGTGAAAAGTCCCATCTTCATGTTTGTCTTCATATGCTCTCGAGCCCATTTCAGTCGTGAATCCTTGTCCCTGGCCGTCACAGGAGGTCGTTTTCAGGTGTAACACTCTTCCCCGTGTCTCTCAGCAACCGGCATCTTGTTGTTTTCGAGACTTCAGGGAGATTTACTTTGCAAAAGATAGCCTTCGAGGTTTGTCTTGGCGTCTTTAACAATTGCCTTTTCACATCACGAAGATCCCGAGTACTAACAGGACGCCAGAGTCCGAAGGCTTTTCCTTGGTGAAGGGTTGGCTAAAAAAGCGCTTCACCGTGTCAGCATGGCTGCCTATTGAAACAGCAATATCCTTAACCCTTTCGGTACTGACGGCATCGTCATATGCCGCATCAAAGTTTTGATTATTAAAACCAGTGCGTTATTTCTTTCTCTCGAAATTTGGACAACACATTTAACAACCCGTCTGAAGTCAGCGATAGTATTTTATTTACAACTAAACTAAACTGTAGGTGAGATCAAGTGACTACAATATGATAGTTTCTTCTATGAGCTTCTTTTAGAACCTCATAGCAAGAACGGAGTTTTCGTAGAAAAAGGGTTAACAGGTGTTCCTTTAGCCATATGTTTCACTATTTTTGCTTTTTCAACCTCAAACATTCCTCTAGCCCTATCCACTTTTAAAGATTTCTACAGAAGCGAATAGAGTGGCACACCAAATAATCATGTTATTTCCGATAATTCGTGAAATCTTGTCGAGATTCAAAAGAAGTTGCGGTGAAAGTGTTTCCATACGTAAACACTTATGCCAGAAAAGTTTCAAAGCAAATGGAAGAGTTAAAGCATTCATTACTACGTGTGCGTATAGCAGTTCAACACAAGAATGTAACAATAGTAAGTTCATTGTCGTACCGTGCAATTCTAGCCTTTAATTCAAAGAAAATTAAAAATCGAAGACATTTAGTAACGGTATTGGAGGGAATCCAAAAAGTTACTGGTAAAATCTTCATGTGCTTCCAAATCACACGAGCTGTGCCTGTGCCTGTCTCTTTTTATGAAACACTTGCGAGTAGCTTCATATGTCATCTTAGTATCGCCTCATCTCTGCCAAAATTTGGCTGAATTGCTTTTTAAAATTTTGGTGAAATTATGAAAAGAAGTTGTTACCATATTAATGAGCATTACGTACAGTGAGTTACGCGCTTCGCTTACTAACGCCCTTACCTTTTACGTTTAAATCCTTTGACTGCTCATCGTAGATAAATCACCTCCACGTCACGCGTATGTGACCACAGCTTCATCACACATGTCACCTTCATTGGACTAGACGTACATGGTGTATTACCACTACTTCACCACACAAGTGATGTCACCATTACATTACGCGTGTGCCACAAATCACCATCAATGCACCACACGAAAGTCTCCACCATATTTCACCACACGAGCTTTACCACCACTGCTTAACGACCCACATCTCACCACCACTACAACTCACGCAAGCCACCACCACTTCTCTACATGCATGTCACTACCACGTTGCCATAAAAGTATTAGTTACTACCATCATTTCACCACACATTTGTGTCACTGCCACTTTACCAAGCAAGTATCACCACCACCACCACTTCATCACACGAGTGTCACCTCCACAATTCATCACACGAGTGTCACCTCCACAATTCATCACACGAGTGTCACCTCCACCCACCACACGAGTGTCACCTCCACCCACCACACGAGTGTCACCTCCACCCACCACACGAGTGTCACCTCCACCCACCACACGAGTGTCACAACCACCACCACTTCATCACCCGAGTGTCACCACCACCACAACTTCACCACACGAGTGTCACCAATACCACTTCACCACACGAGTGTCACCAATACCACTTCACCACACGAGTGTCACCAGCACCACTTCACCACACGAGTATCACCACCTCCTCCACTTCACCAAACGAGTGTCACCACCACAACATCACCACCACCACCACTTCACCACGCGAGTGTCACCCATTCCTATAGATCACCAGCCTGAGGCAACTGGTCGGTTTTTATCCCATGTGTGTTTTATGGATGAGAGAAATGGCGGCGGTTTGACTCACTTAATCACCGCTGTGAAGTCCACCGCCATGCCATTGAAAGGCCGCTAAATTACGCATGGCCAGCTTCTCTTTTGCTTTTATTTTTACCCACCTGTTTGTTTGTGATACCTGGACGGTCTCTAGCTCAGCCTGTACGCTGGCTGGCTCTTTGTGCAGGGTAAATTCTCTTGCGCTCTCCATTCCGATCCTTTCAGCACGTGCGCAACTTGATGGCGCGCAATTGCGGAGTATTCTTGTCCCCGCAATTTCTTCTGTTTGTACGAGCTTCTAAAGCTTTCACGATCGCTATAGATGAGTTAAGTTTTGAGTCTCGGTAAGATTTCTCGTATCGCACGTTCTGAGCCTGATGGCTTGCGTTTGAGGGTGATTGTTGCTCCCTGTAATTGTTCGTAGTTGTACGAGCTTCTCAAGCTTTTAGCCTCACTACAGGATAATGAAATTTTAAGTCTCTAAAAAATTCTTCGTGTTGCACGTTCTGGGTTTCATGGCCTGTATGTTTGCAGTCTGTTACGGGTTGGGCGTCGCAGTATGTTGGTTACCGTACTGGTTACTGCTTTCAATTAATGGTTTCATGGAGGTCTTTCGTAACTCCGTACGATAACTCCCCCGTGCACAATATCCTTGACTGTTTTGAGTCCTGCCTCGTGGTCATGAACTAAGTGCATTTTAACATGGAACAAATGTTTCAAATTCATCTTTGGCTGTTTGAGATGCCGAACACAACAGCCTAGAGTTTTCCCGCGGCAGCACATAACATTGGCCATCAACTATTTTAAATACTTACGGGGTCGCTCCACTGAAGGCGCACCAGTGCTTATCGGCTACTGCGTGAATGTGTCCTCAGCTGGAAAGAGACCATCGGGACATCTTTCTGTCCTTAACCCCCATCGCGACATATTTCTATTCTTAGTCATTTCATTTCCCCTCGAAAGCAAGAAAACTTTATATCTGATCCATATGTTATTTTGGACATGCTGCAAATAACTCAATTTTTCGCAAAGAAAGACGCCGGCTTATCAGAGTTTTTCCCTAGAGATGTGAATTGTTTCAAGACTAGAAATACAGTGTGCATTACAAATTAAACTTCGGGTAAATTCTATTGATTTTTAAGCAATACGCTTGCAATGTTTTCAGAATAAGATAGAAAGTAGAATGTGCAGTTTAGAATATACCAGCCAACTGAATTTTTGGCAAGAGTGAGACCCGCGGCCTCTCGCACTTGCCGGTAAAATTCTTTGCACCGTACAAATTTTTGGGGCATCGCAACAGGTGGGGGAGTAATCTTGATGAAGTAATTGAATACATTCACATCGTGTATTAGAATTGGAAGCTAATTCCAAAGATGAGCTTTAGAGAGAGAAAACGTTGTTTAGCAGTATTAGTGTGGGTGAAAAGCACTTCGATGGTTTCGCCAAACAGATCGTCCATTGATTTTACTATAGAGGCTACGATTGAACGATAAACGTATGGGACTTCGTCTAGTTTTAATCTCGAGTCAATGTGTAGTCATATGAATTTTTATTACTTTTGCCAAGGATGTTCACTTTTGTTGGCGTTTGTTTGTCTGTCTGTCTCTTTGTTTGCCTGATAGCAACTTAACTCAAAACGTTGTTGACGGATCTTGGTGAAATTTACAGGAGCTGTTAGGAATGTCGCGAGTAAAGAATGACTAAAGTTTGGTGATGATCCGTCAGTCCTTTGGATGTCTGTGCCAACGGAGGCTTGTGTCTCGGGGCGCAGCTGTAGATTAGATTAGATAGGCGGCAGTAGACGAACCAAAAGGCCCATTCCCAAAGAGACACCGGGACTTACACCCCGGCCCTCTATGAGCTATTGCCATTGTAGTTTAGCAGTGGACTGCCATGATCGCGCTTGTTAAATTTTCGTTGAGGAAGTTCTCCGCAAGTTCTTAGGTTTTACTCATCTAAAATAATACCGTATAATTGAAGGTTTACCCGAGATCACACTACGGTAGCTGAAATGAAAGAATGAGTAGGCAGTTGTACAAAACGTAGACGTGACTATTGATTTCTTATTTTATTTTGTAGAAAAAAAAACTATCAACGTAGCTTTACCTGTTTACTTTCGTTGACAGTATTTATTGCATTTTCTTCTTCTTTTCCTTTCTGTTATTCATTTGCTGGAGCTAGGTTCCTCCTTGCCCTGGCTTTCTGTTTTGCTTGTCGTAGGATATGTTCCATCCTGTTTGCTCTCTTGAAACGCCGTCTTGTCTCTTGGGAAATTTAATTAGAGTAAAACGTCATCTAATATTGTCTTGAAGCATACGAACATGCCCTACGCACTGGTGCGCTGAATAAGTGCAAATCTGCCTGTTTATTATATTTACTGTCTAGCAAGTTTGATGAACTTGTGTCAAAATATAAAATTCCAGACCGATTTGAAAGGATTGGGATTTTTGATGATTATCCTATAAAATTATGTTCCAAGGTCGTATACTCAGCAGCGCATTGATATAATTGCATGCATGGACGAGTCAAATAGCATTTGTGTTTCGGACGCATTACGCCAGTATATTGAATGGCACGGAATCGACATTTTCCTAAAATATGGATTAAACAATATACTTACACACGGGATATCAGTATGGTACCTCGCTCCGAAACAGACGAATCCAAACATATTGTAGTACCAGGCACGGATTAAGCGATAATTGAGTTACCTACACACATTTCCACACGCGGCAGTAAGGAGCCTCCCGGCAAACCAACACTGCTCACCGGTATACCGCTAATAAGTGGTTACGAATTTCAACATGCATTATACCTTGTAATATCGTCAGCACTGATCGCACATAAGTCATAGGAGAAGGCGCGGCGATTTTTTTCCATTATCGCACGAAGCGATCTGAATATTAGGGAGTTGCCACACGGCTATCTGCAGCTGCCCTTAGCGCGCTATTATGTCTTGTTGGGAGGCTCTCATAGCTCCATATCGTTGCTGCCACTTCTGTTTTTTTTATTAATCTGTATGGACTATATTGGCACCGGCAGCCTCAGCATACCGAAGCTGTAAAATAGGACTGTTTTGTGTCGCAGTCTTTGTAGAAAATGCCCGCCCGGGCAGCCTTAGCGTGCTGAGCAAACACGCTGCAGAATGCAGCAGTTTCCCAATCGGAAATTTCTAGGCATTTATCGCCTGCCTACGAGTAAATAGTGAAGGATATCGGATAAAATCGGATAAATGCACATAAGTTTCCGATTGGGTTGTTCTCCCGAAGTGTGTGGATGATCTCAACTCTGGCAGCCTTATAACAGACAAGAGGAACACAAGTAGCATAGTGTGGAATGTCTCAACCCCGGCAGGCTTTCCGTACTGGACGAGCGTACTAGACACCGTGAGACTAGTTTGTCTCCTAGCCCGTATGGAATATTTCGGCCCCTGCAGTGTCTGCATATAATTATATTGGACGAACGGGGACGTTCCAAAATGAGACTTTTGTCTCCTAGTCTCTGCAAAATATCCCTGCCCTGGCAGCCACTACATGCAGAAGAAACAGAAGCTCTATAACGAGCCTGTTGGTTTCCTTATTTGAACGGAATTAATTGCTTAGCCCTGACGTTCAGAACCAGCAGATGCTGTAAAACAGGAATGCTTTGTCTGCTAATCTGTAGGGAATAAGTCAGTCCTGGCATACAGAACCAAAAAATTTAAGAATTGCACTGTTTTGCCTTCTAATCTGTGTGGAATAAGTCAACCCTGGCATGCAATACAAAAAAGCTATAAAATTGGACTGTTTTGAGTGCTAATTTGTGTGAAAAAAGCCAGCCCTGCCATGCTGAACCAAAAAGCCCTAAAATCGTACTGTTCTGCCTGCTAATCTGTGTGGCATATCTCAGCCCTGGCAGCCTCGGCGGCGCGCAGAACAAACAGAAGCTGCATAATGGGGCTGTTGGGGCTGCCACTGCTGCCGTCATAGATCGCCTTGCTGAACTGCGGCGTATGTCTGGCCGGCTTTCTTGAGCTGAGAACTTTACTGCAGGTGTCCAGGCTCTAATTATTGGTGGCCGGCACCTAAGTGTGGATGTAACCAATTTGGCGGTGTGAGATGGCGCCATCACCGCGCACCCGGCCACTAACAATAACGCGCCTTAATCACACGTTACAATAACTGACGGATCTGACAACTCGCAATAACGTCTTCAATTGGTACCTTGCCATAAGTAACTTCAACAAGCGGCCGGATAAAGAGCACGTCCTCACGTCAAATTATTGGTAGCGCCTGCAGGATTGCGCACCTTACAGGTACTAAATCAGCGCTCCTCATAGTAGTCATTGCGACCTTCAAGCAGAGCGCGGCGATATTTCAGGGGCCGGTGAGCTACCGATTGTCCCTGGGATAAAGAAAGCGTCGGGCATCTCAAGTGTACCTTGCTGGCCTGCTTATGAGATGATGCCGGCGCTGCTTCTTCATCGAGATGTATGCATGGATTTTTGTCCTGACTGCATGCGTCATTTACTTTGATATGTTTACCCACCGAGCGGCGCTTCGTATGGGTTTGGTCTTCTCATTGCTTGATGGTTGATTCCTTTGATCTTATTTACACATTTGGTCCCGGCACCCTTGTACATTTTTACCCCTGCCGAGGAGGTTATGTTTTCGTCGAGTTTGTCTGTCTGCCTGTTTGCCTCTTTGTCTATCTGTCTGTCACCAAGATAACTCAAAAAGTTATGGACGGATTTTGTCGAACTTTACAGGGATTCTTATGTAGGTTAGGAGGAACAGATGATTAATTAACCCTTTCGCTACGGAAACTTTCGCTCTTTTATGAGGTTCTAAGAGAAGCTCCTTGAAGACACCATCATTGTAGTCACTTGAGCTCACTTACAGTGTAGTTCAGTCATAAAGAAAATACTATCACTGACTTCAGACGCGTTGTTAAATATGTTGTTCAGAATTTCAGAGCAAGAAACAATGCACCGGTTTTAATAATGAAAATTTTGATGCGGTACGTGAACGTACCGTCAGTATCGAAAGAGTTAACTTTTGGTGAAGATCCGTCCATCCGTTTGTTTGTTTGTCTGCCTCTTTTTCTTAATGCCATAACTCAAAAAGTTATGGACGGATTTTTATGAAATTTACGCAAGTTGTTAGGTATATTACGAAGGGTAAATGACCAAATTTTTGTGATGATCTGTTCGTTCGTTCGTTAGTCACTGTTTCTAATTCTATGCTTGTTAGCACTATAACTCAAAAAATTATGAATGGATTTTTATGAAATTCATAGGAATTGCTATTAATGTTAAAAGACATGAATGATTAAATTTTGGTGCAGATCGGTGTGTTCGTTTGTATGTTTCTCCCATGTTTGCTGTAATGTTTGTTAGCAGTATAACTCAAAAAGTTATGAACGGATCTTCTCGAAAATTGCAAAAACTATTAATACCATCAGAGGGCACAAATGATTAGATTTTGGAGTTGATACAAAGAAAATTATGATTTTAAAGCCAAATTGAATTTTTCGTTACCGTTGCCTCGCTTGGCGGAGGTATGCGCTCTCAGAGTGCTCTAGTTTCTTATATTTTCCGTATGGTAACTGCTACTCTCTTTATCGCCGAGTATTTCCCTCGCGTCGTATTATTTATGAGCTGCCACTTGAAGCTTTTTCTTAAAATTTTTAATTCTACTGCTGTATTTATACCTAGCGATTGCTACATTCTTAATTTTCGAGAAATTTCTCAATCTTTCGTCGTGAACTATAGTGTGCTGCATCTTGGCCTGTAATCGAACGTGCGCAACTAGCGCTTCTGCTATGCAAACTTTTCTCTTCAATTGAAAATGTTGTAAAGCATAACCTGGGTTTGCAATCTAGTCTTCGTAACGGTACATTTTTCCTCAATGAATGTGGACATGATCGAATTTCGCAATGGCACCGACCGTAACTTTCGACTTGGCAGTAAAAATTATCCCGAACTGTTGCGTAGAGCCCTTGCGCATTGGGACAGAGGCTAGGAAACTGCCTGATTTATACCATTTTTCAGTAGCTGTGTACACTTTTCGTAATCGATGTGCAATGACGTACGACACCGAGTTTAGAGTTTTCATGGCGAAAGGGTCTACTCACATTTTGTTATGTATCAATAACATGTTTTCTTATTCTTTCTCAACCTCACAATACAGTGACGGGATTGTTATTCAAAATGAGAATTTTCGAATTGCCGAGGTTAAGTTTTACAGGCCCCTGAATTTGCTTGGCCGAAGTAGAGTTTCCGGAGCAAACAATGTTACTTTTGGGTGACTCGATGTTATGATGTTATGACGATACTCTAATCCCGGCATCGTTAGGTTCAGCTGCTGCATTTAGCTTTATGGTCTTCGCTGTACTTAGAATAAAGTAAAATGTCTCACTGAAGAAAATATTTGTAGTTAGGCACTGGCCAATAGTATATAGAAGCCCTGTGGGCAGTGTCTATGCACACATGAGGTGGCTTGAATATAATCCCCTGGAGCTAGTCCGAAGACAGACACTCAAGGTAAGGCACCCAAGTTTTCCGGCGATTACATCGACCCTCTTTTTCTTTACGAAAAACTACTTTTACTTTCTACTATAGCTTGTTTCTCGGCGTTTTAATCCTCTCTGTGTAAAATACATAATCTGTTCACTGCATTCGCGCTACCCGAACACTTTCAAAATACGTAAGACATTAAATAAGTAAGTAAATAAGTATTATAAAGGAATGCCGCGCCTTATACTCAGCCACCTGATTCGCCTCTTCGATTGTATGGTGATGAGTTTTCATTTGGCCTCCTCCAGTTATCCTATCGAGCTCAGCTCTCCATAATCAAGAGGCTGTAAGCTAACGCTAACTAATGATGATTGTGAGGCTCACCCGTTCGCTGATATCATTAGGAGATCCATCTTATTTGATCTCTTATTCGAACGTCCCTTGAGTCAGTAGACAGATCTCTTGCTTTAATCAGCTCCCGGGTGAGGTGTTACTTGGGCTCTTGAGGTCTATGGCGAGTCATATTTTACGGTATCTCCAGCTGAGGACAGAGTAAGGTGACTATAGTTTGACACTCCTGGTCATTTGAGCGCTTTGTGAGCTTCAAATGATAATTTTGTGTTAGAAAAGGAGCATGACTTCGCGCAGAGAACATTGTTCTGGGGAACCTGGTGTAAGGTAGAGAATGCGGACCGAAATATGCGTACCTTATGTGACACGTTAAGTCACCATTTTTTTTTCTACTATAGACGTTAAACTAAGGCAAAATTGAGAATGGTGCACTGTATTATAAGTTATCAAATCTTCAAAATGCTCATTAGAATATCAGGAAAAATTAAAATTATATGGGAGATTATCATACCTCCTACTTACCACATAAGAGTTCCACTTATATACTTATATGCATGGGTACAAACCTAATAAAAAAACTCTTGTATGAGTGCTCTTTATTCGCCATTCACCTGTGGAGTTCATTTAACCAGATCGATGCCTGTAACTTAGCTTTCTGGTTACGGGCCCAAGGGAAGTAGTGTAATCTGTACCTTTTTCCAGTCTATTTCTTAATTGCTACTTTTAAGAACCTAATGTCCGTTCCTTAACTTCTTTTGAGAAACCAATTGGAGAAGTTGCAACTGTACTTGCACAGATTGCAGCTTTTGCTGCCACGTATCAAATGGAGAACCAGGATACATGTTAGCTATGTGAATCATAAACGTTTCGGATTATAGAAAATCCTTTCATGTGAAACATGTTTTACATGGTACCCCACTGAACCTCATCGTTGCTTCCTTCATATGCAGTTAGTTGAGCTTCCAGCAGCTTTTTCGGTTTATGTTCTCGCTGTGCACCCGCCGATTTTTCTTTGTTTTGCTCATCAAATTCTTTCCGGACTTGTTGTCCTCGTACTGGTTAATCCTTCGTGCGTGGGCTCTCAGTATTTCTTGTTGTAACACGCGTCTCTGCTCGTCTTGTCACACGGTGTTGCGCTATCGAATTAAAGCGTCGTTCACCACCTTGTGGTGTGATATAATTTATCAAATATTAAATCTGATTCACCATTTATTGACCAAACATTCGTAAGCGGTTACCACTTTCGTGATTTTGTCAGCACAGTTTGAACCGCCATCTGGAGGCGCTGCGACCCATAAATATGTATTAATTTTTGGGCCTACGTGTTGAATCAGTAACCGCGACGAAACTTATATCGAGTACGATGCTTTTCGTTGCTGGAACACGTCAGTAAAATTACCCTACATCGAATACTAACGTTGAGTACGGTGGTCTTCGAAATCCGCAGATCAAGTCATTGTAGGAACCCGTCAGTAAGACTATCCTACATCGAATACTTACGTCGAGCACGGTGATCTTCTAGGCCCGCAAATCAAGTCATTGCAGGAACCCTTCAATAAACTTAACTCCACGAGCAATCTACAACCATCTGGGAGCACTACCCAGTAGCACTACTGTATTGTGCCGTGGTGGCCGTGGTCTCGCATACATGAATAAGTAATGAGATGCAAGGCGATCTGTAAATTGCGTGCTTGCTTAAGAACGATAGGCCACTGGCGCGGTACCTTATAATCTGCATATGCTCTCTCACCATCCAATGGTCTTGTTTACCCTTGCTAATCAATTGCCGCTCTAATCTTGATCATTGAGCTCATATTATAGGCTATATTTGCGTGTGCCGTTTGAGATATGCAAACCGTGCGAGGGAGACGCTGCTGCATGTCGCGTGGCGATCTGCCGGATGTTGGTTGGCTGGCCGCTTGTGGGACGCAAGAAAACTTGCTTGTTTGTCTGGAAGGGGCAGCCAATGACGACTGGAGTGTTCGCTTCGGCTTTGCTCTTGCGAGGAATATTTTCATGTTAATATGCTGTTTTTTGATATACAGTCGGCATAATTATAAAATTCTTAAACGTTTCGGGATAAATGATCCCATCATCAGAAAAACAATAAAGAACCTATAACCTATAAAAAGTACAAATTTTCTTTATTTCTGAATCGGGAAGAGAGCGTGGGTGCTGTCGGGGGGGAGGTCTGAAACGTGAATGAACAGAGCCACGTAGAGGGGCTGGATGTCAGCTCTTGTACTGTAAGTTGTACAGTCAGCAGATGTGAGGCTAGGTATGGACAGTGTACAGCGGTACAGCTGAGGTCATAAACTAGGTTCTGTTCTGTGGATGTGGAGGGACTCTAATGTTGTGAGCTCGATTGGGTTGGAAGAGTTTATGATTGAGAAGTTGTTCCAGATGATGGGATGGTTATTTTGCTCGGCATGCAGGCGCGGGGCTGAATGTGAGGGTTTCGCAAGTGGTAAGCCGGTTCGACTGGATACACCTACTGTAGATGTTGGTCAATGCGGGCTGTGAAGTGTTGTCCAGTGCTACCGATGTATAAGAGGCGCTGCAGGCCTGGCATTGGTAAAGGTAGATAACACTGGACTGTAGTGGTGGGAGGGTTTGCCTTTAAATTTGAAGTTTGACCCTATGGTAAATGTGTTTTTGTAGGAAAAGTTGAAGTATATATGTGGGTACGCTTCAGAGAGGAACGCTTTCAAAGAGTTTACTGCACTAACGGAGGGGCTGAATGTGAGGGTTTCGCAAGTGGTAAGCCGGTTCGACTGGATTCACTTAGATGTTGGTCAATGCGGGCACTCACGGAAGTGAGTGGAAGAAGTCCAATTTACGGACCAAGGGTTTGTTAATGCCGGGATCGAACAGTTTGTTAAGGAACAACTTACAGTGGTGGTCCAGGAGGTGGTGCGGTTAGCCGCTATTTTTAAAAAATGCTCGGAGAAAGTCGACTTCGTTCGAAAATACAAAGTAGAACGAAGACAAATGGTATGCTCGAAATAGTAGGTTTTTATTGCATTAATTTTAAGTTGATCATAGCAGTGACTGAAGAAACTATTCCGAGGCCTGAGAATGTCGATTTTCTATCAACTCTAGTGGTTAGTGTGGAGCCTTGCTTAGTTACTAGCACTGGACAACACTTCACAGCCCGCATTGACCAACATCTACAGTAGGTGTATTCAGTCGAACCGGCTTACCACTTGCGAAACCCTCACATTCAGCCCCGCGCCTGCATGCCGAGCAAAATAACCATCCCATCAGCTGGAACAACTTCTCAATCATAAACTCTTCCAACCCAATCGAGCTCACAACATTAGAGTCCCTGCAAACAAAACCTAGTTTATGACCTCAGCTGTACCACTGCACAGTGTTCATAGCTAGCTGCTGCTGACTGTACAGGAGCTGAAATCCGGCCCCTCTACGTGGCTCTGTTCATTCGCGTTTCAGACCTCTCCCGACAGCACCCATGCTCCCTTCCCCGATTCAAAAATAAATAAATTTTGTATTTTTTATACGTTATAGGTTCTTTATAGTTTTTCTGATGATGGGATCATTTATCCCGAAACGGTAAAGATTTTTTAATTATATCGACTTCATATTATTAAATAACTACCCTAGTTTAGTTCTTGCTGTTTTTGTGTTTACTCGGAAATGTCCATATTCAAACTGAAAATGTGGTGTTTATGATACTATTTTAAGTTGATCTTGAATATCCGTGTTCATCCTAGCACAGTTCTGTTTATCTGGTTTATTTTTGTTAATCAAGATGTATTCACGTTCATTCTGTGTATCGGTTTTGACCCTAATATAGTTTATCTCTATGTAGGTAGTTGTGTGCGTCCTTATATATTTCTATTCATACGAGACTACTACTGTTCTTATGAAAATATTGCTATTCGGCCTAACATAGTGAAACAAAATTAGTGTTATTCGTCTTGAATGAATTTTCCACTATTATACGGTAAGTGTCTGTTCTTCGTAACGTTTACAGTACTTCTGGAACTTCTTTAGGCTGATCGAGCAGATATTCGAAATACAACATTGCTTCACCGCTTTGAAAGCATTCTCGCTTCTCATACCACATGTTGTTGACACTACTCCTTACAGAAACCCCCCCCCCAAAAAAAAAAAAACTCCAAATGCCATGCATGTACGTGGGCTGCAATTTTTTTTATTTTCTTTTATGTTTATGTTGCCAAGTGTTTTCTATCATATAATGCGTATCCAAACAATCATTTTACTGGAGCAAAAACACAGCAAATTTATACGATATGGAATTTGCTAAACCAAACTGGGACTTGACCTTCATTCTTTCTGTTCGTGAGACAACGCAGCGCTGTAGCGAAAT